>JADRCH010000307.1:1255128-1266871 GCA_019843965.1 Rhynchomys soricoides | reverse complement strand
CCTGAGTTTGCTCCTTTAAACCCACATGAGGATGAAAAAATATAAGTGATGTCTAAGCTGCCACCTGAACTTGACATGCTCACTGTAGCAGGTGTACCTCCACAATATAGACACACAGACCTACACAATGATAACAAATACAAATTTAAAGTAAATAAATACAGTAAGATCTGTTTATTCAGATGGTGCCTATCCATGTCTGCTTTATCCTTTGACAGACTAGACTTAAAAATGAAAAAAGAAAAAAACCCAAATGTCATAGTTTCTATTGCAAACTAGTGATCCATGTTTTCATTAGATGAACACTGAGCTCTATTGTGTGTTTTTAAGTCATTTAGGGGCATAGTAACAAACATAGTAAATAAATCCCTCCTTTGTAGGTAAATGTGTGCAGTGTCAGCAGCTGACTATGCTTTGGAAATGTAGAGAGGATTAAGGGATCAGAAAGTTTAGCATGAGTGGAAGTCATGAGTGTGATTTCAAATTGAGTGGTCAGATTAGCCTCACTAGAATGGTGATATTTGAAGGAGTGGCAGAAACTAGCCCCATGCTACCTAAAGATGTGGAGTTCTTTGAAGAGATGTGTATGTTGTGATCCAGTCACTATCAACCTTACAGTGAACATTACAAAAGCCAAATACAGGTACATCTTTTAAAAACACATTAATTTTAAAATTGCTATACAAAGTAACATGCATCACTGTGACATTTTTATTCATAAGTCTAGCTCTTGAGGTGGTCTTTGATGTAAACAAGAGGCAGAGAAAACACAAAATTTATGATCTGGCTGCTGGTGTAACATAACAAAGTTTCACAGTAAATGATTTCTTAAAAGCACAAAAAGTACCCTAAAATATAGATTATAGTTCACACAGACCAGAAACACAGTCATTTATTGTCACTACTTTATAAATATATTTTCTTGTAAAAAGATATTCCTCAGAGTTGGAGGAAAAGGGGCAATGGTAACTGAAATCCTGAGAAGACATTATTCATAGCAACTGAGTTGTCTCTGTTCTATGCTCTGTCTCATTTAGTTATTGCAAGAGGCTCATAAAGGACAATAGAAAAGGGTACTTCCTTGATTTTGGTTGAAATTCCCTGTGGAATCAGAATGTGAGGTAAGGATGGAGGAGTGAGTAGATCATTTGGAAATTTCACGGAGCATCATTAGGAGAGAGAGAAAACAACACAACAAAGGATTGTGGTTGGTTCATTGCTGCCTTACAACTAAATAGCTTGCCAAGATTTTTTATAAATAATAAAATCAGTTTCTTATAATACTAATGGTGGGAAGAGCAGAAAGGGGATATAATGGGTGAGAGAGGACATTATCAGAGTACAATCATACGTGCATAAAGATGGCCTCTGTAACCATGTATGATTTTCTTTTAAGATAGGTTAGTTAAGATAGTTTTGTTTAAATTAAATAACAGTTTTTCAAAGGTCTGTGAAGTCAAATATCTAGAGATGAAAAAAAAAAGGATTCATTCAGCATCCAGAAAGGGTTTGCTTCAGGAGAGATATTAACAGTATCCTCTAGAGGATCTAGACAAAGCTACATCCTCCTGGGACAGGAAGATAAAATAAAACAAAAATGCTCATCTTAAGCTCTTTCCAAAGACATGAATCCTGCCCATGGATTCATGGTCCAGTTCCTTCCTTAAGGTCCCATCTCTGAATACCATCATCTTTAGGTCTAACCCCAACATAGGAATGTCAGAAAGATACCCATATCCAAGTCATAGCAGAAAGGTTACCAATATTGAAATATTAAACTGGCATAAATGGAAAGTGTGCAACACTCATGTTTCAGAATTCATCTCTCCAAAGATGTAAGAGCCGAAATATTTTTAGACCACTTTTTATCACTCATTGAACACTGATCCCAAGATAGCTTAATTATTTGCTACCACTGTCTGAGATTTGCTAAAGTCCTCAGACTCTTAGAAGTCAGTTTGAATATATGTCAGCTGGAACAAGACTTGTTAGCTCCAGACTTGTCTTTTAGCCTTCACAGATATTTAAATTGTTATGTAAAATGAAACAAAGAATTTGTCTGTTTTGAAATGTTACTTTAGTACACAGGGTTAGCAAAGACCAATTTTATGCTAACATACAATGTAGTCTGAACATATTCCATACACATTCCATTTCCTCCAATTAGATCCCTTTGTTCTCTATGTGGCTGTAATTCTACTTCCTTGTCATCTATGCTTATATGATTTTATGTACATATAAGTCTGTAAAGATATACAGATAAGACAAAACATATAGTATTCATATTTCTGACTGACTTAATTTGCTCATGATGATCTCCACTTGCATTCATTTTCCTCCTAATGAAATAGCTCTATTTATTCTTCATTGCTAAAAAAATTTAATGGTGTATGCAAACTATAAATATATTTCTATATTTAAAGATACTTCTGTTTTTGGATTCCTAGATTTATCCCATAACATTGCTATAGTGGTGTGTAAGTATCTCAATTATATGTTGACTTGAAGACTTCTGGTAAATACTCAGAAGCAGTATAGCAGGGTCCCATGGTGTATCTATTGCTAGTCCTTTAGGGAATATCTATCCTAACTTCCATAATAGCTGGATTAATTTGCATATCCATCAGCAGTATATAAGGGTTACCTTTTGTCTGTATTCTAGCTAGTACTTGTCTTTTTTACCCCAATGCTGGCTGCAATTCTGCTGGGGTGAAATGGAATTTTGCTATATTTTTTCTTGTGTTTCGCTGATAGTAAATAAGAATTTATTATTTTTATGGTTACTAAACATTTGCTCTTCATTTAAAAATGGATTTAATGAAACTACAAAGCTTCTGGACAGCAAAGAAAATAGGTAACTGAGAGAAGAGACAGCTTACATACTAAGGAAAACCTTTGCTAGCTATATATCTGATAATACACAAACACACACACAGAGAGACAGAGAGAGAGAGAGAGAGAGAGAGAGAGAGGACACAAAAACCCACTGAAACACTAAAAGACCAAAGCACTCCATCAATAGATGGGTTAATAAAATGAAGAGACAAGTTCTCAAATGATAAAATAAAAAAAAAATTTCTTTTGATTGTCAACCATGGATCCTCTATGGATCCATTAGGGTAGATAAGAACAGCACATGTACAGTGGGTTCAAGGTAATTAAGGCAGACTATGAAGGAACATTCAACATAATTTCCAAATAAACAAGTCATTATCTCTGTAGTTGCTAAACTGTAATTATGGATGTCTAAGCACACACCATTTAATGATCTAATGTTCAACAGTAGAATAGAACATAAGAAGAACTGTTGTGATTGACCTTGTATTGAAAAAGTAAAACGAAATTGCCCTAGGAGAAAAGCATTTACCCATGTAATGCAATTACATTCTTGTAGGTCACTGGGGACCAGCTGGTTATTGTCCCTTCCAAGGCATTTATAGGACTTTGTGTTCCTATTAGGATGGTTCACACTCATGACCATTTTTAGGAACAGAAATCATAAGAGTTACAGGAAAGTTACAAAAATTAATATGTAAAGTTGTACCTATTGATGCAGATAATAAAACTGATTTTGAGGCTAGATCTTTCTAAAAGTCCTAAAACTAAAAATAATTGTTCATGGAGAATTAAATGTGTATCAGGGATTTTGAGCACAAAGAGGTGCATATTCTTAGTCCTATTTACATTCAGGTAAATGATAAATGTTAGCAAGTATTTACAAGTGTTGAAATGTTCTTAATTAGGAAGCAGTGAAGAGTGGGTATTTGGGTATGTGCTGGTTGGAAGCCTTTGGTAGGATTTGAATAATAACAGGAGAGGCTTCTTTGATGAGAATGTATCACTTCAGGTAGTTTACAATAATATGGCCAAGTGCTTTCAAATTGCCCATCCAAGTAAACTGTGAAGTAAGAAGATGGTTTCAAAGTTAACAGGTCATATCAATGATGGACCTTAGGATATTAAATTACTACTCTTTTATACAATAAGGTAATAAGCCTTGATTTCGAGATATAGGTCAGTTTAAGTCATCATCATTGTTACAGAAAGAACAGTTGTAGAGTTTTTATGTCAGGGAAAGGCTCAGATGCTTATTTCAAACATGGAATGGCAGAAAAGTAGAGAAAATTTTCTTATACTTTCTGTGTACCTAAAGGAATAAAGAGAAGAAATTTGGGGAACACAGTCAGGGATAAAGAAAGAGTGAGCATATGTGTTTGAATCAGCAACACTAGCCTCTTCTTTTCTGTTTTGGGTTGTCCTAATTGTTTAACCTGAGTGATGTGGTGTCTGCCACAGTCTTTCCTATTCAATTTCTTTCCATTCAGAACTATGTGTGGCCCAATGTTAAAGGACAACCATCACATCTGGTCTTTGTGAATGGAACTTCTTGTAATGGTGAAGCCCACAGTATGAGTGATCTGTAGTCATTACATTGTGTCCCTGATTTAGTGGACACTTTGTAAAACAAAACAAAACAAAACAAAACAAAAAAACAGGGAAATACCATATCATGTACATCAGTATGTTTTGGATTCTTCTCTTTCACATCAGTCTGAAAGACAATAGGCATTATGCTTTCAAGATGTTTTTATGAAAATGTATGTCATATGCTACCTGCTGCTACAGTTGCACAATAAATTTCAACTAAAAGTCCCATGGATAAGAACTCTGTATATATATTAACATTTAATTATATTTCAGATTCCATATGAACTTTCCCACCTGCTTATCTTTTTTAATGCAATCAGCAGCCCCATGAGGTATAGATTGTCTCATCTCTCCTTAGAGGCCACAGATATAAGGAGTACAAAATAAATAAATCCATATGTGTAGAAAAGGCAATTCCTTTAAGAATTTTTATGTGAGAAAAATGAAGAAAGTTAAGAATGTAAGGTGTGACTTGACTGGCAGCTAACGCTGAAGGGAAATAATCTGGATGGTCAGTGGAGCTGAGCATGCTCAAGAGTTGGTGAGCAGAATTCGGTTAAAAGGAGGAAAGGGTAAACATAATTGATAAAAACTGGTCATCGATGTTCTCAAGAAGATTCATAGAGAGGCTAAAGTCAGGGTAGAATTACGTCCTTCAAAATGATCTTGGCAGAGTTGCTGTAGAGCAAACTTTGCTATTCAGCAAAGAGGTCTTTTTTTCCTGAATGCCATCTATCATGAGAAGTAAAGGCAATATATATGGCCAGGTCCCACAAATAAAACAAGACAAAACCAGATCATTGAAGTGGGTAAAGGCACAATTGAGAAGTGTAATTATAGTGTCTGCAAAAATATCTAACCCGGTGAATTTCTTTGGCCACACTATTTTGGCAGCCCCAATGTGTTGAAATGATTGTATTTAAAACTATCTTTTTCCTGGAAATGAATTATAAGTTACCAAAGATATTATAGATTCTTTCTTCTCAGCACTTTGTTATCTTGGCTTTTTCTCTTTTTGTCCTAATTTGCCATTGTACTGCTGTTTCTATTTTGGAGCTTGGTAAGAAATAGATTTGTGTTGATATACTGATTTAGACTAGAAAAAAAATTCATTTGCATATTTGAAATCTAACTTAATGGGAGGAAAATCAATGATACAATTGCATCCTAAATGATGTTCAGGGAAATGAACTTACAGTGAGCTAGTGAGGACATATCACTCCGAACTAGTATGAAATATATGTGTCCAGCCCTTATCCTGCGCTCTTCCCCTCCCCTCAGGATGTCTCACTTAGAATCTATTCTCTCAGTGACTTATGAGATATGCTATTGTAGTATTCTATACAGACTCTTATTTGTTACAACAGTTCAACTTTGAGAAAGGGCTTATTAGAAATTAACTTTGGAGGTTGATATGTACTATTTTGACTGTTATTCAGTTGTGGAATAAATAGATCATGGTTTCTGTTGTTTCTGTAGTCTTGGTATCCACATTACATATGAGACAACCACTGTTTTGTTTGTGCATATTCACGGATGCTCACAAGAATGGCAAACGGAAAATCCTAACTTGTGATTACTTTCAGGACCCCTGAGACCATGACACTTCTAGTCTTCTCTGCAGACTATTATCAGCCATGTACTTTATGATGATTTCACCGATTAGGTAGGGACATTGGTTTTGTCTGTCTAGGTTTATTTTCTTTCCCTGAAATGCGTTGCATTATTGAGCCTTGTAAAACATTATTAGTTCTTTTTAGACACAGCCTTGTGGGGTAATATTCTCCTGCTGATGTGTTAAAGAGGACACTTAATCAATGATACTTGTTAAAGCACAATTTAGCATTTACAAAGACACTATTCCTAGGCATCTCAATAGGTATTAGGTCCCTAGCAATAGACTTTTGCAGTGATAAATATATGTTGTGAAGGTAGGGACTGGAGAGGCAAAGAGCAGCGGAGGACCAATGGATGGAAATTATCGAAAGAAGGAACCTTGGCTAGCTGAGGGTAAACAAAGATTCTAGGTCAACAAACATAGTAGGATTCCGATCAGACATTTAGAAGAGTTCTTTAAGTTGGAGAAGGGTGGTCAGACATCAAGAGTGATAAGACTTACTAACTCTCTTAGTGTGGTAGTTTTCTACAATTGGGTTTTATAAGTTCACAGAGGGTCTTACTCATAAAAGCATAGGTACAGGAGTCTGAAGCAGATTTAGTAAAGCAAAGAATCTTTTAATTCTTTTGATTTCTTTGTAAGATTCCAGAATTGCCTTCAGAAGGAATCTATAATCTCATTGCGCTGTTGTTATTGTGGTCTTGACAGAACAATAGTAGAACCAAGAGATCCAAGTAGTGATGATAACTACAGCTATACTCACCAACATTCTCCAGGAAAAGAAAAGATGTTCGTTATAAGATGTTGAAAAGATGTTGTCACAGATTATGGACATGAAATTCTGATGAGCATCCATCTATAAGCTGAAGACTCAAAAAGGGCAGTGGCATACCACCAATACCTGAGAATCAGAGAGCTGAAGTTATGATTTCAGCTTAATCTCAGTCTAAAGAGCAGGGAACCTGAAGTACAGAGGCAGGAGAAGATACATCCATTAGCTCAATAAATGAGGTAGAAATCAAACCCTTCTCTGCATTGATTTTTATTCTTTTCAGACCCAGGCAGACTGGATGGTGTAAAACTATCTTATCAAGGGGCATTGGCTTTACTCGTATGCTAATCTCATCTGGAAACAATTTCATAAACACTGAGAAATTGAGTGGGCATTCTGTAGTCTAATATGAGTGATTAATCAAATTAAGATTTACTAATACAGGTAAACTTTGTTTCATTCTTCCTGTGTTGATACTACTTATAACAACTTCATGAGGTTTGTACTTTGGTAACCCCTATGTTTCTGGTGATGAAAGAAGATGTAGAGAAGTAAAAAAAAAAACCTCACCACTTTCTGATTTTAACCAGTTATGTCTCTTTCCAGAAGCTTCCATCACAATCCCAGGGCAATACTGACCCCCAGAGATCTAGTCTTCTCTTATTCGGCATTTTTATTTAAGCAGGCTGGGTTTTACACAGAAATTCTTGAGACATCGGGAGTTTTTTCATGTGACTGAACTCTCTCAATGGCATGTATATTTTATGCTTTCTGTTGGAGAAGCTTCTGTGTCTGGCTTCAATGACTGGAGAAGTGGCTGCCTGGCTTGAGTTATTTCAGAGTCAGGTCAGAGTGGTCATTTAGTTTGTTTTGAAGAAAGGCACTGGATTTTATTTTCCTTTTAGCAATTTGGTGTGATCTGAGTTTATCATGCTAGTGGGCAGCAGAAAGAAAATTTTCAAATAATAGGAATAAAAAGAATTGCTATAGTAGACTTTTCAACATTATTAAGACTAGAGACCATGATGAGAAGGAAAGACGATTCAGCAGACACAAAACTGCAACTTGGGACTCCACATGTGAAAGTGATTACTATTTCACTAAAATCTGGGGAGCATACATCTCTGGGGCCAGAACAGTGAGTTTAGTCTAGACTTCAGTGTATGCATTTGGAGAGCCATGTCAGGATGGAATCATAGTCCAGTAATATAATAGATAGTCAAAGGACCTTTCTTGCCAAGAATTCTCAGATTTTTACTCCCTGCATTACCCAAGGAATGTTAGAAAATATTCACAGTCAAATTTTCAATGCAGATATTAAACCAGATTAATGTGTCCAAAAGTAGAGACAACAAAAGTCTCATGTGTTTTTCTGGTAGCCAGCCTCATGATCTTGACAGTGTCAACAGAGTGAATGTAGCCTGAGGTCCTGAATTCAAAAGTAAGAGAATAGTAAGACTGTGAATGAGAAAGCATATCAGGAAGAACTCAGTGATTTTTCTTTTCTTTTCTTTCTTTTTTTTTTTTTTTTACTCATGTATTTGGTTTTGTTATCCTTAAGACATAAGATGAAAAGCTATGAATCAGTAAATCCCCAAATCAAGGGGAACCAATGCTTTTAAATCATTAGAGTGTTTATTTGTTTTTATTAGCATATATTAATTGTACAAAATAATATATTTCATGATTACATTTTCAGAGTTATTTGTTTATATGAGGCACTTTTATCACATTCAGTTCTATGATCCTCTCTCATATGTATCTCCATTATAATTAACAGCATTTTAATTTTCCTATTACTCTTAAAATAATGATACACCATCCAATTTGTGAGCTCTGAAATTCCATAAAACATGGTAGTAAAACAATAAACTTTAAAAAAGATTTTTATATTTATTTTCTGTACCTGGATGTTTTACATACACATATGAATTACAACACATACATATGTGGTACCTGCAGAGACCAAAAGATGACATCAGATCCCTTGGAACTGGAATTACAGATAGACACCTTGTGAGCTATATGTGAGCCACTGTGCAAGTACTGGGAACTGAACCCAGGTCATCTGTAAGAGCAGCAACTGCTCTTTAACTCTGAGCTTTGCTCCAGCCTCACCATAACCATATTTCAAGTTATGCTAGATGCTGTGTTAAGCATTTGATAGATAATAAATGAATTATTGTCATCTCGCTAATGAATAAAATTGTGACTGAAATAAGTTTTAAAATATAGAAAAAATGTACACTACTCAAATATTTTAAAATATTTTCCACTGAATCAATTCTCATCTCCTAGACTGTGGTACCTTTTTATGACTTGTGCCAACTTATTTCCTCTCTTCATCCCATGACATTCTCTGTATGATCTTGCTATGCCCACATTTGACATCCTTTGTACCTGGGTTGCCTTTGCCCAACAACTTGACTTATGTGTCTCATTCTTGTCATTCAGATCTATTAATGCTTCTGAGTTTGAAAAAGGAGTATAATGCCCACCCTTAAAACCAACCAAACTAACCCAACATGTGGCTTCACTGTGATTTTATTTTAAATATATTTGGTATAACAAGAGTTTCATTTTAGCCATCTAGTGTCTGTGATGATACTTTATAGCACTTGAATGCACATTTCTGTAATGACTAATGATGCTTAGCATGCTTTTATGTGTTAATTGTAGTTTATATTATTTTCTTTGGTAGAGTAGTTATTCCAAATTTTTACTCATTTTTAAGATTAGTCTTTAAATATATGTTCTTTGATTACCCAACTTTGCACTGTTTCACTTGCTAGGGGACACATGTTACATTTAAAAGTTTGAATCATGCTTAAAGATAATAGTTTGAAAGAATTACAAATATTCAAATATATATATCAGATTAGATGAGCTTCTAGTTCAGTAGATCAGTTGCATCTAATGTGCCCTTACTTGTTTTGTTCCATGGGCATGAGTCACACAGATTCATACAGTGTTCACTACAGTGAAAATATTTGTCCTCTGTTTGTAGCCCTTAACTCAGTTTGAACTTGTTTGTCCACACCCAAAAGGGACACCTTGCTCAGACACACACACACTGATATGCATGATGTACATTGATTAAGTTTAGGGACTCTGCAGTTGACCAAATGCATTTTGATAGAATTGTTTTGGGATGGCCTGACATGTTAGTTTGCACTAGATTGTTCAATAATTATAATAATTAATAATAATAATAATAATAATAATAATAATAATAAACAAAAGCTTTCTTCCTCTTCTTTTCCCCAAAATTATAAGAACCATTCATTTCTTCTGGAAAATCATCTATCTTGTGAATATGAATTATTTTAGTAGCATTTAAGAATTACTGAGTTGTCTTTGGAAAATGTCTTCAAGAAGAAAAGTGTGAAAAACTATATGGTGTCACAATGATAAGTAGATTACAAGAAATGAAATTTGACATTTTAAGCCAGATTACTTTAATTAATCATTGGCCAGCACTTTGTAAACAATCTGGTGTTCATTGTGTTCAATTTGAGTATTCTATAGCCATTAAGAAAGTATCCAAGCAGTCCTTAGGCAGCACAAGATACATAAAAGTTTGCAGTACATCATGGTATCTATACATGTGTGTGATTATGCCACTGCTGCTGCTAAGGTGGGGCCAGATGTCTTTTTGTGAACTAACTTGTGCAATGTTTCACAACTCTAGAGTCATTCCAACACCACACTCTTGAATATGCAGCAATCCTGTTTACATATTTATGTCTGACTGTAAACTTATGTATGGGATAAATAGCTACATATGTGTGATGAATATTAACTTTGCAATCTTACACTTACATATATGGAGTAGTGAAAGGTTCTAGTCTTTTATTAGTGCATTGCAGAAATTGACTATCCTTTGAGATAGTCAAAGATGAGATCCATTTCACAACTAGGACATTTTAACAGGTGCTGGTTAAATTATTTGGAAGTGGTCATGTCATGAATAAGAAACATGCATCAGTGCTTCTGGGTTGTCAAAACAATCTGCCGTTTGCATACACTTACCTAAGTGCAGATTCTCACGCATTCTTGGACTGTTTTTCTGCTTTTTTGCCTGTGTTTTTCTCAGGAAGCAAGGGGGCATCACCAGTGGATCCCTGAGTTACTACTCTAGTGCCCAGTCCATGGGAATGTGGTTTCATTGATTCACATCACATAAAAACCTCAGAATTTTAGAGAACTCAGCAGGTGGCACAGGACATTTCCAAGCCCTGCTGCAAAGGAAGAAGGAACAGAGAGTGAGAGGCAGTGAGGTAAAAGGAATGAATCTGGGGAGGGCATGGCAAAAAACTTTAGGTATGGATGGTAGAGCTTACAATTAGGAAAATGCTTACAAAATAAAATGTCACCAGAGAGGTCAGTCGAATGTTCTAATAGGCTTTCCCAAAGTTTTACAACCCTAGAGGGCAGAGGCTTCCAGAAGAAAATTGAACCTTACAGATTTTTCCAAGTGAATTTTCCAACAGGTAGTTCCATTGCACACTATGTTAGGTAGACAGAAAACTTATAAAAGTCACCAAAATCTATACATTTAATTATTTGTACTATGCAGTGAAAATAAATTCACACCAAACTTGTGACTTCACAAATCTATGTGCAATAGATAAGATCAACTTTTAAGTATCAGTTGATTTGAAATTGACTTAAATAAAATAGTATATAAGTGTACAAATATGTGCATGAAATAAGGTAGTATGTGAATAATTTATAATAAAAACTTACTCATGGAGAAATTAATATATGTCTTCAGTGAAATATCATCATCTCCACTCTACATAACCCCCCATATCTCACCTACAATTGACCCATACTCTCCAAGTCCCCCTCATATCTCACCTAAAACTGACCCATACTCTCCCAGTCCCCCCATATCTCACCTACAACTGACCCATACTCTC
>JADRCH010000307.1:1166814-1255118 GCA_019843965.1 Rhynchomys soricoides | reverse complement strand
ACTCTCCCAGTCCCCCCATATCTCACCTACAACTGACCCATACTCTCCCAGTCCCCCCCATATCACACCTACAACTGACCCATACTCTCCCAGTCCCCCCCCCATATCTCACCTACAACTGACCCATACTCTCCCAGTTCCCCCCATATCTCACCTACAACTGGCCCATACTCTCCCAGTGCCCCCCATATCTCACCTACAACTGACCCATACTCTCCCAGTTCCCCCCATATCTCACCTACAACTGACCCATACTCTCCCAGTTCCCCTTCCAAAGGTTTTATTTTCTCCTAACCCAATATATACAATTAGTGTGGCATATACACACATGAATGTAGAGATAATCATTAGTCCATGGACAACAACCTGTCAGTGACCACACACCCAAAGAAGAATGTCTTTCTTTCCCTTAGTAGCTACCAACTGCCAATGGCTGCTCAGTAAGGAGCAGGGCTTCTGAGTGCCTCCCTCAGTCCATGGTGAAGCACTGGCAGGCTTGATCTTGTAAAGATTTTCTTCAGGTAACTACAGCTGCTATGAATTCATGAGTTTAATAGTCATATCTTGTTGAGATGTCACCATTTTATGACACACCTTCCCCATTCGGTGTCTCTTACATCTTTTTCTGTCTCTGCTTCCTCAATGGTTCCTAACTGTAGCTAGGAGGAAGCTAGGAGTGGATGGCCAGAGCAGGAAATGAGTCAATCTCCTTCCGTGCTGAGAATCCTCAGTCACTTATTCTTTGACTACTTATGGATTTCTGTACTGACTACTTCTAACATAAAAAGAAACCCCTAAGCAAGGCTAGGAGCAGCCTGAGTCTATAAGTTTAAACAAAAATATTTAGAAAGCAGAGAAATTAGTTAAAATTATTGAGAAATGTTGAATCCTTAAAGACAACATTTTTGCTTCTTTGTGTTTTGTTTCTCATCTTTGTTTGATCTGCAAGACTTAAGCTTGCAGATCTCTGCTTGCCTCTGTCTTCCAACTCCTGGAATTCAATACATACACTGCCATGCTTGGCAAAGAAAAGGGGAAGGGTTTTCGTTGTTTGTTTATCTTATAACTCATTTTTTTTCACAGTTGTTAATCTTTTCTTGGTTTCTGACACAGAGATTTCTTAAGGCCTTTGGGATATCTCAAGTATCAGGAAAACATCTGAAATGCTGAGAACCCTGGGCAAAGGAGCTCCCAGCTGTCTGTAGGATAAAGACTAGTATCCAGAGAAGCCAAGCTATAGTCAGAAGCCTTGAACTTTAATACCCAGTCTCTCTTTCTCAGATGGTTAGAGATAGAAAAGGAGTCAGATACCAAGGCCACAGTCATGTTTGCTTAACAAAGCCCTCATAAAACCACTGTCTAATGGGGTTTGGGAAGCCTATGAGTTGTGAGCACATTCCAGCATTTGGAGGGTGGTGCACTCTGGTACCATGGGCACAAACTCGAATGCTGTGGAACTTTCCAGATTTCTTCCTATATAGATCTTTATATGGATTTTCATTTGTGTCCTTTAAAATACGCTGGAAGAGTTGGGGCTGAATGAGAGCTAAGTGGTTAAGAGAACATACTACTTTCCCAAAGAACTCAAGTTCAGTTCCCCATAGCACTCATATTGGATGGCTCACAGATACCTGTGATACCAGCTTCAGGGGATCAAATTTAGCCATCACAGGAACCTACACACAGAGACACATTCATATGCTCAGAGTTCATAGTTTTAAAGGAAGAGGGTTTACATATATACAAGAGTTACAATCTTAGTTAGGGTTTCTTTGCTGTGAAAAGACACCATGACCAAAGCAACACTTGTTTTCCAATTAATTTAGCTTTATTTATTTATTGATTGATTGATTGATATTTACTTTATTTACATTTCAAATATTTCCCCTCTCCAGGTCTCCCCTTTGGAAACCTTATATCCCCTCCCCTCTTCCCCTGCCTCTATGAGGGTGTTCCCTTCACCCACTCCCGTCTTCCCTCCCTGGCATTCCTCTACACTGGGAAATCAAACACCCTCAGGCCCAAGGGCCTCTCCTCCCACTGATGGCCAACAAGGCCCTCCTCTGCCACATATGTGGCCAGAACCATAGGTTCCGCCATGTGTATTCTTTGGTTAGTGGTCCAGTCTCTGGGAGCTCCGGGGGTGTGGGGTATCTGGCCTGTTGACACTGTCTCTCTCCATGGGGCTGCAAACCCCCTCAGCTTCTTCAGTCCCTTCTCCAACTCCTCCATCCAGGACCCCACACACAGTCTAACGGTTGGTTTCGAGCATCTGCCTCTGTATTTGTCAGGCTCTGCCTGAGCCTCTTGGGAGAAAGCTTACCATACTTTCATCAGCAAGCACTTCCTAGTATCCATAAGAATGTCCGGGTTTGGTGGCTATATATGGGATGTATCCCCACGTGAGGCAGTCTCTGGATGGCCTTTCCTTGAGTCTCTGCTCCACACTTTGTCTCCATATTTCCTCCTGTGAGTATTTTGTTCACCCTTCTAAGTAACTCTTTTAAAGGACAACATTTAGCTGGGGCAGGCTAACAGGTTCAGAGGTTCAGTCCATTACCATCAAGGTGGGAAGCATGGCAGTATCCAGGCAGGCATGGTGCTGGAGGAGCCAAGAATTCTGCATCTTGTTTCAAAGGCAAATAGGAGAAGACTGGCTTCCAGGCAGCTAGGATGGAGGTCTCTCAAAGACCACCCCCACAATGTCACACTTCCTCCAGCAAGTGGCACACCTCCTAACAGTGCCATTCTATGGGCCAAGAATATTAAAACCTCCACAGTTAAAAAACTTAAAAAAATCAAGCCATGTGCTGAGGTGCTTTTGACGACTAGAGTAGACAATTTCAAACACACACACACATCTTGCAGAGTTGGGTTTAGTAAAACAAACAAACAAACAAGCAGAAAAGGTTGAGCCTCCTGTGAAGAGGCAAACTGCAATAGGTAGAACCTATTATGGCAAAATAAAACTGTTCACATTTGATTTGATAGTGTGGACTAGAACCACATTTAAATTCAAAGTAGATTAGACAGGGGGGGTTAACTATGCACTCAACTGAAGTCCAATGAGAATAATTTGCTAGTTTGATTTTAACCCTGTGTTATATTTTTATTTTCTCCTCTCTGGTTTTTGAAAGATAGTTATCTCCAAATCTTAGCATCCTACTCATTGGATTACCCAACAGAAAAGTAGTATCAGTTGCTCTCAAACTGGACTATTCAACAAAATCACTCAGCTATTTTCCATGGTCTGTTGAACTTTCTTAAGGCTCTAGGCCCTGTGTCTTTCCCTAACTTCTAAAAGTGTATCTAATCTATATCTATCTATATCTATATCTATCTATATCTATATCTATCTATATCTATCTCTATCTCTATCTCTATCTCATCTCTATCTCTATCTCTATCTCTATCTATATCTATCTATATCTATCTATACCTATCTATATCTATATCTATATCTGTATCTATGATTTAGTTGATGAGGCTGACATGTTACTTACTTCACTAGCAAGGAGCCCTCCTGAAGGTTAGAATGTTGCCTGAGAACAAGAAGTGATGCTGATTTTTTTTTTTTAAATACTGGTCAAGATTCTATCTCCCTTCTGGGAGCATTATATTCTATTTAATTTATTATAAACAGGCTACATACAGAATAGAAAGAATAGCACAACGAGCATCCAAATACCCAGGATCTGGGGGAAGAAATAGCATGTGACTGAAAAGATTGTTCTTTAGTGAGATTCTCCCATATACTGTTGCCTTCCCTCCCTGTTGATTATATACATATTTAGTTTTACTTATATGCAATTCATGTTTCCAATAACTAAGCTGTAGGATTCTAGCAGAGTTGTACAACCTTTATCACTGCCTATTTCAGAACATTTTCAGTTTTAAAAGAAACCCAATTCCCCTTGGCTGTCTCTCCCTGTTTCCTACCAGCTCCCCAACTCCAGTCCTAGGCCATCAACAATCTGCATCCATTCATGATGTATGTGCATGTTATGAATATTACACTTTTATGGTATTGTATAATCTTTGATCTTTTGTGACTATTTTTTTCAGCTTAGCACAATGAGTGCAAGACTCATCCACATCACAGCATTCAGCCCAATTTCACTTCTATGGGTAACTGACTTTCTGTTTCTCTAACACCCCACATTTCTGTTTATTTCTTTATCAGCTCATGGACATTGCGGGAGTTTCCATAGGGGGTTACTTTGAATAGTGTCCCTTGTGTGAATATTTTGAATTCTTATTTATAAATGTATGCAAGAACATATGCCTTTAGTTTTCTTGAGTGTATATCCAGAAGTAGAATCTCTGGTTTATATGTTAGCACTTTGTTTAACTTTTTAAAAATTTGATTTCAATACCTATAGTTTCTGTGCATTTCTTTGCATGTCCTCCTCTGTTGGTACTTTTGAACATGTGCAGAAATACTATGTGCTAGTAAAATTAGTGCAACACTTGCATTTTACACAGAGCACAGTCTGCAACATTATTAAACAGTCTATAAATCCAGTCATACAGACACATTCAAGGCTAATCACTAACGCTCACTGAATTCACTCCTTGCTTCAACCATTTTCTATCTGCTCTCTACTTGTATAATTTCCTGTTGAAGTAAATAACACACCTGCTCTAATATAACACCGAAAGCTCACAATAAAAATGCTGTTTCTTGCATGCATAAAGTTCTAGCTCAAGCTTCTGGAGAGACAGCTTCCCTAGTGAGTGCTGACTCATGCTCACAGCCTCTTCCTTGGGCATCATTGTCTTTTCCTACCTCTTCCTCAGTCTGTTCCTGAGAGATCGAGCTGAATGCTATGCTGCAAAGTATGCTCACAAGCAGATTTATTTATTTATTTATTTATTTATTTATTTATTTAGGACAGAAGGAGAGCCATCATGTAATCCCTCTGCATTGGTCAAAGCTTTGCTATATGGCCCCAAGTTAACTGCATGAGAAACTGGCAAATACAGTTTCTATCTTCTGAAGGAGGAAGAGGGAATGGATACTATCCACCCAGTCTCTGACATGTGCATTCTTAACTCTAACTTATGCCAACTATAAACAATGCCGCTTTGAACATTGCTGAACATGTGTTTGTGTGGATCTCAGTTACACTAGAGTATGTTTCAAGGGGCTTGGAGCCTACATTGCACGATGCATTTCCACATGACACACTTCAAATTGTTCGTCTAGGTGGTTTGTTCTACCCAGCATTGTGGGATGGATGTTATATATTCTTGGCTTTAGATTTGAGGTACCATTTGGGAATTGTAAAATGGACACATTTGTTTTAAGTTTGTGATAATCCTTCTATCCACATGAGGAAACTGACACAATGGCAGTCTTGAGAGCTCAGAAACAATGGACTTCCAGTTCAGTGAGAGACCCTGTGTCATGGCAGTCACAATGAACAATGAGTAGTTTGGGCAGGAAAATAGTGTGAGTAAAGTTACCATCATCAATAAAGCTACAGTGACTGTCAAAGATATTAGAGCATTTAAAAAGAAACATCTCATCTCAACTGGGACAGTAGGAATAATTCTTCAAGTGTCAAGACCTGTCAAAGTCTCTCGAAAGTAAGATTGTCCACTGGTTTGAAAAGAGAGTGCCCAAGAAAAAGACAGAGCCTCCTGACACCCTCCTCTAATTGGGCCATCTATGGAAGCATTTTCCCTAGCTACACCCACAAGGCACACACAGGTTATTGCGCATGTGAGTCAGGCTACATATGGAGTTCCTAGGTGAGTCGTACAAGGTCCTATGAAGGTAAGAGCCAAGTTGCAGTGGAGATAACAGAATATTGTAGATGCCAGTCACATGAGACACCTAATAAGGGAAACTATAAGTAGAGATTGCAGCTCAGCTCTGAGAGAGACTCTATGTGCTCTGGCATTGAAGCTGTATGAGCAGACCTTTTCCCTGTCTGATGATATCCAGATCATTTACCATGCATCTGCTGAAAATAGTACTAGGAGGTTTGGTATTTACCTGCTAGATTTAGGACTTGCCTTGGTCTGGTCTGTCCTTGGTTTGTTCCCATTCTTCCCCTGTGTAATATGGATGTTTGCTCTATAACATTGTGCACTAGAAGTATATTGCTTATAGCTTAGTTTTTTGACTTTAGTTTTTACAAGGTCTCACTGTTAATAAATTGGTTTGAGTCTCAGAAAACACTGTGGAATGTTCAACACACTGGAACTGTAACATTATGGGGGTTTTCAAAATGGGCATGCCCTGATGGAGCACAAGAGAAGAATGTTATGGCTTGAATGTGAATGTGCTGTCCCACAAGCTCATGTATTTGAGTAGTTGTTTCAGAGCTGGTGGCATTACTTGGGGAGCTTGTGGAGTCTTCAGGAAGCTGAGCAAACTGAAGGAAATCAAGCACTGAGGGCACACCTTGAGATTTATCATCTGGCCTTGATTCTGGCACCCCCTGTACCACATAACAAGCAGATGCCACATGCCCCACCCACCATAGTGCCCCCTATCATCATGCAGTTCTCCAACAGGATGGAATGTTACTCCTCCAATCACAAGCCAAAACAAACCCTCTTAAGATATTTCTGTTGGGTATTTGGTCGCAATCAGAAAAATAAATAACATAATACCATTGCTAGATAAATGATTTGTGAATTTTTTTTCACAATTTGTGGGTGACTTTCTAGTCTTTAAATAGAGTTCTTTTGACAAAATCTTAAAATTGTGACAGAGTGAAATTTATCTGTAAATTATCTATTTTTCTTTCGTTCTTTGAAGTTTACTACATAAAGGCAAACTCAAAGGTCCTGCAAATTTATTCCATATGTACATCGTGTACTAAGAACTTTACAGTTTTAGCTTCTAAATCAGTGTTTGGTTTCTTTTCTTGTTAAATTTTCTATATGATGTGAGATAAAAGAGGTTAAATTCATTCTTTTGTTTGTGGATATTTAGCTGTCCTGACACCATTTGTCAAAAATACTATTCTTTCAAAATTTATCCTGGCAACTTTTGTCAAAAAATTAATTGACCATAGACATGTGGTGTCTTCATGTGTGCATGTGTAGTTGAGTTTCTGTGCATGTGTGTCTGTGTTTGTCTCTGTAACTGTGTGTGTATGTGTGTGTGTGCAAACGTGCGTGTGGGGTGTAGGCGCACGATGGACCTCTAGGATGCTATAGGGATGAAGGAGATGACTGGAGGTTCCTATGTTAGCTCTATGTTCCATTTACTTTCATAATATAGAGATGCCAAATTCTTCCAGCTGATTGGTGGTACTTCACCTGTCCCAACTGGGTGTGTGGCCTTAAATGAGCCTTCAGCAATTGATGTCTAGGTTTCCCCAAAATGACAGCTAGGCTGAAAGGGGGACTTACTGGTTTCTGAGGAGTGTTTCTATTTATTTTAATGCTCACTTCCCTAAAAGACAACTTCTGGCAGCTTATGTTTCTCTTGCAGCTGATACTTTCATGTAAATATATAATTGCATCTCAATTGACTAAGAAGTAGCTTAGAGAAATCACAAGTGCTGTGTTACATCAGCTTTTTTAACATCCACTTGACGTGCATTCATTTAGGAAAAGGGTTATTTAGGAGTGGAACGTTTCTGTTGCTTCTTCCTTTTCTTCTTCTTTCTCCTGTTTCGGGTATAAGTACATATTTCATATAAGGGCCCACTGGTTCTCTCCATATTCTCTTAGGAAAATGACCATTTCACAAGTACCTTAGGACATTTCACTTGTTCAAATGTTCTGGAATGTCTCCTTATATGTCATCTGTGACACCAGGCTTGGTGGAGTAAGTGGATACTGATTTCCAGTAAAAGGAGTTTTGTCATTTCAGGTACCCACATCCATGACTTCTGGATGACAATTTCTAGATATTTGGTATCTTAAAATGAGCTTCTCTTCTACAGTGTTTTAAAAATAATATTGTCAAAACTCTTAGATGTAACCTTTTGATTAACATTTTATTGTAGAAAATAAGCTGTAAAATATCACTATGATATTTCTACACTTTTATATCACTTACATCAATTATGCACGTCCACCTCTTTTATATCTTTGCTGGTGTTCTTCTCCTACCTAAATAATCTCCATTCCATTTCATGTCATTCATTTATACATACACACACAGAGACAGACATACACACACATACACACATACACACACACACACCACACAGACACACACACACACACATACACACATACACATACCATATATCATACTGAGTATGGTCTATTTACTTTACACACCGACTTCTTGTTTAATGCATTTACCTACAAATCACATAAGTTCACTCTTCTGAATAAAATTCTAGTGTGTAGATCTTTTCTTTAATCATTCATCTGTTGAGCTTCTAGGCTGTTTCTATACCTAGGCTGTTGGGAATAGAAACATATGATTCTTTCCTTGTCTTTGTTTTTTCAACCATTTCAAAAAGCTTTGGTTCCTTAACCTGATAGTATCTTAAAATAAGGTTTTTATTTGTATAGTTTTAAATCCATGTAACATCTGTGTATTTCTGTAGTTAACCTTTACCTGCAGCAAGGTTTGTAATTTCTAATTTGCTTTGTACTCAGGAGTATTCTTAAATCTGAGTAATGTATGTGTCTGGTTAGGATGTTAAATGTCCTAGAAGACTCTCTTTGTTTCATTTTTCTCTTGGTGACTAGTTAGACATAAACATTATTTTAATACAATGGGTCTATTTTCTCAATTGAGGTTCCCTCCTCTTGGAGGACTCTGTCTCATGAAGTTAACAACAACAAAACAAATGAACAAACAAACAAACATACAAACAAAAGAATAGAACACAAGCCAGGTTTTGGTCATGGTGTTTTATCACAGCAACAGGAAAGTCAACAACTCTTAAACATAAAACACATTCATAGTCAAAGTTATAAAATGATAAAATGTAAATTTGTCTTCCTACTCATTTATGAAGTTCTGACTTCTGATGGTAAACAGTGTGAATGCTACCTGGGGTCCTTGCAGACTCGGTGCCTGATAAGCAGATACACCCACATACTAACTCTCTCCTCCTGTATGTACAAGAGATCCACAGTATATGCTACTTATATGCCCTTCAGAGCCTCCTGTCTTCACTTGTCTATACCAGTCACTGCAGGGTTCACCAGCTCATGATAGTCTCAAGCCCTTGTCTCACTGGTACAAGCTGGTACACATCACATGCTGTCTAAACCATATGCTGCTTGCCTCTTGCCCCTTGTTTCTATAACAAAACATGGGACAATATGAGATCCTGATTTTTATACAAGACATTGCACATAGAGAAGAGAAAATAGTGTCCTACAGGGCTACATTTTAACTAGTGGGAATCAGGATCCAAATAAAAAGTCCTTGTTACTTTTTCTTTTATACTGACTGACCTAAAATAATTTCTTTATGGCTCTCAGAGAATAGACTAGGAGAGCAGGGTAGGTCAGCCATCTTTAGTAGACACCATGCCAAGAATGTTTTCATAATGACCTTTTGCTTTCGTGATTCCTCATTCGTACTTCCTGAGAGCATACTCCTGACAAAGCAGCTGTACTCAAAAGTCCAGTATTTTCTCCTTCATGGCATTTCAGTAGCTTTCAGTTTGATTTAATTTCACTTGTATATGTATAGTGTGTGTGTGTGTGTGTGTGTGTGTGTTATATCTCAAGCAACTAAAAAATGGGATACTTTAATTCAAACCATCATTCTCATTAGTCTGATCACTATGGTTTTACTATGTATAGATACCAAATTGAAGATCTTGTCAACATATTTTGTGGCTGAAGAGACGCTCAGTTAGTAATGTGCTTATGAAATAAACACGAGGACCTCAGTTTGGGTCTCCAGCACCTAAGTCAATAGCGACACTTCTAATCGTAACATGGAGTGGGCAGCGACAGGAGGATCCCAAGGGCTAGCTAGCTAGGCTACTTAGTTAAATCAGTGAACTCCAGGGTCAGTGAGAGTCCCCTTTCTCAAAGAATAAGGTGGAGAGTGATGGAGGAAGCCACCCAGAGCTGACCTCTGGCATACACACATGTATGCATAGGTACTCACATAGATACACATGTAACTCATATTCAACAAAAATAAATATGAAATCATGAGAATGAAGAGACAGAAAAATTTTAGCTATTCTAGCCAAAAATCGTTCATTTGCTTTAAATATACTATATAGTATTTTATGTATTATATAGGAATATATATATTCTGAAATCTGTCATAGAAGATTTCAGTATATTTATGTTTTAATACATTTAGAACACATAGTAGGACATTTAAATGATAATTAAATGTTAATATATGAATGGGAATGTTAAGTGCATCTTCTCCCACTGAGGCCTGACCAGGCAGACCTCTGCTATATTGATGCCAGGGGCCTCGGAAGAGCTAGTGTATGCTGACATGACAATCTTTTAGACTAAGCTTCTTTGCAAGCTTCCTCGTGGTTTTAAATTTGTGAAACAGTTTCATAAGAATGTAAATTTATATATTCATAGGAATGTGGTAGTTATGTGTATTTATATTAAAGCATGTATTCATAGAACATATTTATGCATGCGATGTACATTTTACAAGAATCATCTGTGTGTGCCATGCTAATTCCCCCAACAGGTGTATGTTTCTTAGTGTCCTTTTTCTCCTTCTTGTTGTTGAATTTTCAGAAATTGCCTTTATGGCATTTGCTTCCAGACTGACCCTCTGTGATGTATTTCATGGTATTCAGTGGCCTCTGCATCTGGAGCTGGAGGCAGGATATACTCATACCTCTATCTCCCAACTTGAGGGAGGCTCATGTCAGGACTCCATTCAGCCTTGTTTATGATGTTTGTTTCTTCAGAAAAGCAGTTTATAGCAGGTCGCCTGTTAAAATATACGTTGACTTCTTGGAGAGCGTATGGTAGGGATGGCATAGGTCGCTAGGCCAGGATCAGCCACTTCAACCACAGAGCAGTCAGAAGTAATTCTACTACAAAGGAACAATAAACTCACATTATACATTCAAACAACAAGTCTGGTGTTATTCCTGCATTTCTCACTTGCTAGTCATATTTTTCATTTGGTCAAAACTAGTCCTGCTTCAAGCACCAGGTCTGAGTAAGGTCTTTCTGTCATCCTGCTGGCATGGAGTTCCAAAAGCTGGCTTAGCTTCACAGCAAGTGGTCACAAACACTGATAGGAGGCGTTTTTGAAAGTGGTGCTATGACTAGCTTAGACTGAAACTTTAAAAACAAAAATGACCTTTAACTGCGTGCTTAGAGCTCAATGCAGATCATTTGGATGGAAAAGGAGGCGGTTAGGAATTTAAATGGGAGAAATAGATAAAGTGAGTTATCTCCATGAAAAGGACAGCCTCTGAGCAGTGTGGACCTCAAGGGGGGGGGGGGAGTATTGACTTAGCCCAGAACTGATGCCAGATAACCCAGACCCCAGGCCAGGCAGGATTAAGGAAGACAGTTTGATTTTACTGGTAGCTATTCTCATATTAATAATACAATAATTAAGACTACACCTTGTAGTCTTTCCTCTCTTGTATGTTTATAATAAATTTATGGTTATGAAATCTCAATGCCTTCATCTGTCACCTACACAGGTGACACCTTTCTACAGGCATCAATCTCATTCCTTTATTCTCTTCCCTCCACAGAAGTCTGCATTTAAACCCGCTCACTCATCACATTCATTTTTCATTCTGCCCAAATCTCCATTCCAGAAGTGTTGTGGGGAAAACATTTACAGGAATATATCCAGATTATTACATTAAAAAATCATTTAGCTACCTTCATAAAATGTCTATTTTAGGCTAAATATCCACAAACATTCACTCGTTATTATTATTATTATTATTATTATTATTATTATTATATTTCATCTTTTTTACAGTCCAGATTTTATTCCCTCCTGATCCATCCTCTGACTGTTCCACATCCCATAGCTCCTCCCCCCAACCCTGTCTCCAAGAGGATATCCCCACCCCACCTCCCCATCAGACCTCCTGACTACCTGGGGCCACAAGTCTCTTGAGGGTTAGGTGCATCTTGTCTAACTGAGTCCAGACTTGGCAGTCCTCTGCTGCATATGTATTGGGGGCCTCATATCAGCTGGTGTATGCTGCCTGGTTGGTGGCTTAGGATCTGAGAGAGTGCAAGACTCCAGATCAGTTGAGTTTGCTGGTCTTCCACTAGGGTACCCCTCCTACTTAGCTTCTTCCAGCTTTTCCCTAATTCAACCACAGAGGTCACAAGCTTCTGTTCATTGGTTGGGTGTCAATATCTGCATCTGGCTCTTGCAGCTGCTTGTTGGGCCTTTTGGAGGGCAGACTTGATAGACTCCAATTTGTAAACACACCATAGCATCAGTATAGCATCATAGGACTGAATCCCTGAGGGCCAGAAGAAAGAATGGAAACAGGCAACTTAGGGAGGTAGGAGGTGGGCATACCCTCTAGAATGTACCAGAGATCTGGGAGGTAAGAGACTCTCAGCACTCAAAGGGAAGGACCTTAGATAAAATGCCCTACAGTGGGGAGACGGAACATGTAGAGTCTACCTCCTGTAAAAAGACAGGGCATCAAGTGGAGGGATGGGGTTGCTATCCCATAGTCAAAAACTCTGACCCAGAAATTTTCCTGTCTGAAAGAACTGCAGGTCAAAAATGGAGAAGAGCCTGAGGAAAAGGAGGTCCAGTGACAGGTCCAAATTGAAAAACATTCACTCCTGGTATCTCAGGGGCACACTTCACCAGTGTGGTAGAGTTTTGGGTTGTAATCATCTCAAAGAGTGGTCTCTATAAATCAAAGGAAAGCCTATGGGGTCTCCTAGGACACACCTGAGGGCAGAATGCTGACACTGGACAGAACCCTCATTCTCATCACTATGCTGCAGCCATACTGTGGACTTGTTCCATGTTTATTTAAAATATTTCTGGCTATTTCTGTATGTTGTTATAAAACACTACTATCTTGCTCATGTGTGCTTTATTTTAGACACAAACGATAAAAGATAAAGTAAATAACTTTCAAAATGATAAGCAAATAAAACTCCTTTCATCTATTACATATTCAAAAATGTAAAATAAAAAATATTAAGTAAACTTACATACTGGCCGAACCACTTCGCTTTGACTTGAGACTGTTGTGTTACGGACCACAGTGTCACAAAGATTTCCTCTCTAATAAAATACAACATTTTAATTATGAAAGGCAAAATACTTTTAATATTTTTCTTTTAAGACATTCCTACAATGATTCTTCAATGTATATCTTATTTACATTTTTGTGGATAGTATAGTGTTAGAATTTTTGTTTGTTCACATTTCTCTTTGAGTTGTTCACTTGAATGTTATAAAACAAAAGTTACATGAAGTCTGGATTGGGACAAGACAGAGTGTCAGACAGCAAATAAACTGATCCTTACCATAATCAGAGATTTTGTAATATAAAAATGGTGTCATCTGTATTGGCAAATGTAAAACCAAAGTATCAATCAACTTTGGAAAATGCCAAAGATGTTTTGCATCCTGCAGTGCTAGATATTTGGACAAGCTTTGACTCTTTAATGCAAAATAAACAAGCATATTATCTCATTAGTACGTAAATGAGCTGTCATCTTTAATAATTTGTAAAAATATGTGTATATGAAAAATTTATTGGAGCATAAATGATATTATGGTATTTTATCAGTAAATGTTTGGTTTGCATATAAGTCTACATCTTCGGTCATAAAAATGTTTCAGGCACAAATGGGTCATGAGGAAGCAGAAGCAGTGTGAGGAAGCCTGCCCTGCAGCATGGCTGCTTTCCCCTACACTCTTACTCAGTTCTGTTGAGAACTTGCAGACATTCCTATGTTGATAACTCTCTGTCCTCTGCCTTAAATCTAAAAGAGAGCTCTGTGCTAAAGTCTACATTTTCACTCAAACACTAGTCTACAAGACAAATCAACACTGACCTATTTAAGTGGAGTTCTGAGTTTGCCCCAGCCCCAGTCTCCTCCCACTCATACATATCTGATAAAAGTAAATAAAAATAAAAATAAGCAGCTCACAGTTAGTCACAATGCAGAGAGAGTCCTATGACAATGTCCAGCTCTTCTGTTATTTCTCTCTACGACAAAACTCTATGCTACTTCACCCCTTTGCACGTGCTGCACCAGACTACTAAACTCAGCATAAATTCTTACCCATCCCCTGTATCAACTCCCACAGTGCTGTGCTTCCTCACCCCTTCTCTCTCTACTCTATTCTCCTCACAATGGTGAGGTCTTGATTACACACAGGTCGGATTATTGTTATCACCCCACTTTCCGTGCTTTCGTATTTTTCTCATCAATTTGGACTAGTTTAAACCTTTAAGTTAGCATCCTACAACCTAGTTATGTTCTGTTTCTCCAGCTTAGTGTTGGCCTGAGGTCGTTATACCCTAGTCATTGTCATTGTCCTTCAGCTTCCTGGGAACAAAGGTTCCCACTGTGGACATTGTCACTGCTGTCCTCTTCATATTCCCATGAAACCTGGCTTGTTTTCATCCCATAGAACTCAGCTTCTTGGCTACATTTTTTACAGGGATCTTTGGACATTCTGATAGACATAAGTGTCTTTTCTCTCCCCTTTCTGTTTCTCTCTTGTGTTGGAAGAGTTTGAGTTGGCTGTGTTCTGCTCTGTTTACCTTCTTGCAGTGAAGGTCTTGCCATTCATGGACTTTCCTTGGTAATGTCTACATCCCCAGAGGTTGCATTAATTCTTTATTTTTGATGTTTAAATCTCCAGAGTCTATCTCCAAGGTTCTTAGCATTTAGGTATTCAGTTAGTATTCGGTATGAAGTGGAATGAATTTACTTTGTCATTGTTTTCTGTAGCATAAAATCTGTCATAATATAAACATGTTTATATTTAATGATTGAGTTATAGTGAAATCCCTAGCTAGATATGCCCACTGTTAAAATGGGTGCATGATTGTTCTGAGATTAACTGAACCCTTTCAGACTAGATATGAAGCCCATTCCACAGAATACATGTCTCATACTATAAATCTGGCCAAAGCTTATAGCTGGGGATATCACAGGTCATTGAGGGAGCGAGTGGGAGGAATTATCACCAATGGTTTGCTAGGTAGACATGTTGATAAACTGGCTTTCATATCCTGAGACTTGAACAGAGGCTTCTTTTAAATAAGTTAATGCAGAGATTTAGACATGATCAAAGTAAGAGAGTAAGCGATGAATGTTCAATTCCAAGTTGGGCATCTAGCTATATCACTCTGTCTAAGGCCGCAGGATCATTGCAGAGAAGATTGTAAGTGTGGTATACAGAGAAAAACACTATAAAATGTGGACGACTGGGTATGACATAGCTCATTGTATTCATGGGCACATAGAAGCTCAAAAGACCTACACACACACACACACACACACACACACACACACACACCCCTACACTCAAATACCCAGACAAGCCTTCACACAAGAAAGTAGGAGAGAGTCTATTCAGGAAGCAGGAGGAGTTGGCAGCAGTGGGGAAGTTGGCAGGAATGGGGGAGTCGGCAGGAGTGGGGGAGTTTGCAGGAGTGGGGAGAATAGGAGAGTGTTATGGAGTAAATATCACAGCTCATCATATACATATATGAACTTGTCAAAAATTAAATTATAAGAAGTTATAAGTTAATCCATGTCAAATGTTTTAAAGAAAGGAATTCATACGTGCCTGTGTGCAAAGTGGACTATTGACTAGAATATATGAACCTTTAAGCACCTTGTAGAAGAGCAGCACTGGTTCTTATATCCAACTCGACACGTATTCCCACCCCCAGGAATTTTACTAGATTTTTTTCCTGGAAATGACAGTGTTGAATAGGAAATACATATTTGGTTTTACCTCTCTCAGAATTATTGAATTTTTAAATCCTTGCCACTTATTATCCTACAAAACATATATTATATTTACCTATTACACAAATTTTACTCATCATTTTTATGGACCATAACACCTCTGAAGGATTAGTATATTTTCCCCATGATTTGGTATCTAAAAAGAAAACAGTTTTTATGAGGACTTGTTTTCACCAAGGGTGAGTGTGGGTCTTATACCTTCTCATTTTCACTAGTAACCACGAATAATATTGAAATGGTATATACCATTTTTACAGTCATTTAAATCCCAAGTAGAAAAATACCCAGAGATTCTTTAGAACAATCTACTTGACTAGGTGAATACTTCTTAATTGGTGTGAAAGAACATTGATTGTATGAACACTTTCTGTGTAGATGCAGTAATCAAAGTTGGTATAGTTCTTGCAGCTTAGAATGTTTATCAATATGTGGCATTTTCCAGTGGAAAACACACCACCAGTTTTGGTACTCTCTACCTAAAGACTGATTTTTTTTGCATGACCTACTATTGGATTCATTTTAGATTATGAATTCTCAGGGGATTCTGTGTGACTTAAGGTTTGTAACACACAACTAGGGGTATATATGGAAGCCCAATATTCTATACAGAAATGCAAATTTCTTTGGGAGTGGAGCAGGATTCTAACCATTGTGTGTTGGCTGTGGGTGTGGGTTTGTTAGGATGGGGCTGGGTGTGGGCATAGTGTTTGTACTCTGTATAAAGTTTACCCTAGAGTTACTCAAATGCTGATTTCTCTGCCCTCATATATTGTTTCAATCTGGACATGACATCGTAATGCTTATACCAAGAATCTGCTGTCTCTTGTTTGTATAAATAGTTCTTACTGTTTATTCTCTGCCTTGTCCATAAAAGTTGATCACCCAATGGCTGGGCAGAATAGACAATAGGGTGGGATGTCTGCTAGCAAGAAGAAGGAGAGAAGGAGGGCAGATCAACAGGGAAGACAAAGAAATTGGAGTGATGTTCAAGGGACCCGAAGAGACAGATTCATAATAATATGTAAGTTACATGGGATGGGGCTGGGAGGTAGTCATATTATCATAGAAGATTAAGAGACATCATTTAGTTGCTCAGCTATTGAGGTGCAATCTTAAATAAATCTCGGTTTATTTGTGAAGTCATTGGGGATGAGCGTAAGATAAGTAAAGCAGCTGGATTAATTCACTCATACTTTTATGTGAAGAATAATTCATTTCCAGGTGGGTCTCAGGTGATAAAAATGTTTGCTATAGGGAAAGGAATTATAGGAAGACAAGAGCTATCCAAGTATCTCTTCCACTATAGTCATGAAATCATATGTAGAGACTCTTGCTTCAAAGAGAGATGAAATGCAAGCTTTGGCTTTCAATAGATGCTTTTATGTTCATCTTTCCAAGACAGAGAAACATGATGTGCTTATGGGTCCTACTCCATTCTTAGTTCTCTGATGCTCTCATTTTGAGACTAGACTTTATGATCTCCCATGGTCTCATGCTGGAATCTCTTGTGACCATAGATACCTCTCTTTTCTCTAGCAAGCATCATCTGACTTATCTGCCTGTTAGCTATCTGCCAGAAGCTCAGTTGAGTGATATTGAGTCATATGCTGTCTGGTTCCTAGAAGGATTTCAGTTGCCAACTTCAGCTTGATCTGAGGTTAATTATATCTCCTGTAATCTCTGAGTTTCTCACATAGTTTTGCTTTCTGCTGCCAGGGATCACTACTGTAACATGCACTAAATAGAAATGGAGTGCCAGTCATCTCTGATATGCTAATTTATTCTGCAGCTTTCTAGTAAAATATTTTTCTTTGAGTTTATTTCCTTAAAGTCTGTTATTATTAAGTGGTCTCAAAAGAATTGCTTTTATTTAAATCGAAGATGTGTTCAAAGATGTGTCTGCTAGAAGTTACTCTTGTACTTAAAAGATTCATGGAAATTCTTGGTTAAATTCTTATGTTAAAGTCAGACCTTATATTATTCATGGCTGCAAAATAATAGTTTCTACAGACTGTTCATGAAAATCTCCTGAGCTATAATGCTATTATAGAGCTCTGACTTCTTGAGAGGAAGTGTCTTTTCAGTCCAGGCTACAGTTCCAAGGATTCTGTTCACATTGATTGTCAAGTTTCTTCCCAATACCCAGAAATGGTAACATCCTACTTCTGTAGGATGTAACATCCTATTTCCCTTACTGAAAGATCTGTACTTCGGCCTTTAAATACTTGTCACATCTGCATTTCTTTTTCCAGTGAAAGTAAAGGTATGCAGAAATTATTTTCCAATGTTTATGAACTTATTCACTCAATGAGCAGGACATGCACTGTGTACAGCGGAGATTTTAAAAGGGGTTCCTGTTCCAAAGATGTGCTTATGACTTGATAGTGGAAACCAGGAAAATATAAATAGTAATAACTATATAGTGAAAGTCCTGGATAAAGAAGAAACAGTTGGATATCTTGACACACCTGTAATCTATCATGCCAAGAGGCTGAAACAAGAGGATTACTCTGAAATCAAGGCCACCCAAGACTACATAAATGAGCAGCAGGCCAGAATGAGGTATATAGAAAGACCTGACTCAAACATACAGATGAAAGATCAAGAGAGATGCAGAGGATATAAGAATATATTTCATAAATGACTTTTCTATGGGGTCAGTCATTTAAGAATCAGGAAAAAAATCCCATGTAGGTGTATTTACCAGTTTCGGTGAAGGCTCTTGGATGTGATTCTTTAAACAGGAGAACTCCAGATAATTGCTTCTAAAACACCCATCACTCTTTTATTTCTAACCAGCTTATAGGCCATAGTTATAAAATAAAATACATGGAGTGGGTATGATAGTCTAGTTCAATTCTAAAGAAAGATTACTATTCATATTTATTGTTATTGTCATCATCATCATCAGCAGCAGCAGCAGCAGCAGCAGCAACAATATCATCATCATTTGGAAGCTAGATGAGAGATCGCTGGTGCCTAGATGCTGCTCTTGGTGAGAGTCAGATTCAGATCTCATTTAACCTGCTGCATAGATAGGAAAAAAGACTCTATGAACATACTAAACTCCTCTGAAAGCATTATGGTCTGGCAGTTGCAATCCTCTGTTTATATGGGGTGAAAGATGTGTACAGGAGGGGCAATATTGTTGACATGTACTGAAAAAATAGGAATCTACAGTATTTCCAAGGTTCTTTGGGTGATTGGATAAAAGCAAAGCTTGCTGGGTCTGTCTAGGAAGCACAGAAGTTGGAGTGTATGATTAGGGCTTAAGAGTCATACACAGCCTAAAAGTTGGGGTTGAATTTAGTGAAAAAATGTATGCAAGAAGAGAAAGCAGAAACAAGAGTGCTGAAGATCTGCTTTTATCGTTTTGAAAACGAAGCAAGAATTTAAAAGCTGCTCTATATGAAGAAGAAAAAGGAGAGCCCATTTGTTCTCAGGGCTACAGAGAAGCCTCTCATGACAACGTCTTCATTCTTCTGTGTTGGAAAATAAGAAATTAACTTAACCTTATTTTGGGAAAACTACCATTAAGCAATAAGAGCAGATGGCACAAGTAGGGGTTTCTATGGAAAGCTGTCATCAGATGACACATCTTTTCTTACTATTGACTTGAGACCAGATAAGGCAAACTAGAATTCTTAACAGAGTAGTTGATTATAGAGGCCAGTCTCCTTTTATATGGTGCACCTGTCCCCTCACTGCCCTAGGAAAGGGTCCTCTCTCTCTTCTCTGTTCTACTTAAAGTACAATTCATCTCTCCTGGGGACCCTTTGATTCTATTTGCTTCTTTTAACATATAATTGATTAATTATATGAATCAATTTATTTAATATAATTTAATATAAACAATTTATTCAATATAATTAAATATACATAATTCATCCTGTGCATGCATGCCTATGTGTGTGTGTAAGCAGGTATGTGTCATGGCATGCATGCCAAGATCAGGAGACAACTTTCAGGAGTAAGTTGTGCCTTTCATCTTTGTTGAGGTAAGGAATTTCTTGGTTCTGCTGTGTAGTGTACTCCAGACTAGCTGACTTGATGATTCTAGAAAACTCTGTCTCCACTTACTGTCTTTCAGTAGGAATGCTGGGATCATGCATATGTGTCATTGCAACTAGATTCTATGGGTGGTAAGGGTCAAACTCAGGTAGTCAGAGTTGTGTGGCAAACACTTTTATACCCACTGTGCCATTCTACCTGTCTCCCATTTGCTATTATAGCTAAGCAAAAATGATTAATTTATGTATATATGGTGTTCTAGGAATGACATAGTGTCATTTGTTTTGCCTCAATAAGAAGCTGGGTCTTTTACCACTTATGGAAAAACTGGAAGTTGTGGTAGAAAGGTGCTGGAAAATAAATCTCCTGAAATGAAATACATTGCCTCTTAGTTTTCTCAAATTGATGTATATCCATGGCCTGCATCTCGGATGTTGAAAGGCTTTCATGATTTTCATCAGTATCTTTTTGTAAATGTATGTGGTTAAATTTAGGAGGAAATAGGCTCTTTGGTCATTGGAATCTTTTCTAGTGCACTTAAAAAGTTAGATGTATGGAAATATATATATATATATATATATATATATATAAATAATTGGGAACATTCCTAAGGTGATTGAAGGTTGAGGGCGGGGCTCTGGCTCTGCTTCTGTCCTTGGGTTATTCAGGCACCATTGTGAGCCAGGACAGAAAGAAAGGAAGGAAGCTGGTCTGGGTGGGTGGGTTCAAAAGAACTTGGTCCAGGGAAATGAGTCCTGTTTATGGGTAGAGGGGTTTGGGGCTTCTCAAAGAAGGTTTTCCATGTTACAGTATTCAGTGAAACAGCTCTTCTAGATAGTATTCAGTGAGACAGCTGTCCTTTATTGGGGTGAACAGGCTATATAAACCCTGGGGAATGAGTGGTAGGGGATTTTAGGGAGAGTGTACATTATTGGTTGGGGCTGAGATACTGGGAATCCTTCATTTACATGAAGAGGAATTCTAGGTGACTAAACCTGTAATTTCACCATGAAGATGCTCTACCTCACTGGTGGTAAAGGTGGGGATCAAAGGCTATGGGCCCCAGGGCATGCAGGCCCAGAACAAGGAGGGAGCTAACTCTTACTGCTGCTGGTCTCAAGATGAGATATTCAGGGTTTGGACATGTCTTGACCTCACTCTTGCTCCAGGTCTGTTCCCCCTGATCGCACTTGTTCCACAGGTGATCTTTAAATGTTTTAATTTTATGTTTATCTGTGTGTGCACATATTTGTGTGTGCACATATTTGTGTGAGTGTGTGCTACTGTGTGGTAGTGCCTAGGGAGCACTGAAAAGAGCATCAGATCCCCAGAGCTAAGTTACAGGTGATTGTGAACCACCAAATACAGGTGCTAGAAACCGAACCCAGGTCTTCTAGATGACAATAAGCACTTATAACTGCTGAGCCATTGTCTCTCCAACCTTCTAGAGGAGTGGTTCACAACTCCTTTGGGAAGTCACATAACACATATCCTGAATGTCAGACATTTACACTATGATTCATAAGTAACTATGAAATAGCAAGAAAATAAGTTTTATAGTTGGGGTTTGCCACAACATAAGGAGCTATAATTAAGACCTACTACAGCGGCGAGACAGTCACTGATGCAAGCCTCTATGGTGCTCATAAGTGATCTTGTATCAAACTCTAGAGGTTATTGAACATAACCTCAAGAATGCCTTATCCCATCCTCTCCTGGAACCAGGGATAAATTCAGGAGAGTGTTTGATTTTTCTTAGAACTCCTGCTCTTTCTCTTCTGGATCATCATACATGGAAACATGAAAGGATCCACTTGTGCCTCAAGCCATACTTAGGTACAGCATGATCTTCTGAGTTTTTGGAAGATCCAGAGTCTAGAGTTCATAAGGTCACCCTGAATACTAATAATTGTTGATAAGAACACAAGATTTAAGTATGAACGCTACTTGGGGGAAGATCTGACAATGTGGCTTCATGGAAAGATTTCCTTTGGAAAGATTTGAGAGTTAAGGGAGCTCTGAAACTTGAACAAACGCTCCTGCTGGAAGAGCACTGTCTCACTGAATTGTTGAGGTGCCTGGTGTATACTTGGAAGGGAAGGGTGTCTCCATAATTACCTGTCCACAAGAAATACAGCCATGTCCGCTAAAAGAAGCAAAAATGTCAGCTGCTTGGATTAAAGAGTTGTGATTTCGACAATAACCTTTGTTGTCTACAAAGGAAACACAGCAGCACACGATTTGATTTATCTAGGCTAAATGGAACTTTCAGAGAACTCCTGCGATAGCTCAGCTAGGAGCTTCTATAAGGCCATTCCAGGGGGACAGAGGGTTGGCTGTAAGCTGAGACCAGAAACAAGGAAAGGAAACCATTTCCATGAGGATTTACAAGGTAACAATCAGCTTTCTCTATCTGACCACTCAGCAAAACCTTGTATAGGCTTCTTCTCATTCTTGTAGTTCTGTAGGAGCTAGTGCTGTAGGTTCTCCATCCTCAGTTTTGTTCAGGTGAAGGCAGTCAGTAGCTTGGGATTTGAGTGGAGATGTGGGGGAAGGTCATCCTGACTCCAATTTAGAGTTTGTCTGGGGTGGTAATACCCGGAGGATGTTCTCGGACAAACCTTTTAAAAATTTGTCAGGGTATGATGTCAGTGCGTCTGGTGGGACATGATGTTCATCAGTGAGAGATTCTTGCTTTTCTATAGGATGTACATTTTGATGATGCCTTAGTTGAGATGCTTTCGTGATTCTTAGTTTAATATCTTACAGTTTTTTGTGCATTAGCATTGAAGCTGTGGTCATGGCTGTGACTAAACCTGCTGTTAGCATCCCCTGCTACAAAATCAAACTCAGTAAAGCTAATACTGTCTCTAATCTACGTATGTTTGGAGAAAATAAACAAATATTATGATTTTTATTTTCTACAAAGAAGACTGACTTCACATATTACATGTGTGCATACAGGGTAGAGATAGCTAATTCTTAACCAATTTTAAAACATTAAATTATTAAATAGAGCTAAATAAGTTTTACTAGAAGGCAAAGTAGTGAGTAACTAAAGCTCCCCATTTTCTCATACATTTTATGTTGCTGATGTTTACATCTGCTGCATCTGTGTGGGAGAAATGCTACATGACAGAGTGTGGAGCTATAGAGATAGTCCCAAATCTGCATTTAGCGATACCAGGGCTTTTCTTTCCTTTTGCTTTTCTTTTGTAAAACATTTAAGCATATATGTGTGCTCACAGGTACATTCATGTGACCAAAACGTCACGCTAAGAATGTGTCTTTGTGCATGCATGTGACAAATCCTGCCAGGTCATGCAGGGAATGTGTCAATCTTTGCTGAAAAAGTTTGAGAGACTCAGCTTCTCCACCACTGTCCTCATGGTTTTTGCATTCCTCATCTTTCAGTTTACAAGTAAGCAGGGGAAGAACTCACCAATTGGCTGTCTGATACCAGAGGGACAGCCCTGAAAACATACAAACAAGTATGTTATGTAGACTGAGAAGGGTCTGAAACTGTAGCATGCTTAAGTACAATTAGTGAAAAAGGAGGCCATGGATTTGAAGGAGAGCCAGGAGGGTTAGTACATGGAAAAGGGAAAAATGATGTAATTGTAATCTCAAAAATTAAAAAAAATAAAACCTTTTTGAAGAAACAAGCATTGGCAATGATCGGGAACTCTGACTCTATCTTGGAATAGAATTACAGAACAAATACTTCAAAGAAACAAGAGAAGGCAGCCATGTGAAAATAAAGAGAACAAGCATTCCAAGCAGAGAGTTCAGCCAGTGCAAAGGTCCAGATGTTAGCTTGCTTAAGGCCTGGAACAGGAAAGAAGAAAGGAAGGCAGACCTAAACCCTGTCTTTGTGACAATGTACTTCACCTTTCTATACTATATTTTCTGTCATCTTTAGCTTGTTTCATCTGGATGAATTTATTGTGTTTTAGTTAAGTATTGCAACTAAAGCTAAACTATCATTTGGCTCAACCTGTGGCCCCTTCTTTTAACGTAAATATAATGATAAAGTAGAGGAATTTTCCTTGCTCTTCTCACCAGCTGTAGGAATGAATACAAAATGCTTAAATACATCCGTACAAGAGGCTATCGGCCTACTTAAAACCCACAGGGTGGGACAGGCTAGGCACATCTAGCATCTCTTGCTCTTGGCATTTAAATTTTCCCCAAATCTATCATCTCTCTGTGTCAGAAACCTTTGGACTCTTCTAGTCTTTTTGAAATGTGTCATAAGTGGCTGGTGGTGCTATAGGATGCCATAGCTACATCACCAATTTAACTCTTTTTTGAACCTGTGATCTAACCTCATTCTTTCCCCTTTTCTCTTACCTTTCCCAATCCTAGTGAATATGACTCTCTCCTGTGAGTCCACTTGGTACATTTTCACAAACAAGTAAAAAAAAAAAAACAAATGTGGCATTTGTTCCTGAATTCTTTTCACTTAATTTGCTGTCCACCTCTGTTAAGGATTTCATGATTTTTGTGAATGAATGATATTTTGCTTTGTGTATACATGCCACATTTTCTTAAGCCATTTGTCTACCGAAAGACATGTTGGCTGGCTGCATATCTTGAAGAGACAGTCTTATTGATTGTATCTCCTGATACATTTGGGTCTTGCATTATTTCTTCTTCCTGGAATGGACCATGGCTCCTTAGAAGCAGGTGGGAAAACGGACAGTCATGGTACAACAACTATCAGGATAGAGGCCTAGGCAGTGAGAATGAAAAGGAAGAGTGACATCTTCTAGCTTAGTCCTAATCACTGATCATGTGTCTACTGATTCATAGCTGGAGCAAACCAGTGTGTGTAAAATGATAATTAATGTTCTCTATATATTAATTATTGTTGGAAATTAATATGGAGGAAGTTATTCTTTAATCAACTAATTCCCCAAATAACCACACAAAGACCTTTTAATATTTCAAAGCTTAGGCCTTGGTTGGGCAGGGTCTCAACTAGCTCATTTAAGTTAACCAGACTACCTAGCTCCATACCTGTGGGAGCAGAACCTTCCAGGCCTGTAGTCACATCTGTCTCTTCTCATGTCTCCTGGAAAAAAGAGCCTTCCTCCTTCTTCCTAGAGTTCCTCTCTCCCTCTCAAGAAGTTTACCTTCCACTTCCTGCCCAGCTAATTGGCCATCAGATTTTTATTAAAACCAATCAGAGAATGCCTTAGGTAAGTAAAGCAGGACAGAGAATCAAATTCACAATGCATACCACAAGTATGTTACAGGATACCACCTTCTGATTTAAATGATCTCCTGAAAACTTACCTTATAGTCATTTTATACCACTGTCCACAGACACACTACTTTAGGGATTTCCTAGGTGTTAATTGTGGTGTGCTTGATGCACCATTGCAAGCAACAGCACATGACTGGATAAGCCAAAGTCTTGTTGATTACCTACATTGTCAAAGTCACTGGCAGCAAGATTTTATTGTTGTTTTTGGTTTTTTTTTTGTTTTGTTTTAATGCTTTCACTTTATTCTCCTGTTCCTTGGTCTTTTCTTCTGCCCTTGAGAGAGTAACCATTGATGGTTCTCCTAGTCTGAGAATATCTCTATAAAGTGAACCATTTTCAACATGTCCATATCTGGAGACAGCATTTTATCTTCACTTAAAGTCTTGATAACTTTCCAAGGAGCTACACACACAGGGAAATAGAGCGACTAGAAAGAATTTGATGCAGTTGAAAAATTATCAAAACAAATTCTGTGATTCTTTCAGTCATTAGCACATTTTATTAAGTGTCTCCAAAGTGTGGCATTACAATTTTTGGTCTCATGGCATTTGTCACCAACGTTCATTCTGTTTGTGTTTGTTAGAATCATACATGTCACATATGAATGTAAGAATGCATAGTGATAATTCAAACAATGATATGGAGTCATTAATCATCCAACACTGAAGAGGAAAATTAACTCAATTTATTTAGTAATTATCTAATAATTTTTATCTTTCATTTGATAATTAATGTCACTAATTCCGTGTTCATGAGATATAGACTGGAAACACAGCTATTGACTACAATATTTGGGGAAAGCAATAACTTGATATATGTATTTCAAAACCAGAAGAAAATATGTTAGCTGGCCTTTGTCTTAAATAATACAAAGACTTGTTGAATGACTGGAAAGAGGGCACTATATCAAAATGAAAATAGTATCTCTCTTTGCAACTAAATTATATGTATTTCAATTGGACATGTTTATCAACTTATTCCTTTATGTAAATATACGGAGAACAGAGATTAGGTTAGGAAGGTTGAATAGTAGTGGGTCTGCATGTGTCTGAGTTTCTTCCCTTGGTTTTTCCATGTAACACTGTCTTCTCTTTCACAGGAAATGCAGCAGACTTAAATGCACATATTTATTCAGAATTCCTTCTGTTTTTGTGCTTCAAACTATTAGTAAGGAATAAATTTTTGTAAGTGTTTTGGTTTATATGCATTGATATGTTTGCCCTTTAATGTTAGTTAAAAAACAGAGGTCTTTAGTATATAACCTATTACTGATAATGCTAGCCAATATTTTTGGTGTAATAATAAAATATGATTTCAAGGAAGCTACTAAAATATTTAATAGAATATTAAAAACATACTAATCATAGTAAGAACATACTTAGAAGGAAAAATATTATGAGGTACAGTATGCTCCATAGCTACCCAACTGGTACTAAGTTCTTAGACAGGACAACATTATAATCTACTCATGTAAAAATACCAACCAAGATGCAAATATCATTTTGTGAACTATATAATCTAATTCCAGGAGGATCTTGAAAATAAAATGCTATGACATAATAGTATTGTAAAGACTGGCCTTGGAAGATATCAGAATATTTCACAATAATTTTAAAAGGGAAGCAAAATGTATTGTGTCCGTATGGTGTATATCTACTTCCATGAGTCAGCATCATGGTTTCATACAGGAAACCATGATAAGCAATATTTGAAAGATGCTGAAGGTGTTTAGAGGGGATTTTGATGCTTTCTGAATAAATATAAATGGTGGTTACAATAGAATTCACTAAAAACTATTCATTTAATGATACATATGTATTGAATGTCCATTTCTATGTTAATTTTATATTTCATGATAGAATGAGGGATTTCTGTGGTCTAGCCACAGAAACAAACTAATGTATCACTTGAAAAAGCATATACAGGCAGACCTTCCAGTTAGTGAGGAGAAGGTGGGAACATCAAATAAGTGAGGCAACTCTATACAGAGTTTATTCATGCCTTGTGCTTTATTCTATGTAGCAAGTGAAAAGTCAGACTAAGCTTCTAAAATTTATCTATATATTTATCTGTATCTCTATCTGTCTGTCTAGCTATCTATCATCCATATATCCATATGTACATACATACATACATACATACATACATCTAGCTAAATGACAACATTGGAGACTGTCTTTACTAATAACAATGTGAAGTTATCTATGAACATGGAAGATGGAAAGTAGTAAGACAATCTTTAACTTTGGCACATGTTTATTATGTGTTCTTGTTAAGAGGTTGATGCAGGCCAACACAACTTCTAGGTGGGTCTGGGATTGTGTAATGAATTTGTGTGTATGTAGCAAGACAAGTCTGAGCAACTTTGTGAAACCCATCTCAAATAAAAATTACACACTTGATCTTTGCAAAGGCTAAGTTTGGGTTTAATTCTTAATATCATCTAAAAACTTATTAAGAGAGTTGAAGATGGATCTAAGCAATTAATAAGGACATCATGCTATTGCAGTGAACCTAACTTCAGTTCCCCCCATCACTGGGTGGCTCACAACTGTCTGTAACTCCAGGGTCAGAGGATGGTATACCCTCAAGGGGCACCTGCCTCCTTCACATGCACATCATTAAAAATTAGATAAATCATTTTAAATTGCTCACATTCCAACTCATTACATTAAAAATAAATATTAATTCAATTGGAGCATTTTGTTAAGAGTTTAACTAGCAGTTATATAATTAGAAATTAGAGTGTAAATGTATCTATGAAGTAACTGATACTCTGTCTGTAAGCACTGATCTTGAATTACCACATTGTTAGGTCCATAAAACTTCAAACAATCTTATCCCAGTGCTCAGCCAACTCATGCCCAAGTTGCCATGGTGTAGAAAATCCCATTCTGATCTAATTTCTTGTCTTCTAGACTACTTGAGCATCTTTATTTCATGTGCTCAATCCATTTCATAGGACTTTCCCCATGCCCTTGCATGTACAAAGGATGTCTCCTTTCTGTGAAGTGCGTCAGCACCATCAGTGGTCCTGTCATGCGCATGATAATTTTGCCAACATTTCTGTCGATCTTTTCTAGCCAAGATTTTGAGGAAGATTTTCTCATAGGAGTCTACATCCTTTCACTACTCCTTATATTACTCTAACTGGGCTTTGATTTCACCTCTCCACGGCCCCTGGTTTGATCAAGGAAGCATGTTTCCAAGGCTAATGAATACCCTTCATTTCACCTCAGAGATGCCCTGCCTGCTTCGAGGCTTGATGCCATGCCTCAGATTGTATCACTTTCTCTTTCCTTCAGTCCTTCTTGGTATATCTTATAACATTAGTTTATGGTAAATATATTCTTGTCTACTTAGTGATATTAGGTAAATGACTCCTAAACTTATTGGCTTAAAATAGCAAACAAGTTTTAATCCCATGATTATACTGAACCAGTAATTCAAAACAACTTAGCTACACACTTCTAGTTCAAGTTCTTTTATGACTGTGTATGTAGTCTCAGAGATTTAGCATTGCTGGAGACATGACTCTTGCTATGGAAGAGAAACCATGTTCAGACCCATTCACATGACTGTTGGCAGAAGTCTTAGCCCTCTACCTAATTGGGCTTTTCATAGGGTTGGGTAAGTGGCCTCCAAACATTAGGTAATTTCCTCCTCTGGTAATAATCCAGGAGGGTAAGAGAAAAGTTGAAGTGTGTTGAGACCTAGCCCCAGAGGTAGTATTCCATCTTTGCTTTATTCTAGGTGCTACCTACGAATCACTACATCCAACCCATATCTAGAGGTAGGTATATTAAGCTATACTCATTGAAAATAGAAACATCAAGGAATGTGTAGGAGTAAAGCCACCACACTCAGTAACAGAACACAAACTCAACACAATGCAAGGAATGGGCAACTACGAAAAACTGTGTCATTAGTGCTTGCAAGAGGCCACCTTATACATGCTGCTGGGTGAATACATTAGTTGATTTCTTTCTCAGGCAACAAACATACAAATTACAGAGTTCACTGGCCTTAGGATGGAATTCTGACTATCCTTTTGCTAGCTTTGAACTTTGGATATGTTCATTTATGTGAGCCTCAGTTTCTTTGTCTGCCACCCATGATACAGTAATTACCTACTTCACAGGGGTGTTGCAAAAGATCAGTGTGATTACATATGTGAAGCAATTCAAGTGTTCTTCACAAGATAAACATGCAAATTCTAGAGCTAGCTAATCATTTTCTTTTCATTTTCCCCGAGTACTCTATACAAACTACATTTCTTCACTAGATATTATGAAACACTTAAATTTAACCCTTATTATAATAAACTACATATGTTCACAACTTATATTTTGAAGAAAATTCAACTTACATTATTTTCAAAACATCTTCTTATGTAGCTATATAGACTATTAGATCTGCCAAGCTGATTTCAATAGGTACTCATGGTGAAAAGTCAACAAACATGCCAGGTGAAAATGAAGAAATGCAACTTAGACTCAATATTCTGTGTAAAGAACTAGAAGGTGACACTCTGTGATGGAAGGAACCTTAGAGCTTTGCTGTATTTTCACTTGTAACCAAGAGAAATGACAGCACTGTAGATTTGGAAAATTATTCAGTACAGAGAAGGCAAAGCCATGTGGACTCTGCTCATGAAATAGCACCACTCATCAACTTTAGTTAAACAAGAAGCTACAAGGAAGAATTTACCCAGCCGTCCTCATGTCATTATGAATTCTCTGATGAATTTATTTTCTCCTTTAAAGAAGATTATGTATAATTTATATTCAGTTAAAGGCACAAATTAAAATTATATAGTTGCACGCATTTCTGCAAATGTATACACATGTATAATTACACACAGACAAAACATTTATGTCACCCTAAAATATCCCTCATGGCTTCTGATTACCCATTATTACCTCCAAGGCAATGACTGATCTGACTTCTGCCATTATTAATTTATTTATTCAGTTCTGGAGAAAGTGTACTGATGTAGTTATTGGTATATTGCAGAGATTCATTATTGTGTGTTAGCAAATACCTTTTTCTGTTGTTTGCAAGTAATATATCAAGGTGTACCTGTACAGATTATAGAGGTTGACTATCCCTAATGTGAAAAGCAGAAACTCATAATGGTTCAAAATCCAAAACACTTTGACTGACAACATAATATTACAAATTGAAAACTTTACAAACAGGTTGTATCAAATGATGACCTTGTTGTAAAATATTATCATCAGACAATGTATATACATACAATGCATTAAAATACATAAATAAAGTTTGTACTCAGGCTTGAGTCCTGACCCAAAGGAAGTGTGTCTGTCTGTGTGTGTTTGTATGTGTTGTGTATGTTTGTGTGGTGTGATATAAGACTAGAGAAAGAGGGATCATTAGAAAGGATGAGTATAATGTAAGAAGTGAGATAGTAAAGAAAGAAAACAGACATGGGCCATGAAAGCAGAAGGAAGATTTCTCTGGTGCAAGACAATAGCCAATCAGGGAAGGCAGAAGACACAATGGAAGGCGGAGGAGGGTGAGGATGAGAAGAAGAAATTTAACAAAAAAAGCATAAGACAAATGTCTGAAGCAGCACAATCGAACCCATCGCTTTATATGTTAACTTTAAAAATTAGTATAAAGAGAAAAAAATGAACAGAAAGAATATTACCCTATATACAAGTTTTTGGTTTTATAAATGAAGCCCATAGGGTCATCTTGCACTCTTTGTTGCCTTTGGGTAATACCACTGAGTAACAGAGCAGAGGAACCCTCATGTAATTCCAGCACTGTTACACAAGCTGCCCAATTATTCTACATAGTCTGCAAGATAGGGAATTGACATTTTATATTTAGGTAGGCTGGTGGTATGAGGTGATGTGTCAGTGTTCCTCTCTGACATCAGCATGCATGTTGCCGTTTTCTCCAATTGCAGCTTTTACCCTTTAGTTTTAAAAGAGAAATACTGAGGCCCTCTCTGTTTCTCCTTCTCCTCCATCTCTTTCAGTAGGGAGAGTTTGCGTTGACAGAGATGATACAGTGAAGAATAGGCTTCCCTCCAGGCTGGCTCTTCAGCACGCTCAGCACTGCCACTGGTGCTTTCTTAGCCTTGCTACAGCTTCAGCATTTGTCGGTGCACAGGTCGAAGAATTGCTCCTGCTTGTGTGTGTGTGTGTGTGTGTGTGTGTGTGTGTGTGTGTGTGTGTATTCTATAACTTCTTTAGGTTGGTTTTGTTTTTAGTTATACATAACGGAGATATAGCTTTCCCTGGTTGTCAGTGTACTATTATGGGACGAGAGCAAGAGAGCAGACTTGTATTCTTCACTCACACTGCTTGGCTCACCTTAGACTTAACCTAAAGCCTGCTCACTTCAGCTGCAAAATGGGACCGCATTAAACTTGTAGCACTCCTGTGGCACTTAGATGATAGACATGTGTCACTAAGGGCTCCAACTCTGCAGTGTACTACAGTTATCGCCCCTGGTGCCTCTCTCTTAGCTCTTCTACTACTGTGTTCTCTGCTTCCATATGAGAGTAGATGAGATGATTGTGTCATCTACTCATCCATGTCAAACTCATATACAGCTGACTTTGGCCTTCTCTTGGTCGCTTTTAAATGTAATTATAAAGTTGTGGCCTCCACACCGATGAGAGAAGGCAATAAGATGTAATTGGCTGACTCCCATGCACAGTTAACACTTTTGCGTAACAGAGCTTAGGGGACCAATATATGGAATAGCCACACCTCTTTTGTCATTGTGGCAGGGAATAAGATGCACTCATAGGAGCTCAACTTCTGCATAAATCCAGGTAGGTGACTTTCCCTACTTTATCACTGTTCTGGTTTGATTTTGAAGATCGAGGAAGGTGGATTTTCAGAATACGAGCTTTCTTAGCTTGAGCTTCTTCAAGTAGTTCCTCTTCTTCAATATTCCCTGAGCCTTAAGTGCAGAAGTGTCTTGTAGATGTATCCACTGGGACTGGGCTCCACTTCTGTGCATTGTGATGGTTATGATTTTCAGTAGTGACCTCTGACTGTTGTAAAGGGAAAAAAAATGCCTTAATGAGGGATAATACACACAAGAAACATATGGACTCAACAGGTTATATTTGGAAATATATATGTATATACAAAGATATATATGCATGCAGTAACAATTAACAACAAGAACAACAACAAAAAGGCCATGAATTTGATGGAAAGAGGGGAGGGCTGTATGAGAGGTTTGTTGGGAGAGAGGGGAAGGGAGAAGCATTGTAACCATATTAAAATCTAATAAAATAAAATAAAATTAAGCAGCCCTTTTCCCACGACTCTCAGAAAGGTAATGCAGATCATGCCTCAGTTTACCCACTGTGAAATGAGGAAATTAGGATATTTTGAACCTGCTCCTCTTTTGTTAAAGTCTGCTTCTGTGATCTTAACACCAGTGCTTCCATCCTTTCCTGCTGACAAGCTGAGCTGTTCCACTGAACCTTTGAGAAAAGTCTCTGGGGGATGAGCCAAGGACTATTCATGTTCTTACAATCATTTACCTTATTATTTCTTAAATATGAGCTCACATTAATATGACCATAAGATACAGACAATGATGTATAGAAGGCAATGGGCTGATGTATCATTGTGCAATAGAAACACGACCTCTAAAAATTTCATGTGTGTGTCCTTTGTTGGTGACAGCCTTCCTTTCAGGTCATATCCTAACAAGAAGCCTAATTCCAATCTTGAGATCTGACATCTGAAGCATTTCAGAGGCAGTTTCCTGTGCTTTCCTGCAAGTATCATTGAGATCCAATAGCATCTTCTAAAGAAGGTGGAAATATTCCCCTATGGGAAAGGGGTGGAGACTTCAACATTGCCAGCTTGTAACTGGTTTCTCCTTTGATTTGTTTTGATCCACACCTTGCTGGCCATTCTCATGCTTCCCTTAAGTAGTGTAATTCCTTATCCTCAAGCATTGTGTTTATAATCATAATCCACCTATGCCCCTCCTTTGTCACCTTACTTTGAGGGTTGGCAGTAATCCTTCCCACACCAGTGATAGCCACTCTGACCTGCTATTTTGGATTTCTAAAAAATTCATTACTCCGTAGAGGCGAATTGCAGTTTCAGTAGATTTTTGTTGTTGTTACTCAGCTTCTGCACACATTTCCTGGATAAAATTTAGAAATTTAAGGAGGAGCACGTAGGCAATAGTTTATTTTAGAATTCCTATTCCTTAGCACATTGCTGTAAAAGAAAGAGAACTGAAGTGTATAAGTAGAGTTTCACAAAATTGACAGCATTTGACCATTGTTATACCTTTAACAATGCAGTGTCAAATTTGTGTGGCTCAACCACCATGAAGAGAATAACATTCCCATTTTTAAAGTCCTCAAAGTTCTGTATTATCCCTGCTAAGCGAACCCTCCCAACTTTCTGAATCTCAGCTATAGAGTGGGGTTGGCTGGAAAATTCTAGAACTTTCTAACAACAGTCTTGAAATGTTTATTTACATATTTTCTACATTCTGTTGTTGTAATGGCTTCCATGAGAAATCTTCCTTTGGGTATTTTTTTCCAGAGGTTTTATGTCTTTAAACAAAAGCGGTGGGGTTTCCTTATGTATTCCTAGCTGGCCTGGAACTCTCTATGTATATCAAACTAGCTTTGAATTCACAGAGATTTGCATATATCTTCCTCCCACATGCTGGGACTACAGGTGTATACCACCATGCTTTGCCCTGTGCCTTTTGTTTCCCTCCCTCCCTCCCTCCCTCCCTCCCTTCCTTCTTTCCTTCCTTTCTTCCTTCCTTCCTTTCTTCCTTCCTTTCTTCCTTCCTTTCTTTCTTTCCTTTTTTCCCACTGCTGAGAATTAAATCCAGAACACCATGCACACTTTGTGAAAGCCTTCTACCATGGAGTTACTTTTTTTTCGTATCTTTGCCTTATCAGAAAAGTTACCTCCAGCTCTGGTATGTGTCTACTGTTCCCATGGCAGCTTTAACTTGGGGTGAGCATATCTGCTGGGCACCTTGACCACTCTCCATCCACACAAAGCCCTGTGTGGCGATAGCAATCATTTCCTGTGTGAATCCTTATGTTCAGTCCTGTTAGTGCTTTACCTTTACCAGTTCTACAAACCTCTGTGACTTGATGTCCATGGATCTTACCTTTTCATTGCCCCTAGTGCCTCTTACGACCTGTGCCAACTCAGATTATTATCTCCCAATTTGGTTATTCCTCTTCTCCACGTATTTTCTCTCTTCCTTCTTGGGTTCACTGGGGAAAACTCTAATCTTGGTTTTGTTCAGTCCTTCTCCCACACTGTGCCCACACTTGCCCAGAAAAGTCAGATGGAAAAGAGCTTTACATCCAGGGCCACAGTCCACTCCCAGTGCTTAGAGCTGCTGCTTAGCTCATTATGTTTTCCACATCCACTCACTCTGCTGATCCCTAATTGGTCCCCGTACAGCCTCCCTTTTCTTCTATTCCCAGTCTTAGTACAAGTTCTCACTTTTTACTTCAATAAGAAAAATGATGCTAACAAAATGGGATACAGTCATGTATGCCATTTGATCATCTTTCCATCAGGACCCCACTCTCTGCCTTCATCTCTTTTGCTCAGAATGCACTGTCTCTGCTCCTTGTGAGTCCCTACCTTCTTGTGGTGTCTACTGTCAACCTGTCCTGCCTCTTCAAAGGCAACACTCTAACTGTGCTTCTTCTGCTCACACCACCACTGTTATGACATAGTCTGTTTTCCTCCTAACAAATAAATTTTCTTCACAACTTTAGACTCTCTACACACCACCCTAGTTTCCTCCTACCCTTTAGAAAAAATTCAAAAGACACATTCTTACACCTCTGTAGAACCACATCATCCCACAGCCTCCTGGTTCTTCATTCTCCCACTAGCCACTGAATGATATTATTTACCCCATCTCATTTTGAAGAAGTCTTCCTTCTATATTTTATTTCAATACCAGAGGCCACGTAAGATGGAGAATGCCTAGTTGCTGGTTTAAAACAAATTAGCATGTATGGGGAATAGTGAACAGATATTTGGAGAACAGGTGAGATCATTCCATTCTATCACCTTCGCTGAAGCATTTGAATTTATTCCATGCCTTAGATCTGCTTTCTAGCCCACAGCTGAGCTAAAGGTACATTAAGCCTGTCTAACTGGGCTTGAAGCAATGCATGAGGACTATTTGTTCTCTTAAATCTCTTAAGTTTGCAATTGTCAGTTTCAATTTTGAAGGGAAGGGTTCAAAGTGTCATTGAAAACAAAAAAAAAAATGGAGCGAGGAGACAGGAGAGAGAGAGAGACAGGAGAAAGAGACAGGAGAGAGAGAGAGAGAGAGAGAGAGAGAGAGAGAGAGAGAGAGAGAAACTACAGCTAGAATAGATACATCATGTCATCTTCACCCTGTGGCAGTTTTGCAGAGAAGTAATTTTTAGTTGTGATGGCTGAAGTGGCGAACATTTCACAGGGACACCTGTGTGCTTATGCAGACTGGCAGGGGTGAAGAGGAGCTGTTAAAATTTCACTGTCACTTTCTATGGCATGTTTTCCTCCACAGACAGACAAGAGCTAACACTCACTGTACTGATTAAGATAAACGACATCTTCATCTCCACACTTGGAAATATGCCCTGCTTCAGCCCTGACTGATTGGTGCACCCCGTAGGTTAAACTGTGCTCCCATTCACCTATGTTTCCATGTTCCTGGTGGATACTAATTAAAGTGGATGTGCTATCTTGTATTAGTGACATTCAAGCCTCATGAGTCTTCAGTCTCATTGTATAAATGGGATGTTGTCTATTGTGTTATTTTGAAAGTACTCAAGTGTTATGGCTAGAGTGGGTTTTGAATATATACCAGCTGTAAAGGGGAAATAGTTTCTGATCCCTTAGAATTCTTTTATAGAAACAGACAGTACAATCAGATAGCAGACCTGAGAACTGTAAGTTTGAGACAGAGCTGTGTGAGAGTTATTCCCTTGAATCTCAAATACAAACAACAAAGGAGAACCTTCAAGCAGAATATGCCTTTAAGGTCTGAGTACAGTAAGTAACAAGAGGTAAAAGCAAGAAACAGGGTGACTGGAGAATCAAAGAAGATGATCTTAAACAACCCAGCAGGTAACAGAACCCTGACATTGTCTGCCAGTGTACACACTCTCTGTGTTCTTTGTTTCTCTGTTTAAACTGTGCATGAATTCTACTCAGCTACACCTAGTTTCAGACAGTAGGGAGGCCACTTCAATGAGATAAAAAAACCCGTATTCTGGAAGAGAAATAGTAAGTTCAAGTGTGATTTTAGATACTAGGTGTACTAAAGGAGACAGAAATGGACAGGGGAATAGAAGAGGTGTGGGTGGAGAAACTGCCCATTCTTGAAGAGGAGGCATTTGAGAGCAGGCCAGTGAGTGTGCCCAGCAGACCTGATTTAATAAACTAAGAATAACTTCCCTGAAAATTATTTATCCTCACAGCCACTCCCCTTTGCAATCTTTTCAATATTTTTCATTAGAATGAAGAATGCCTTCATCTCCAGTCAGGGTCATTTTAATGACTTTTAATCTAACAAAAATAGCACGTATTCCTTCTAAAAGAAAAGGACCAGAGTGGGTTCAAAGGCAAGAACACTGGCTCAACTGAGTACTAACTTTGGATGCACGAATGGCAGCCTGTTGAGCCTTACTCATAGCCTGCACCAACACAGCTGATGCAGGCTGCCACAGAGCATCTGCATCTCATATAACTTTATTTTAATATAGGAGGGAAGAGAAAAGCTACTCTCATTTGTGTGTCTCTGTCTCAGTTTCTTACTGTCTTAGTTAGGGTTTTACTGCTGTAAACAGACACCAGGACCAAGACAACTCTTATAAGGACAAATTTTAATTGGGGCTGGCTAACAGGTTCAGAGGGTTAGTTCATTATCATCAAGGTGGGAGCATGGCAGCATCCAGGCAGGCATGGTGTAGCAAAGCTGAGAGTTCTACATCTTCATCTGAAGGCTGCTAGCAGAATACTGGCTTCCAGGAAGCTAGGATGAGGGTTTTAAAGCCCACACCCACAATAACACACCTACAAGGCCACACCTACTCCAACAGGGCCACACTTTCTAATAGTATCACTCCCTGGGGTGAGCATATACAAACCATCACACTTAACATGGATCTGTCACTCATTACTGATTTCTGTGGGCACCTGCACTCCTGTACATACGCACACACACACACACACACACACGCACATGCACTCACGCACGCACACACACATTTTAAAGAACCAACTAATTATTTTAAAAATTTTTAACAAAGAAAATGGTTTTAACCATTTTTAACAAACATATTTTTAAACATGTATTACATTACACATTTGTTTAGAATGAATATTTCCAGCATCCTGATGAAAAAGCAGGATATAATTGGGACTCAAGAGTCTCCGATATTCCCCCTTTCAATTTTTACCTTCTTTTACTCATTACATTTGTGAGACCCACTGTGTATTATTTGGAAATTATTCTCCTTGCTATATAGTACTCCACTGCCTATTCTTCCATGGCTGTGCATTGTACACTGAACAGTGAGTGCTACAATACACATTTGAGTACCTATCTTGTATTGATTACATATACATATTTCTTTAGGAACATATACAGTGTTAAAAGAGAGAAGCCTATTTTAGATCTTGCTTCTAATTATTTCCCAATTACTCTCTGTCAGTCTTGGGAATGCTCATTTCTTATCAGCATCAAAAACTCAAGACAAAAGATAGCCAGCTATCCACTGTTGACTATTACCAGCCATTGTGGTTGGCAAAAGATAGGGAAGAGGAGCAAGAGGACTGAGTTACACCTTGTGATATTTCCTTGGTGCAAACACTTTGTGATGACCAGGTATAAACCACAGAGCCTAACTAGCCAGCTTATAACAACAGCTCTGTGAGCATCAGCTTCAGCTCCAGCATAAGTCAAAGAGAGCCAGCCTAGCAAATGAGGACATATATACATACATACAATATATATGTATCATATATATGATATAATATAATCTTATATATATATATATATACAAATATACCCTTCTTTATATATGTATGCATATATACATTTCATAACATGTTATGTTTATATGTGTGTGGGGGGTTATGTTGAATAGTTTACAGCCATTGTTTCTCCATCACTTTATAATGTAGTAGCATAATATAGTTAATAACTCACCATACTAAATCAAAGATGGTTCTTAGAAAATTCAGATCATTGATGAAGATCAAAACTGGCTTTGGCAGACTTCTACTGTGGCAATACCCCCAGAGCCCAGCAGCTCAGAAGAGCTCATTTCACTTACGCCAAGTCCTTGGCAGGTCAAACAGCCCTCTAGCCTCGCTGTTGCCACAGTGAATCAGCAGCCTGGCAGCATTCGTGTTGTGGCTCTTGATCTCAGCTCTCAGTGTTTATAGTCATGACAAAGTCAAAGGAGAAGTTGAGGGTCATTCAGGGCATGTACAAACTCCTTGCAGTGGTTATTTATCAGTTCTATTCCTGGGTTACTCGCCAGGACTAGTTTCTTGTCACTGCAGCTCCAAGGACAACTGATACAAGGGAAAAAATATGGAGATTTTATATAATGCAAGTACTTCCACCACAGAGATGGTCACTTAGAGCCATATGTTATTTTCACATTTGTGTACATCTGATTCTATTAGAAAATAGCTGATATTCATGAGTAATGATGTAGCATCTCAGAAAATAGAAGAAACTTGTTATTAGGCAATGACAAGATCAGTCCTATCGTGAATGTATCCTGTTTATTGTTAATAAGCTCTTAAACTGGAATCTCAGTCTAGCACCTGCAGTGCATTATAAATATAGCTTATTTCAATACCACCACCGTAATAATTGATCAAGGAAAAGCCATCAATACTAAAAGAATTTAGACAAGAAAATAGTCCCAGAGCCTTAAACGTGTAACTCACATTATCTACTGCATTAAAATAGAAAGCTTTACAAGACATTGCCTTTTCCAGTTAATTGAATGTACTGCTGCAACAATGGGGAAAACATGTTGAAATAGATGTGACATCCTCTGTGTACTCCTTACGCCAATAGTAGGGAATATAACCATAACATGAAAAATGATTGGGCAAATCCTAGCTCCAGTCCATTCTCAACAAAGCAGAGCTATGGCCTTTGAAAATGACAATGTGGTACCATCATGGTTTCCTGGAAGATCAGGAATTGTGGTGGTGAAATGTAGTGTGTGAGCCTGGATCTGAACCTGGAGGAAAGAAACAATGAAGGACATCAGGGTGTAGCAGAGGTCTCATTATAGACTATATATTAAATAGTAACATCATGTTATTTTTAAATTTCCACATATGGATCAATATAATGTGGTCATGTGGGGGGGGGGTGTCTTAGACTCATGAGAACTATCCTCAATACTTAATGAACTATATCTATGACTCATATGAAGGGATTCAGAAGAATGCACATGCATATATGCATATATGTCCATATGGATGCAGTTCATTTAAATGTCCAAATAAACATAATACATATGTACAGAGAGAGCAATAGAGGCTAAGATATAGCTCAGGCAACAAAGTGCTTACTATTCAAGCAAAAGAACTTGATTATGATCATCAGAGCCCCCTCTCAAAAGCCAGGCACTGTGGCATGTACCTGTAACCCAAGCTGTGGGAATATTAAGAAAAGATGGATCCCTGAGGATTTCCAAGGAGCCAATCTAGCTGAATCAGCTATTTTCAGGTTCAGTGAGAAAGTTGGCCTTGAGAAATAAGATGAAGAACAATTGAGCAAAACACTTCCATATGCATTCTCTCTCTCTCTCTCTCTCTCTTTCTCTCTCTCTCTCACACACACACACACACATACACACACATGCATATTAACATACACACTATACAATACAGAAGAGACAGAAAGAGAGGAAGCAGCTGTGGTAAATGTGGGCCTTTAAGAGACATAGATACAAATAGAAGTTAGGAAAACATTGCTCATTTGGATTGACTTATAGTTTCACAATTTTGATTCCTTTGTAATGTTTGTGAAGAAAGTCTTTTAGGAAATGTCAACTTGATAAGAATCAACTTTGTTCTATTGTCCAAGTTCTGTATTTGTCTGGTAATCGAATAAGAATTAAGATTCAAGAAGGATTTTCCCCCTCCTGTTGCATTTAAGAGCTTATGAGTTTATTTTTGATTTCAACATAGGATATATTTTTAAATTAATTTTTCTGAATTATAATTGGGGCAGAAAACTGCATTTATGAAACTTAACATGGATAAGGCTATGTCTTCTCAAACAGTCACTACCATCAAGGCCATAGGCACATCCATTATCTTATAAAATTTCCAGTGTCCCAACTCTATTATGTTAGATGCATATGCAAAGAATGATTATCATAAGGTACTCTCAGCAAACTCTAATCACACAACATAGTGCTGTTAGCAGTAGGTTCTGTAGCCTGGAGAGCATTTCTTTCAACCATCTCCTGGACTAACTAGTTCTGTGTTACTGTAACAAAATCAACTTAAGGGGGAAAACTTTATTTCAGAAGCTTTGCCCCATGGTTTCTTGGTACCAAGAATGTGAGCAGAGGATCATGGTGACAAGGGTAGCAGGAGGTGGCTGTTCACACCATCGTGGCAGAGAACTAGACAAGACACACTACCAGGGATAATACCAGGAACATTCTTTCTCTAGTTCCACCTTGCCGTGTAGATATTCAGAAGTCTCTACAATTACCTTGTAGGAAGCAAATCAATTAATGAACCCCCCCAAGGGAAATTTCATAGCAAACTATACCTCTCATCTCCCCTCTTGCAGCCTCTGAAAGCCAAAATTCTACTGTCTGCTTCTATGAATTCAAGAAACTCGGCAAGTAAGTGTGATCATATAGCATTTGATGTTCTGTTGGGCTTCTTTCACTTAGCAAAAAGCTGAATAAAAGTCCATTGAAAGTGTCTGTTGCATTTTCTTTATCCCCTCAAGCACCAATGGGCACTTAGGTTGTTTCTGTATAATGGGGACAATGCTGTGGCGAATACAGGAGAACAGACATTGCTTTGAGATCCTAATTTAAATTCCTTTGGATAAATAGTAAGAGGCTGGAATGTGGAACCATATGGTGGTTGTATTTTTAATTTTTTAAAAGAGCCTCCAAACTGTTTCCTAGGACAGCTGAAACAATTTACATTCTTCCAACGTTATCCGAAGCCTCCTCTCTCATACATACTTCTTGGCACATAAAATAATATTTCATCATAATCATCTTCTTGTAGGGTTAGAAGGGTTGACGATCCTGTTATGATTTCCAAGTTGCTCTTGAATTCATGTGCTCACATATTTTTCTACCTCAGCCTCCTGAACGACTGGAACTATAAGTATAATATGAAACTGTGGTGCTTGTCACTTGCATTTCTCCAATGATAGTGATGTTGAAATTTTATTTTTATATCTGTTGTCCGGTTGTGTTTATATTATTGCTTTGCGTGTGTGTGTGTGCATGTGTGTTGTATTTGGGACGTTTGTCTAAGTGTGGACATGTGTGTATGTGGGGACAAAAGGATGTGGAGGTCTGATGTTTGCACAGGAGATCCTTGGTTGTTCTCCATCTTAAATACTGAGGAAAAGTCTCTTATTGGACCCAGACCTTATTGACTTGACTAGTCAAGCTTGCTCAGGGGATCCTATGTCGAAGTCTTCCTGTGTCAGGATTTCCAGAAGGCATCCATGCCGACAAAGTTTTGCACGGATGCTAAGGATGTAGGTTCCAGTAATAAGCTTATACATCAAGCACTTTATTCATTGGGTCATCTCCCTTGGCTCTGATTGTAGAATTTTAATGTATAGATTATTTGTTTTTAGATGATTTCTATGAAATATAGTTAGGTTATTTGTTTTTAGAATATGTCTATGATAATGAGGAGAAATGAAGATAAAGAGACCCTCCCCTAATTTATTAGCTTAGGTTGATCTGGGGATAGTAGCCCAAATCATGAGTGCGGTCATGAGATCACATCATGAGATCATTGAATAATTCTGAAACGTCACCAGGGATACTTTATATGGCTGGACTGCTGAAAGAGATAGTTCATAATCTGTGGAGTGGAATGGCTGGGTTGTCTTTCTAGAACAGACCCTGTAATTCTGTGATGAAAGTCTCATTGTGGAATAAACTGACAAAGTGAACTTCACAAAGAGACTGCACTCAGATGGATGTGCATTTTCTCTAAGCCATCCAAAACCTGAAATTCTCTGCCGGTAACTGCTCCATCATTTCTGGCTGTTCTGTTAAAAGCCAATGGATGGGTTTGTAAAACTATAGGCATTTACCTTGCCTTTTATAAAAGTTCCTATCTTAATGAGAAAACGGTAGTAGATCCGTATGGGGTAGTTTTGCCCAGAATGAAAACAGGAGCTGTTGGCATTTCATTTTTCTCAGATGGATTATTGACCAAACTAATCATTCAAGTCTCCAACTCTGGACCTCCTTGTAAAGAACTTGAGAAAAAAAAAAAAAAAAACAACTGATAAAATGTTAGGACGTTTCATCATGTTTTCATACCTCTAAAAGTTTTGGATGAACCTTTTAAGACTCTCCTTCCACCCTTCTTTCATTCTATCCGTCGACACCCTTCCAAGTAGAACACCCACTGTGTCATAGCTCTCACAGCCTGGCAGCCCAAGCTATGCAAAAAAAAAAAACAAAAAAAAAAAAACTGTAGACCCACATATACTATGTTCGATTTGATTATAAATATTTAAATGTTTTCAACACATGTCCCAGAAATAATGAGGGCATCGATGATGGACTTCAAAAGGAACTTGAAGACAAACAATTATGGATTTTCTCTACTCCACCCTGTACCTGAAGCCACAGGAGGTCAGGGGTACCTGCCAACAGGATATCAGCTGACTAAAATGTGAATCAGTATACTGAGCCCTAAAGGTTTTATTTGATTAAATATTTCATAGGTATATATTAAAAGAAGAAGATGAATTCAGGAGATGGGCTATCCCAAATGGAGCCGTATATCCATAGCTTTAAATAGTTTCTCAGAATTTTATAACATTCTCTCACCAAGACCAAAATTCCCATCACTGGCAATGTTATCTTTCCCCAAAGAGAGCCATTCCCCAGCTGTGGTTAACAACACATTCTAATAGCACTGCTTGTGGGCTTATCATAATACCCGAGTATATATGCAGGATAACTCTTTTTTGAAATATGTACAGTGGATATCATCCATTTTACATTTTTAAAAGTATTATGTTCTACAGAGCAAGACAACACAAAGCAAAGTTCATTAGCCTCATCTGCATCTTGGAACCTAGGAGAGAAAGCAATACATGACTCCCACGTAATTACTTAATCTCAAGATTCCCTGGCGAATTCTGTGAAATAAACAACCTCGGCTTTCTAATAGAAGTGAGACAACAATCACCCTAACTGAACATTCTGCAAAGACAATCGTGAGAGCTCTTCACCTGCCAGATAAAAGTAATTTCCCAAATGCAAACATGAGAACACCTGTCTGTAGGATGCAACTGTAAAGGCAGACTCTTGAAACGTCATTTTACTCTGAAGTAATTTCCCTAAAATGTACCATTACCAGACATTTAGCAGTGAAAAGAGCTAGGAAAATAAAGTTAGATCTAGAGTCTACAAGATCCTGTAAAAATCCAATGTCTGTCATTTGTTTGTTTGTTCGTTTGTTTCCTCTGGATGGTCCTGTTGTCTTATTGGGACACAGTGCTCAGTGAACACTTCCATATTCAAATTTTCAAGTTTATTTTCAACTTGGGATTTGTTTATGCTCTCGGTAAGAGTTGTCAGGAACAAAGGAAAGACTACATTCTTGTGTAAATCCTCAAGGGACAGAGTTGTGGCTGAAAAAATTAGAGACTTGCTCCTTTGTACAAAGTAGACTAGAGGCCTGAACTTGATCATGATGCTAAAACCTTCTCTTCCCTTAGACATGAACTCTGGCAACACAAAATAGCTGCATAATTACTAGAGCATGAGTTCTATGAACTGCATAAAGGCATTCCTATGTTTATTATTATAGAAGATACTTTCTTCATGGATGTGTTAGAACTTGGAACATGACATTTTTCTTTCTCCATATTTAGAGCTCTGCTGGTAAATGTCTCACCACCTATTTTCCAAGAAAAGGAAAGTCCTGAATTTTAGCATTAGATAATTTTTGAGACTTAATTATCTTGGCCTGTTTCAAGCTACCAAAAGATGCTACTACAGTGGTGCTGAGATCAGCAGTAAGAGTGATACCATTGCCACTGTCCTAGCTGGCTTATCATACCATAGCATTCACTTCTAGGCCCCCTTATGTGATTAGGAAGGAGGAGAATGGAATTAGCCCATATCAAGAGGAAAGAGCAACTCTTATCTGTACCTTTTGGCTACTTTTTGAGCTTCTTTATTTCTTTTTTTTTTTTCTATCACCGTTCTCCACCCCAGTCCCTACCAATTCCCCCAACACTAGGTAGGCAAGAAAGAAGTTTAAAGGGAAAAAAGAGGCATAGATTTCTTCAGACTACTTCCTGATTATTAGGGATGACAAGTTCCTAGGGGCAAGTCCAATTGTTGTCCTCAGAAAATCTCTGACCAGCAATGAACAATCCAGCAAACAGAGCAAAAGCTGCAGCAGGAACCAGGCACAGGGGGGCAGCAACCACTATAACCTCTTGGGGCTCTGACATTTTTATACCCATTCAAGAGTCCTCAGAATTCCAAACATAAACTATCTTCAGCTAGCAGAATCACCCCCTTTCCAGTGCTGGGTTTTTAAAGAAACCAAAGTTCTCACTACAAGTAACCACTATTGGAATAGGCCATATGGGAAGAAGGCAGGTCTATGGTGTTGAGTACATAAAAAATTATTCAGGTTTGATCCTACTACTTTCCAAGCTAATGTGCTAGACACCATGAGGTTTCTGTGGTGGATTTGCTGTTTCTTTTAACAGCCTGAGGAGTTAACCATAATGTTCAAGTTTAGAAATAACACTCCTACCTCAGATTTTACGTGAAGAACTTTTTAGCACCTTTATTCTAGCTAAGCCTGCCCCACAAGGAAAAATCTCACATGCACACAGGTATTTTGGTTTTCCCTTGAAAAGCTCTTAAATGTATTTGCTCTCACAAGAGTACAAGAGAGATTGCAGTCTAAGAGGCTATGAAGTAGAATCAGGAACAGCAGCGTAGTCTAAGAGGCTATGAAGTAGAATCAGGAGCAGCAGTGTAACTGTAGGAGGAAACTAATCCTACAGAGAATCCCTTTATCTATCAAGAGCAACAAACATACATATCTGCTTTTTTTCCTACCAAAGCCAATGCTAGATTGTTTTTGTCCTCATGGGCATGAAGTTTGAAGGACAGTAATGATGGCTTATTATATGGCACTATAGCTCTGTAACAATGGATTACTTTATGATACCAACGAGCAGGTAGGTTTTGTCTGGGGAACTTAGTTTATTATTGCCATCATCATATTTGGAATGAAGAGGAAAGAATTTCCTTGGAGGAGAGGAAAGGTCGGTGAGACTGTAGATTAAATACTCTAGACCCCAAATGTGGAAAGCTTGCTTCATTAGTATATACATTACTTTACTTAGATCTTGAGGTCAGGTCAGTTTATGAAGGAGAAAGCTATGTGCCCCTAAGCTAAAGTTTTTAACCCATGTTGAGGTGTAACAAAGCCCTTATTGGATTGTAGACTCTCTGGATTATCTTTTAAAACCTCAGAATAATTTTAAAATATGGAAGAAGTATAAAACTTTCTCAAAGACTGAGATGAATTTAATCCAGGAAGATATCTGGTGAGGAGGTGCTATATGAGATTTGATGGTATTTTAATTTGTCTTTTCTTTCCATATTCACACTTCATTTTCAACCCGTCTTGAATAAAACAAAGCAGTAGGCCTGGAAGTGGTAGGAATATCCCCGTGTTTCAGCTTGAAGAAGTCATTAGGGGTATGAAGACCTGAAATTGCACATCCTGACAGATTAAAACACATGGTTAGTAGGTGGTTTTTTCCTTCCTTAGTGTCTTAATTTGGGTTCTATAGGCAGCTGACAACTAGAAGATTCTAAAACAAGTACTGTTTCCTAGGGAAGCAGTTATTGGAAGCTCCCCCCTCCCCCCAAGAAGACAAGTTATATAGGAAGAACTTAGTTCAGGAAGAATATAGATTTTAACTCTTTTTCTGTGTGTGTGTGTGTGTGTGTGTGTGCGCGCACACGTGCGCCGAGACTCCTACACATGCCAAATAAACCTGTGGATGGCAGAGGATAATTTTGTAAAGTTGGTATTCTTGTATCTTCATGTGTATTCAAGGGATTAATTTCAGGTTTTCTGGGCTTATGAAGCGAGTGCCTTTACCAGTTCAAAGCTGTCTCGACAGCCTGGAGGGCAATTTGCCTATCTCTACTGTTCAGCCCTGGGAATGCAAAAATACCTCATTTTTATTTTTAATGTGGATTCCGGAAATATGTTACTGATATTAGCCATTTGTCCAGATTACCTGATTCTTTTTTTTTTTCAACAAGATTGTACTTTTCTGATTTCTTTCTTTTATTTTAGTTTGATTTCCTGTCCCCATACACAATACACAAATATGTGTGCTTTGCCTACATAAATATATGTGGACCTTGCTGATATTTGCTGCCTGTGGAGATCAGAAAAGGGCATTAAATCCCCTGAAACTAGAAATGCAGATGGTTGTAAACTACCAGATGGTTGCTGAGAACTAAACTCACTCACATCTTCTGCAAGAGCAGTACAGACTCTTAACCTCTGAGCTATCACTGCAACCTCTTGACTTTAGTTTTGATTTTAGATGTTTTAGACAGAATCTTACTACAGTACCAGGCTTCCTCCTAACTTACAGCAATGTTCACACCTCAGTTATCCCCTACCAGGATTACAGGCATGAATCACCTTGCTTAACTTCTATGATTCCTTAAGATACCAAGCTTTTAAAAAAATGCTACTTGAGATGGCTCTGTGTTTATGAGCACTCACTGGTCTTCTAGAAGTCCTGAGTTCAATTCCTAGGAACCACATGGTGGCTCACAACCATCTGTAATGCGGTCTAATGCCCAGTATACTCATATACATTAAATAAATAAATAATTCTTCAAATTAAAAAAAAGAAAGAAATGCTATTTGAAGCTACTTTACACAATTATGTGTACTATATGTGGAAAACTAACACTTTGTCCTTGAAAATTCATCCCTACTGTTTCTATATGTGAGTTGTGGGTTTTATTGGTAGAGATCAGACATTAAAAGGGGATTTCTGGACTGGAGAGATGGCTCAGTAGTTAAGAATTTCTATTCTTCCATAGGACAAAACTTTGGTTCCCAGAAATCCATGTTCAGTGGCTCAAAATGGTCTGGTAGCCTCAGAGAATTCAACACCCTCTTTCTGGACTCTGTGGACACCTGCATTAACATGTGAACATGCCCACAGATACACTCATGTATGCATAACTAAAAATACAATAAACCTTAAAAATTATTTTAAAGAGGATATCTTACTTGTTAGAAATTTTTACCTCCATATTCTTTTAATTATGCAGAACTTTGATTTTGATTTAAATTTCTTTCTTTGAACAATTATTCTAGAAGCTTCCCTGTATTGAAAAATGAGTTGCTTTACATCTGATCAGAAGTTTGTGTTCACTGCCTAATTTGCATCCCTGTTTGCCTTATATATGGGCATAGTTCACATTTGCTTCCCATGGGTTGTTGGATGTGTGGCTGAACCACTGTTTGCAGCATCTTTTAGGTGTAAAGTTTAAAGACATTTGAACAGCTGCTGCCAGAAGGGCAGGTCTAAGACTACATTTCCATATCTCCAGCTGGACTCTATGAAGTATTTATTTTAGTTACTAATGTGAACAAGGCTCTGATGTTTCTATTAATTAAGATTTCTATTCATTGGCAATATGGGAAAAGCATTTAATAATTTAAGGGCTTGATATTTTCTAAGTATAATTAGCTTTTGAGACTTGAGACATGAAGAGCAATATTAATTTAAAGCCATTGCGGTGGCTTTACTGCAGCTGAGTGCTTATGTACGATATTACTTGAAGTTATCTATTATGACAGAAAGATCCTTCTGGTAAGATTTAACTAGCTGAGTGTAATAAATACAATGGTATGTTTCATAATAATTGCCTTTAATAGAGGTGTGCTTTCTTTGGCTATTGGAATCATTATACTATAACTGTAATTGAAAAAGTGGCATTTACTTTTGAATACCTGGGTTAACACATATGTAAGGCCAGTTTAAGATATGTATTTTGATTGGGGTTCCATTGAATCCTTAAAATGTTTTTTGTAGGGTAGCTGTTTTCACAATATTGATTCTACCAGTCCATGAGCTGGGAGGAGATCTTTTCATCATTTAATGTCTTTCACGGTCTGTTTACTTCAGAGTTTTAAAGTTTTAATTACAGAGAGATCTTTCAAAACCTTGGGAGATATTTTATTTTGATAATGTGGTGAATGGGAACATTTTCGTGGCAATGCATTAAGTGTCTTTGCTGTTAGTATATGGAAAGGCTGGTTTTTGTAAGTTGGTTTCATATACTTTTTCTTTGCCAAAATTCATTATTTCTAGAAATTTCCTTGTGGATTGGGAACACTCATGTATAGTATTATAACATTTAGAAACAGAGAACTTCTTCCTTTTCTATTAGCGTTTCTTCTCTTGTTTTATCATTCTGCTCAGTACTCCATTGAAAAGAACTGTGGATTGTAGACAGCCCTGTCTCATTCTTGATTTAAATGGGCTTTCTTTTGAGTTTTTCTGCAATTAGGATAATGTTGGCTATGGTATTGTCATATATAGTCTTCATTATATTGAGGCATATTTCCTCCATTCCTACTTCCTAGGATGTTTACCATGGAGGCATGTTGGATTTTGCCAAAGATATTTTCTGCATCGATAGAAACAAAGACAAAAATACAAAGAATCTACAAGTCTGAGAGTTGGTTCTTTGAGAAGATAAACAGGATTGATAGATCTAAGCGTTCTTCAGCAAATGAATGATTAATGTAAATTCTTTCTATCAACTGGAAAAATAACTTCTAGTTTTTCTTTTCAATTTTGTATACTTTATAATTAATTATCCTAAGCAATGCACTATGATTACATGCACCTCTATTATTTCTCCCCTTTGACATGCTTGTTAGGCCTGTTTTTACTGCCATGCCCTCAATCCATATCCCATATATAAAAGAAAACATAAAATACTTGTCGTTATAAAACAAGTTTTTTCATTTAACACGATGGTCTCAAGTTTCATCACCCCTAGCATTGATTCCCTGAATATCAAATTTTTAAAATTTGTTTCTAGGGACTGAAGAGATGGCTCAGAGATTAAGAGAGACACTGCTCCTCTAGAGGACCTGTCTTTACTCCCAGAAGCCATGTCAGGTGGCTCATAACCATTTGTAACTCTGACTCCAGGAAATATGGCATCTTCAGGCTTTTGCAGTCAACTGTACTCAGGACTCTGTGTGTTCACACAAGATGTACACATGTACACATGCTCACATACATAGTTAGAAATAAAATAAATATTTAAGTTTAGTTTGTCATATCATCTTGGGGTTTCCATTGATGTGAATAGACACCATCACTGCAGCAACTCTTATAAAGGAAAACATTTAATTGGAGCTGGCTTACAGTTTCAGAGGTTTAGTCCATTATCATATGGCAGGAAGCATGGCAACATGGAGGCAGATTTGTTGCTGGAGAAGGAGCTAAGAAGTCTATGTCTGGATCTGCAAGCAGCAAGAGACTGTGTGCTACACTGGTCATAGCTTATGAGACTTCAAAGTCCATCCACCAGTGATATACTTTCTCTACAAGGTTATACATATTTCAATAAGGCCACACCTCCTAATAGTGCCACTTCCTATGGGCCAAGATTTCAAGCACATGTGTCTATACATAGACTCCCACATTCTACTCCCTGGACCATATAGATTTTCATAGAAGTTCCCACAGTCTGTTGCAGTATTAACACTGTTTAAAAGTCCAAAGTTCAAAGTCTTTTCTGAGATTCAAGCAATTTCTAAATTATAATCACCTGTAAAATTGAAATTAAAAAGTAGATCACATGCTTCCAAAACACAATGGCACAGGATACACATCACTGCTCCATAGGGAAGAAAGGGAGCATAGTGAAGAAATAGTGGATCAAAGCAAGACTGAAAAGCAGCTGGACAAATTCCAGACTTCCATCTCCATGTCAAATGTCAAAGTGCTCTTCAGATCTTCAACTTCCTTCAGTTTTATAACACCCCTCTTGCTATTGGGCTAGTTCCACTTCCTTTTAGCAGCTTTGCTCAGCAGGTATCCGGTGGCTCTGCCATCTTTAACATTTCCTTTAATCTAAAGCCAGAACCACATGACTGAACCTGCCAAGTCCTACTGCTTGCTGGGGCTAGAACATGGCCCTCTCATTAAATTATATTTTCTCCAACATTCTGTTTTCCATAGTTTTCTTTATTAATAGAGCAAGTTCCAGGACCACTTAGGTTTAAAGGACCACTGCCACACCTGCCTGGCTCTGAGCTTTTCTTAATTCGTTTTACACGTGGGAAGCTTAACTGGGTCGGATCTTTTTTTTTTTTTTTTTAAACTTTTTCAAATTGCACTTTTTTTTTCATAATAAAATTTAATTGTTACAGAATTTTAGAGAGATGTTCCATATAACAGTACAAATCAATATAGTACTTCTAATGATCAGTTTACCAACAAGTACCAAAGTATAAATTGTGCATAAAATTTTATCTAGTAAACGTATTTCTAGGAATTTATATTGACAAAAATATGTATGTACTGTGGAATATCTATCAGAGTATTATATACAATGGTGAATTATGAGAAACATGTCAAAATTAAATACAGAATTAATAAATTACGAAATTACTTGTAGACATTTCTATAATAATTAAAATGCTATTTTTTGGCTAAAACTTTAGAAGCCAATATTATCATCATCCTATAATTTCACATTATAAATATGATTAAAATACATTAAATCCTTTTGTAAAAACATTATGCATTTGGAAATTATTTCTGACAGATCAGCTTTCACAGTTTTATAGGCCATTCATTTTTTCTCCTTTGAAATGACAAAGGCAAGTTGACTTCAGTCAAAATAGCACAAAACATAATCTCATAAATCACATGTCTAATGTTACTTGTTTTTAGTAGGTTTTGAAAACCTTACTACTGACACACTCATCTAGAAATAGTTGACTACTCCTAACTAAATTCAGAGAAAATAAATACTAGTCTTCTAAAATATACAGGACTCGCCTCCCTAATGTGAACCACTGAGCCATCTCTTCAGCCCAGGTCAGATCTTTTTTTTTTTTTCCATATTTTATTTACATTTCAAATGTTTCCCCCTTTCCAGATCTCCCCTTTGGAACCTTCCCATTCCCTCCACCCTCCCCCTGCCACTATGGGGATATTTTCCAACCCACCCACCAAACCCACCCACCCACTCTCATCTTCCCTCCTTGGCACTCTCCTATACTGGGGAATCTAACACCCTCAGGCCCAAGGGCCTCTCCTCCCCCTGATGGATAAAAAGACCCTCCTCTGCTGCATATGTGGACAGCACCATGGGTCCCTCCATGTGTATTCTTTGGTTGGTGGATCAGTCTCCTGGAGCATGGGGGGGACAGAGGGGGTCCGGCCAGTTGCCACTGTTGCTGCCTCCCTGGAGATGCAAACTCCCTCAGCTCCTTCAGTCCTTTCTACAAGTTATCCATCTGGGACCTCACACTCAGCCCTATTGTTGCTGTGAAGTGACTCATGGGTATTTCAAACTTTTAGGCTAATAACCACTTAACAGTGAGTACATACCGTGTTCATTCTTTTGTGACTGAGTTACCTCGCTCAGGATGATATTTTCAAGATCCATCCATTTGTCTGAGAATTTCTTGAAGTCATTGTTTTTAATAGCTGAGTAGTATTCCATTGTGTAAATGTACCACATTTTCTCTATCCATTCCTCTGTGGAGGGACATCTGGGTTGTTTCCAGCTTCTGGCTATTGTAAATATGGCTGCTATGAACATAGTGGAACATGTGTCTTTATTATATATTGGAGCATCTTCTAGGTATATGCCCTGGAGTGGAATAGCTGGGTCCTCAGGAAGTATTATGTTCATTTTTCTGAGGGTCCACCAAACTGATTTCCAGAGAGGTTGTATCAACTTACATTCCCACCAGCAATGGAGGAGTGTTCCTCTTTCTCCACATCCTCGCCAACATCTGCTGTCCCCTGAGTTTTTGATCTTAGCCATTCTGACTGGTGTGAGGTGAAATCTCAGGGTAGTTTTGATTTGCATTTCCCTGATGACTAAGTATGTTGAACATTTCTTTAGGTGCTTCTCGGCCATTCGAGTTTCCTCAGTTGAGAATTCTTTGTTTAGCTCTCTACCCCATTTTTTGATAGAGTTTTTGGATCCCTGGAGTCTAGTTTCTTGAGTTCTTTGTATACATTGGATATTAGCCCTCTATCGGACGTAGGATTGGTAAAGGTCTTTTCCCAATCTGTAGGTTGCCATTTTGTCCTATTTACAGTGTCCTTTGCCTTACAGAAGCTTTGTAATTTTATGAGGTCCCATCTGTCAATTCTTTATCTTAGAGCACAAGCCATTGGTGTTCTGTTCAAGAACATTTCCCCTGTGCCCAAGTGTTCAAGACTCTTCCACACTTTCTCCTCTATTAGATTCAGTATATCTGGTTTTATGTGAAGGTCCTGGATCCACTTGGACTTGAGCTTTGTACAGGGAGATAGGGATGGATCAATTCGCATTCTTCTACATGTAGACCGCCAGTTGAACCAGCACCATTTGTTGAAAATGCTGTCTTTTTTCCACTGTATGGTTTTAGCTCCTTTGTCAAAGATCAAGTGACCATAAGTGTGTGGGTTCATTTCTGGGTCTTCCATTCTATTCCATTGATCTACCTGCCTGTCACTGTACCAATAACATGCAGTTTTTATCACTACTACTCTGTAGTACAGCTTGAAGTCAGTGAAGCTATTCCCCTAGACGTCCTTTTATTGTTGAGAATAGGTTTTGCTATCCTGGATTTTTTGTTATTCCATATGAATTTGAGAACTGCTCCTTCTAGGTCTATGAAGAATTGAGTTGGGATTTTGATGGGGATAGCATTGAATTGGATATTGCTTTCGACAGGATGGCCATTTTAACAATATTAATCCTGCTGATCCATGAGCATGGGAGATCTTTCCATCTTCTGAGGTCTTCTTCGATTTCTCTCTTCAGAGACTTGAAGTTCTTGTCCTAAAGATCTTTCACTTGTTTGGTTAGAGTCACACCAAGATATTTTATATTGTTTGTGACAATTGTGAAGGGTGTTATTTGCCTAATTTCTTTCTCAGCCTGTTTATCCTTCGAGTATAGGAAGGCTACTGATTTGCTTGAATTAATTTTGTATCCAGCCACTTTGCTGAAGGTGTTTATCAGCTGTAGCAGATCTCTGGTGGAGTTTTTCAGGTCACTTAAGTATACCATCATATCATCTGTAAATATTGATATTTTGATTTCTTCCTTTCCAATTTGTATCCCTTTGACCTCCTTTGGTTGTCTAATTGTTCTAGCTAGAACTTCAAGTACTATATTTAATAGGTAGGGAGAGAGAGGGCAGCCTTGTCTAGTCCCTGATTTTAGTGGGATTGCTTCGAGTTTCTCTCCATTTAGTTTGATGTTGGCCACTGATTCGCTGTATATTGCTTTTACTATGTTTAAGTATGCTCCTTGAATTCCTGATCTTTCCAAGACTTTTATCATGAAGGGATGTTGAACTTTGTCAAATGCTTTTTCAACATCTATCGAAATGACCATGTGGTTTTTTTCTTTGAGTTTGTTTATATAGTGGATTACATTGATGGATTTCCGGGTATTGAACCATCCCTGCATCCCTGAGATGAAGCTTACTTGATCATGGTGAATGATCATTGTGATGTGTTCTTGGATTCAGTTTGCAAGAATTTTATTGAGTATTTTTGCATTGATATTCATAAGGGAAATTGGTCTGAAGTTTTCGTTTATTGTTGGGTCTTTGTGGGGCTTTGGTATCAGCGTAACTGTGGCCTCATAGAATGACTTGGGTAGTATTGCTTCCATTTCTATTTTGTGGAATAGACTGAAGAGTATTGGTATTAGGTCTTCTTTAAAGGTCTGATAGAATTCTGCGCTGAAACCATCTGGTCCTGGGCTTTTTTTGGTTGGGAGACTGTTAATGACTGCTTCTATTTCTTTGGGGGTTATGGGACTCTTTAGATGGTTTATCTGATCCTGATTTAACTTTGGTAATTGGTATCTTTCTAGAAACTTGTTCATTTCCTTCAGATTTTCCAATTTTGTTGCGTAAAGGCTTTTGTAGTAGGATCTGATAATATTTTTAATTTCTCAGAATCTGTTGTTATATCTCCGTTTTCATTTCTAATTTTGTTAATTTGGATACTGTCTCTGTGCCCTCTGGTTAGTCTGGCTAAGTGTTTATCTATCTTGTTGATTTTCTCAAAGAACCAGCTCCTGGTTTTGTTGATTCTTTGTATAGTTCTTTTAGTTTCCACTTGGTTGATTTCAGCCTTTAATTTGATTATTTCCTGTCTTCTACTATTCTTGGGTATATTAGTCTCTTTTTGTTCTAGAACTCTCAGATGCGCTGTTAAGCTGTTAGTATATGCTCTCTCCAGTTTCTTTTTGGAGGCATTCAGAGCAATGAGTTTTCCTCTTAACACTGTTTTCATTGTGTCCCATAGGTTTGGGTATGTTTTACTTTCATTTTCATTAAATTCTAGGAAGTCTTTAATTTCCTTCTATATTTCTTCCTTGACCATGTTATCATTGAGCAGAGCCTTGTTCAGCTTTCATGTGTATGTGGGCTTTCTCTTGTTGTTGTTGCCATTGAAGACCAACCTTAATCCATAGTGATCTGATAGGAGGCATGGGATTATTTCAATCTTCTTATATCTGTTGAGGTTTGTTTTGTGACCAATTATATGATCAGTTTTGGAGAAGGTACTATGAGGTGTTGAAAAGAAGGTATATTCTTTTGATGCAGGATTAAATGTTCTATAGATATCTGTTGAACCCATTTGGTTCATAGCATCTGTTAGTTTCACCGTGTCTCTGTTTAGTTTATGTTTCCAAAATCTGCCCATTGTTGATAGTGGGATGTTGAAGTCTCCCACTATTATTGTGTGAGGTGCAATGTGTGCTTTGAGCTTTAATAGAGTTTCTTTTATGAAAGTGGGAGCTCTTGCATTCAGGGCATAGATGTTCAGAATTGAGAGTTCTTCTTGGTAGATTTTTCCTTTGATGAGTATGAAGTGTCCTTCCTCATCCTTTTTGATGACTTTTGGTTGAAAGTCAATTTTATCCAATACTAGAATGGCTACTTCAGCCTATTTTTGGAGGCCATTTGCCTGGAAAATTGTTTTCCAGCCCTTTAGTCTGAGGTAGTGTTTGTCTTTAACACGGAGGTGAGTTTCCTGAATGCAGCAAAATGCTGGGTCCTGTTTATGGATCCAGTCTGTCAGTCTATGTCTTTTTATTGGGGAGTTGAGACCATTGATGTTAAGAGATATTAAAGAATAGTGATTGTTATTTTCTGTTATTTTTGATGTTGTTTATATGGTTTGTGTGGCTATCTTCTTTTGAGTTTGTTGAAAGATTGCTTTCTTACTTTTTCTTGAGTGTAGTTTCCCTCCTTGAGTTGGCGTTTTCCATGTATTATTCTTTGTAGGGCTGGGTTTGTGGAAACATACTGTGCAAATTTGGATTTGTCATAGAATATTTTGGTCTCACCATCTATGATTATTGAGAGTTTTGCTGGGTATAGCAGCCTGGGCAGGCATTTGTGTTCTTTTAGAGGCTGTATGAGATCTGCCCAGGATCTTCTAGCTTTTATAGTCTCTGGTGAGATGTCTGGAGTAAATCTGATAGGTCTGCCTTTATATGTTACTTGCCCTTTTTCCCTTACTGCTTTTAATATTCTTTCCTTATTTTGTGTATTTGGTGTTTTGACTATAATGTGACAGAGGAATTTCTTTTCTGGTCCAATCTATTTGGCGTTCTCTAGGCTTCTTGTATATTAATTTTCATCTCTTTCTTTAGGTTAGGGAAGTTTTCTTCTATAATTTTGTTGAAGATATTTACTGGTTCTTTAAGTTGGGAGTCTTCACTCTCTTCTCTTACCAATTATCCTCAGGTTCTGTCTTCTCATTGCATCCTGGATATCTTGGATGTTTTGGGTTAGGAGCTTTTTGGATTTTGTGTTTTCTTTGACTGTTGTGTCCATGTTTTCTATGGTATCTTCCGCACCTGAGATTCTCTCTTCCATCTCTTGTATTCTGTTGGTGATGCTTGCATCTATGACTCCTGATTTCTTTCTTATGTTCTCTAACTCCAGGATTGTCTCCCTTTGTGATTTCTTTATTGTTTCTATTTCTGTTTTTAATTCCTGAATGGTTTTGTTCATTTGTTTGATTGTGTTTTCCTGTAATTCTGCCCGTTTGATTGTGTTTTCCTGTAATTCTTCAAGGGATTTTTGTGTGTCCTCTTTAAGAGCTTCTAGTTGTTTACCTGTGTTCTCTTGTTTTTCTTTAAGGGAGTTATTTATTTCCTTCTTAAAATCTTCTATCATCCTCTTGATAAGTGATTTTCAGTCTGAGTCTTCCTTTTCTGGTGTGTTGGGGTATCCAGGGCTGGCTGTGGTGGAGAGCTGGGCTCTGATGAAGCCAAGTAGTCTTGGTTTCTGTTACTTGTGTTCTTGCCCTTGCTTTTTGCCATCTGGTTATCTCTGGTGTTAGCTGGTCTTTCTCTCTCTGACTGTGGCTTGTCTTTCCTTCAAGCCCAGATGTCAATATTCCTGGGAGACCAGTTCTCTCTCCTGTCTGTTCTTCAGACCCTGTGTCTAGAGTCCTCCTGTTGCTGGCTCCTAAGCACAAGTGAGCGGGTCACTTTCTCTCAGTACTGTTTGTCTATGGAGGCCTGGTGGCCCAGGCAGGGGACTCCCACCACAGGTGGAAGCAGGCAGGCTCTTACCTCCTGGCTTTTCCTCAGTCCCTCTGGGTCAGATCTTAATGTGAGGTCACCACTGCTTTATTCCACTTGACATCTGGCTTTTCTCTAATCTGTTTATCTCCTTGAACACAGGATTTATCTCCATTCTGCTTCCTGGTACCCTTTCTCTTCTTGAACTGGAAATTTTGTATTTTTCCTTGCTCAGAAAAGTGTCAAGAATTATTATATGTCTGCTTACACCTTTCCCCTTCTTGATAGGGACTCTTGAACATATTAAGAATGTAAAGATGCTGCATACCTATTGTACACAGAGAATAAATACCTGAATTGTTTGACCATGACATTTGCTTATTGCTGGGGCTGCTACCTTGTGATGATGAGACAAAAACCAAAGAAATCACAGAAAAGCACATTCACAGCCGTAACCTTGTACTGTTAGTTAGTTGACTTAACTCTAAAACCACAGAGTGTTGGTATTAATGTTGTAATGAAAGTTTAAGCCTCCTCTGATTTTAGGGTTCATTTATTAATATATTTTCTCTGTCATCTATTTTTATAATCTCTCGTGTGAGAAATAGCCTCATTTTCATTTCACATATGGAAAGAAGAGGAACTTAAGTATCTTGGAGGTGTAACAAAAATTCCTACTTTTCCTATCTGACTCTACACTCTAGTATAGACTGTTTTCATAGTATAAATAATTCCTCCCACTGTTGTTCTCCTTACAGTTCTGTGTTGGCTCTTCTCCCCCCACTGATATCTCCATACATTACTGCCATAGAACTGAGTTATCCACAAATAAGTCTTGTAGAGCTTACATGCTAAAGGTGAATGTCAGAAACCATTACCTAGAAAATACATTTTATAAAATATGAAAGTAAGAAGCGTTATTGTTTTGTCTGTGTAGATGGATTATACTATGTGAGTGCCTGGCACCCTCAGAAGCTAGAGTGCTGGTCCCCTGTAACTGGATTAGTAGATGGCTGTAAGTTTCCAGGACTCTCAAGTCCTGTGCTCTCAAGCTCTGAGCTCTTAAGCACTGTCTTTTTAGCACCTGTACAACTCTTTTCAAAAATGAGATTTCTTATTAGACAACATTAGTATTAAGAAGTGTGTGTTTGTGTTAAGTGGCCTTATCAGTCATATCTAATACACGTGACTCTTGGTTGGTGTTGTAAGTATAATCATTAAGAATTAGAATATATAAAATAATTGGCTGTCATGTATCTTAATACAGACCTGCCTTGAAATGATGCACTGTGATATATGCTGAGGTAGCACAGCCTTTCTCTTACAATAAATATTGGTTGTTAGTTTTCTCTGAGCGATTTGGCCCTGCTGTTTAGAGACCGAGGGAAGTGAGAGTTATCTGACTTAGGATACCCTCTGCTAGGATGCCTAGAGGTTCTTTCTTTGTATTCCCATCTCATTTCAGAAAGCAAGCTAATACTGGTTCCATGGTGAACACAGGGTTCTGAGAGAAAGTTAGAGCCATGGGCTTCCTGAAGCTAGCCTCAGAATGGATACAGAGCCATCTCTACTTTCTTTAGTTGGCCACAGAATGTCACACAGAAAAGTGCGGACTTAATAAGTGAGGAGGAGTCCATCCCTTGCTGGGAATATCCTCAAGGTTACATTGCACAGGTCTTCAATACAGAAATGGAATCAGATGGAGCCATTTTGTCATCTGTCACACACTGATTACCATACCAAATCAATAATTTTTGTATGCTCTAGCACTGATATTATAAAATAATTCCTCTACCTGTCATTTTTCTAATCTCAACCACCATTTTCACTGATATGGCTGACCACAATAACCCCTTCGCTTATCCCCATACTTTACTACCGACCATCCTTAATCAGTTCCCCAAGTACTTCCTGTCCCGTGCCGTATATGTTAGCATATTAGTAGAAGTGATAATTCAATGTCTGCTGCCTGTCTATTCTACCTAATATGTGATTCATATGTCAAACCCTAATCATGCATACCACTCTACATAGTAGTCACTTCATAAATGTTTGAGAAACATTGAAGTGAAATGTAATTGTTAGTAATGACATTTTTATTTAACAAATTGAGGAATCTTCATAATCTTTCCATTTCAACTCTGTTTTATTTCATTATTTTTATGGTAATATACACAGTTGTATACTCTATGCCTTCATCATAGCAAATGATCTTTCATTATGGTACTAAAATTGGAATGGTCCAAGGAATTAAAAGTGGATGCATATATTTTATACATAGTGATGATGTTTACAAAGTAAGTGTACCACTGTTTTGCTGAATCAATGCAAGTAACTAGAGTCAGAAAGAGGTCTTGGCCAGATGAAGGCCCGTGTCATGAGCTGTATTTTCCAAACAAATGGAAGGGATCTCAGGAAAAGTAAATTTTATTCATGCCTCAGAGACAAATAAATTTTCTCATTCACAAAAAAATGGGCATCAGGTGCTTTTGATTTCCTTTTTATCAGCTTTTAATCAGAAGAAATGAGAGAAGCTGCACAAGCTAATAAAGAAAGCAGTCCTTGTGAAGGCAGCTGTATTGTAGAAGCTTTGGACTTGTTAATTAGGTTGTGGCCTTGGGAAATACACTGCAAGGTGAGAGCAGGGGAGGCAGCAGGCTATTGCAAAGCCTGTCCCTAGGTGGACAGCAGCAAAATAAGTTTGTGCTCACATGTTTTGAGTCATTTGAGAACTATGTTTTGAACATGAGACAGCTGGCGTTTAGAAGATCCTGGACAACCTTTCAACTTTGCAGACTGTCCATACAGGAGTAATGATGCGGATCTCTGTGTCAGCAATTATTCATATCACTTCTGTGAACGAATAGTTTGGAAGCACGTTGCAATGTACGTTTGCAGCTTTGGAGGCTTCCAAATATTGGAATTTTCTTTTATAGCAGGCAAAACTCCCACCTTTGGGATCTTTAGAGAACTACGCTATACAACGCACCCCCAACTGACCCTGATAAAAAGAGCTTCATTTGGGTTTCTCAATTTCCTTTGCAGTTAGGACTCAGGCATGTGATTTGGGCGTGGATAATGAGTTAGAGCCACCATACACTACAAAATGAAGACTGAGAGAGGAAAGAATCCATTTTATTTTCAGAAGCAATGACATGTGGGGCCAAGGGGCCAGCAGGCACTGTGACACATGCTGACTGTAGTGACAGTGCATGCTGTAGTGGTTCTTTGTCCTCAGGCCTGTGTTCTCACTGGGCAGGTTGTGGGAGATTCTAGACAAAGTCCATCTGCTGCTTCTTCACCTCTTTGCTCTTCCTTAAATAGTTTTTAGAAAACATTGTGATTTCCCTCTTTGGTTTTTTTTCAATAATTTATTTTAATCTTCCTCCAGGCATGGCCATTAATTTTGTTTATGCATTGGAACCCATATCTAACTCACTCCGATGGAATGTGCAAGAGTGTCCTAAATGGCTCATTATAGTTTTTCAGATACACACAACCTTCTATGAGAATGTTACCCAATGCTGCCTAAACATGGAGACATTTCTTTATCAGGAACCAATTTTGCACTATGCTGATTTCTAAACACTTGTTTTAATATCTTTAGATCAGAAATTAAAATTATAACTTTATTTAGTTATGCCCATGTTTCACTCTGTTCAAAAGAGTTAAATAGATTTAGCGTCTTCAAAAATACTTCTTTTTAGTCTTCTCATATTTGTCATGTATTTTCTGATGTCAGGGAGGCAAACACTTGCATCTCTTCTAATTTCTTTTCTGGTAGAAAGACTGAATTGTAACTGATAAATGACAATGTGATCAAGATTAATTATCTATGTACCCCAAAACCAATAACTGAAAATATTTGGTAAAGCAGTGTATTGAAAATCCAGGACACTGTAGATCTTTACTAGCTTCTTCAGCACCATGCTGCATCTGGTACAGTGGAACATGTAAGGGTGTTGAGCATGTTTCCTCTGGGGCCTGGTACCTAGAACAGAATACCAACTGAGTGTGAAATGGAGTGCAGGTACCAAGGATGGCATTCACAGGAGGAAATGCACAACAGCAGTGCCTGGAAATGATTGCTAATCACACTGAACAATGTAGAGATCCACAATCAGTTGAACTTAGAAGTAGTAATTCTGGCTTTTTATATAATAAAGGAAGCATTTATAACTTAAAAATAAAAATTACTGCTAAACTTCCAGGAGCCAAACAGCACTGGGGAGTTAGAACGGAGGTGTGTTGAATAGTTTCTTTTTAGGGGATGGGAGTTCTGAAGAACTTGTGGTCTAGGGCAGCGCTATGCAAAATATGGCCCATGGACCTATCCTGCATGCAGGACCTATCCATCTTGTGTGCAGAACTCTTCCACTCAGCAGGGAGCTGTGTAAAGTGTGCCCAAATGAAAGCCAGTTAGTTTATTCAACACAGCTAACCATTTCTCACATCAAGCAGTTCTTGAGGATGAGACTATTAGGCATCAAAGGAAATAGTTTGCACACTCTCCATTTTGAAAAGAAATAATTTGCTGGCTAATGAATATGTGAACAGAAAGCAAATGAGTGCTCCACCTGAGGAATGATATTAACATCTACTTCAACCCAAACTTTTAAATCAACTTTGTTGTAGGACCATCATTGAGCACCCTTTATTCCATAAACAAAGATTGTATAAGTTTAGGTATAAAACAGTTTTCTTGGACCAACAAGATAACTCAGTGAATCAAAGCACTTGCTATCAAGACTGACAACCTGAGTTTCATCTCCAGGACCTACATGGTAGCAGAAGAGAGTCAATTATTGCAGGTTTCCTTTGAGCAACACAGAAACTCACACACCATGCCACAAGTCTCACCTCCCCAAATAAACAAACAAGTAATAAATAAACAAACAGAAAGAAAAGAAATAAAATACTTTTTATTAAGTCTGTCAAATTTATAAAGACAGCTAAGATAATCAAGGTCATCATGATTTTTCAAATTCCCAAATAAGAAAAGATAAGAATAATGATATACTCAATGTTACATGCTATTTTTCATAATTATTATTTAAGTTACAGGTTATATTTTTATCTGTTTTATATGTACTAGTGAAAATTAGGCATTCTGAGGGGCAAACTAATAGTGATAGTGATAACTAATACCAATAATAGAAGGACTCATCAGCTTTTTCTGTCTTCATCTATTGTATTCAAAATGGGATTACTTAGCTATCATTCATTCAAGTAAAGTACCAAAGTTAAAAACTAAAAATATTTTTGATCATAATGAATTTAAACTAGAGACAGCCAAAATTCCTTCACCTGTAGGGATGGAGGCCAGATGGGATAATCTGCTGGGGATACCAACAGAGATTGTGAAAGTAACTGTGAGGTGCCAGAAGCTCTCCAAATCTACCTGTGCTGTCCACCATGGTGACCATCAACCATTGTACTTATTTATATATAACCAGACTAAATAAAGTTAGAAAGTCAGCTCCTTCATCACAGTGGACACATGTGAAGGCACTGGCAAGGTGTTCAAACGGTTTCAGAATTGGGAGCATTTCTGAATTCCAGTTTCTAGATGCTAAAGCGTTAAAGTTCGCACAAGTTTTCCAAATTCAGGTAACTCCAAGATCTAAAGTACTTCATTCTCTGGATAATAGGCAAGATCTCTTTAAGAAATGGTTTTAACTTAAGCCAAGCCCTTCCTTTGTTGTTGATTTCCGGGGGAAGGGCATGGTTTAAAAGAGACTTACTTAGGAAAATGTGTTAAATCATATATATACATTCACTTTGAGGGTGTTGGATGTTGACATACCCCCTTTTATTTTTTTAAGGTTTTTTGTTAGTTTGTTTCAGATTTTAAGGATTTTAGCACTTACTTTTTTGTTCTTCATTTGTATAATATTTTATTATATACAAGGCATGGAGCAGCAACAGTAGTGTTACCAGAAGCTTGTTAAAATGTCGATGATAACTATATACAACCTGAAACCTACAAAGCCAGAATGTGCATGTAACAAAAGCCCATGTAAGGTATCTGTGTAGAAGTCTAATGCCTATGGCTAAAGACAACACAGAGTACTAAAAATACTACATAACTGCAATGATAAGTTAGATTGCTCTTTTTGTAACCCTTTAGCCAAGAGCTATGAATATTAAATTGACCATGTAGCATTTGCTGAGTTGAAGAGCTGTTAGAGAGTGTATCCTCCTTAGGGAAGTCTCCCACAGAAGCTGAGTCCCTAACACTGCAGTCCATCTCCTAACAATGGTGTGTCAGATGAGCTCCATATGTTAAAATTAAATGTCACTTTTGATGTGTCATCATTCTGTCTTAAAAATGGTATACAAAGACAAATGTATCATTTGGTGCCCTTGACATAATGATAGCAATTTAATAACAAATAACTTGATACCAACAGCTTTCAATTAAATGCTGAAGTAGAGAGAAGAAATTGAATGAATAATCCAAGAGTCATATAGTTAATTATATATCACCATTGGCTTTGTAATGTATGGGCTTCTCACTTTTGCCCAGAAATTCCTTCCGTTAAAATTGAGTGCTAAAGAAAAATACTCTGAAAACCTTGCTTGGGAAGAGACAAGGGCTGATTCCTCCTTCAAACATGTTTACTTGCTGTTGAAAATTCCTACATAGCTCATCTGCAGGTAAACTAAACAACTCATTCCCCAAAAGGCCTCACACATAGCAGCATAGAAACCACAACTTCCAATTGTGAGTAATAGGAAAACAAAGAAGAGCTTAGTCTAAGCACTATGAGGTATCAATCATTCCATCAAGTGCAAGATAAGACAGGCTGAAGTCCCACAACACCACCAATGACCTAGAGCAGACATAAACTGTCAGAGAAGGTGATGATTCTACTTTTCATACATGTTAGGGATTTCTCCTGTGATATTGCCTTTCACCTGAGAGACACAGACATGATGTTTGACCTAGCTTTTCAATCCACAATTACCCTGTTTAGTCACCTAGATATAATGGTTAATTCCAGACTCTTTCCTTCTTAATATCTTAATTTATTTATCCACTATTATATGTATTTGGCACATTGCTCTATACAGAATCAGAAGAGTCCTCCCCGTTTAATGAGCTGAAATGATCTTGCTAAAGCATGAGGAATGTGAGCCAGTTTGCCTGTTGAGTAAGCTATTAAAGGCTGAAAGTACTTGTTCTGGGAGACATGTTGCTTTCTTGGACTTTTGTTTTTATTTAAAGTGATCTTAAAGTACCCATAGGTTTTGAATTGCTGTGGTTACTATGACCACTTACATCACTCTTGATGATTTCAAACACTGGTTTATTTTCATGGCTGGAAAGACACAAGTCTTAAGCTGGCATCAATGGGCTGAAATTAAGGCATCTCCAGGGGCCACTTGATCCAAACCCTCACTGAAGAGACCTGTCCCTTGCCTCTTCTAACGTCTGGTAACTTACAGAATTAGCTTATGGTCACAACTCAATAGTCTGGGATAGCATCATCAAAATTCTAATTACATATCATACTCTGTCTCTTTCAAAGGATTCATGTGTATAGCTGGATAATACAGGTTAGTCTTCCTGAGTCCAGATTTTTATTTTGACCTACTAAGTCTTTGACATACAATGTAATATTCACAGGTTCTCAGAAGAATAATTTGGCCATCTTTGTTCCTGCTTGACACAAACTTCAATTTTCTTTTATGTTTTCACAGATTTTAAAAATATATGGAATAAATAGCCATACAAGGAATCTGAATAAGCCCAATCACAGCATCCTAACTCCTCCTCTGAAGGTCCTGGAACCTCTACGGTGGCTCCCTATAACTTCATTCTTTTGTACTCAAATGCACTTTGGTTTAGGAAGAGCCAGCAAGCACTATCTATAAGTGTAACTGAAGTTGGTTCAGATGAAGATGTTACTGGAAGTTGGTATCTAATCTGGTGTTTCCAGGCTCTTCTTGTCATACTCAAAGAATTAAAGTAAAGGTGCACACAGATCACAAATTAGCCAGGAGACTTTATTAAAAAACAAAGTGACAGTACAGAACAGATATACTGTCAAGATTGACAGTGGGCAACTTGAGCTAAGAATTCCATGTTCAGGGCTCTAAATTTCCATCCATGCCTTTCTTTGTGTAGTCCCAGGCAGGGAGGAGTTTTGTTGCTGCTGGGGTAGAGTGTGGGCATTTCTCTACTTTGATTGGCCGATTCAATAGCATATTTTTCTTTTTCCTTTATATTTTGTACCTCCCTTCCCACAATGTATTTTGTTTTAATCATACACATACCCAAACATGCATGAGCATAATATTGTAAACCCACAAAAGGTCATTCAACGGACACATCCTTACTGTTCAGGTGACTAAAACCAAGACCAGACAGATGGGAGGATTGGACATAGTTCTCAACTGTGTTTAAGTGATCATGGAGCATTACCAAAGAGTTGGCAAGGAGAGTAACTTTCTCCATTGTTCAGAAGTAGGGTATATATGGAGATCAATATAAGAGTGGTGTCCCAGGATGCCAGGTGCATTGTTAGGAGGGAGATGGGTGCACAGCCTAAGCCAAGGAGAGTCATTGATTGCTAAGCTATGCCTTAAGCTTGCTTGCCCCCAAATCAGCCAGATGTATGACTCTGGAATCCTTATAACTTCATCAGTCACACACATTAGAGCACTTGCTTAGCTAAAGTCAATTCCCCAACAGAATGTGTGCCATAAATACATAATTTCCAGGTTAATTGCATGTAAAATATCAAGGCATACCAGGTGTTAAGAGACTTAGATCAGAAGTTTTTAGGTCATCTTTCTGCTGATGAATCTCAATACTGAGTTTATAATGAAGTCTGTTCTTGGCAGCGTCAGAATTCCCACTGGGACATCCTAGCAAGGAGTGACTAAGTGAGAGCTTTACTGTAAATTCTCCTTTTCCCACACTTGCATAGTGCTCTATATTTGAGAAATGTTTTATTATGGTGACTACACCCCATGATGTACCTTGGGATACTGTTGAAGATATACCATTCAGAAACCAGGTATACAAATAAATCATAAACAGATCATTTTGTGATAGACCCACTTAAGATGGTGTGTGTGTGTGTGTGTGTGTGTGTGTGTGTGTGTGTGTATGAGAGAAAGAGAGAGAGAGAGAGAGAGAGAGAGAGAGAGAGAGAGAGAGAACATATGTGTGTTTTAAAGAGCAGGATTCTAAAACAAACAGAAACAAAAGGCAACCTGTGTAAGAGCAAGTGCTTTGGGAATAGTCTTCTGTTTAAGCAGAACTTGATCTATTTGCTTAAACTAAAGACCTGCTTGAGTCTTTATCTAGGAGAATCTTTGTCAATGTGTATAATTTATTTATGGGATATCTAAATGCCTTTACCACACAAGATTAAAAAGAATTAAAATCTAATTTTACCAACTGACCAGATAAAATAACACCACTATTGTTTTTATTTGTGAGTGGGTCTTCCTGAGTTTTAATAGTAACCTTTGCTATAGAGGCAATAATAAGAGTAAAATGATTTTCCTTCCATTTTTATTTGGCTTTTTCATGAAAGAAATAGTGTACACTTGGCACCTGACATTTATTGTGCCATCTGTCTATTGGTTCCCTTGCTGTGAACAGATTCACAGTAGCATGTGGATGGGGGAGGATCCTTATTAGAATCTTTCCTAAGAAGGTCATCTCTATGTAGCACTGACTGTCTTTGAGTTATGGAGAACAGATACTACATTGCTTTATTCGCCTTTACATGTTGTATGCTGTAAGAAGTTGTACATGTGGAAGGGTCGTTGCTGGTCTCAACTTCTCTTTCTCAGGTAGGATTTAAAGTGAGAACAAAGTACAGGATCCCTGAGTAACAACTTGTCAGAGTCAGTGATTTGCAAAGTCCTGAACTTAGGAAGGAAAAGAGGGAGAGTGTTTTTCCTCTGCTTGATCACTGAGATTCTATTTATTGTTACTAATAGAAATTGGTGAAGAATGGATTTTGTTTAAAGCCCCTAAAGTCACAATTAGTTCCCATATTATACCCCTAAACACCCTCATGTGGTACCAATCCTCAATTGATAGCTGAAAATTTTGAAGATAAGAGATGTTAAGCAATTTACCCAACTCATGCCATGATTATTCAGTAGAATAAGGACTACAGATTATTTCTCCAAGAATTTAATCCAAAAATCTTATTGCTAACCATAGTAGACATGCTCAGATTCCTACAGGTACTATAAGGATAACACATAAATGGATTTGGCTTATTTTTCTTCTATATTGTAAGACCACTACATAAATATGTTCCATAACTCTGGTATCTTTATTAATCTGGCTTTCCATTGCAGGACCCCTCTATAGGAATTCCAATTTTTCTGCACAGTAACTGGTCTTAGATGCTCTCCATGAACCCAACAATATTGCATATTTGCCTTTAAAACCAGTACCACGAGGACAAAACTTACAAGATCACAAAGCTTTGCTAACTGGAGATGTAGCCAAGTTCCCTTGGACTACAGCTATATCCACATCTGTATGCTGACCCTAAGGAAATACTTTCCAAACAGTTGCTTTCAAGGATCATGGAATCCCTTTACCTTAGGCTTTCTTCCTTTAAATGAATTTGGATAATCACAAGATGTTGCCTGTAATGGGTGGGGTCTTCTCTTCAGACACCCCTCTACTGTCACATTGACACATGGGATCTCTACTATAGGACTGATCATTTTACCAATTACAGCAGCCTCTTCAGCACCACCCTGAACACTGCATTGCCTTGAAATTTCTCTGGCAAAACAGATCAGTACATCTCTTTTAAAGTTAATCTCACCCAAGCACTCAGGACACAGGCAGAATGCAGCTAGATTCTTGTCCAAAGTTTCACACTAGTGGCCCCTAGTCCAGTTACTGGTAGAGTACTTGTTACCCTCTGAAGCCTTATAAGCTAGGCCTTCATCATACACACTTCTTATGGCCTCCACTAGAACAGCCCATTAAGCTCTGCTTCAAACATAGTATTTCATGGCAAATATACCTAACACTTCCACATTCCAGCCACAAAATGATTCAAATGGCATAAGAAACACATAGTTAGGTTTATCACAACAGTACCAATTTCTGTCTTAGTTTTACTTACAGCTGCTGTAGTAAAGCACCCTGACAAAGACAACTTATGAGAGACAGGGTTTATTTCAGTTCGTAGTTTAAATGCAGAGTCCAAAAGTCAAGGCATCAGGAACTTAAAACAGCTAGTCATATTCATAGTAGAGAAGAGAGAAAGAGTGAATGCATGCACACTAAGTGCATTTTTTCCCCATCCTTTTTCTTTTATCTAATTTAGAATTCGAAATTCAGGGGATGGTCCTACCCATAGTAGGCGTTTTTCCATGCCATTAGTATAATGAAAATAATTCCCTACAGACATGCCCAAAGAAAAGTCTAAAAGAGATAATACCTGTTGAGACTCTCTTCTCAAGTGAGTCTAGATTGTGCCTAGTTGACAATTCAAACTAACTGTGACAACTATGATTGCCAGAGACATTTCAACTACAGCAATAATAATAAAAATCAAAATTTAAATTTAAAATAAAGCTATCTAAAGGTCAATTCTGAGGCAGGATTTAGGAGTATAATCTGTGACAAAAAGGTCTAAGCTGGCAGGGAAGATATTTCAATACACTAGTCCCAAGATTTTATGTGTTTCAACTGAAGACTGAATTGTATGGAACTCCAGAAGCAATCTGGATTGAACATTTTATTTTCAAGCGTTTAGTCATGTGGGCAACATATCAATTTCCTGGTGCTGTGATGATGTTCCATGACAACATTAAAACCGCAGTGGTTTTTTGTTGGCAGCATTTATTTTTCATGGGTCTTGATTAAGTTATAAATTTTGACGGTCAGCTCTTATTGTCTTGACTTGGCTGAGTTTATTCATCTGTCTGCCCTTGGCTGGCATTTGGTTCCTTAGGCTCGAGTCAGATGGGAATACTGGGATAACCTTCATTTGCTCTATTTGTCTCTCATTTTCCAACAGTATAGACCAGGCATAGTCTCAAGGGTAAAACAGTAGTGCAAGAGTATAAGAAGAAATATGTATCTCTCTAGACCTGGGGTAGAAAGCTGCTCTCTTGTCTGTTGGGTAGAACAAGTCAAAGGTACCTTTGAAGGAGGGTGACTGATGGAAGGATTATTAAATCTCTTGTTTACTTAAGAAGTTAGAGCTTTTTGTCTAAGCCCCACAGATGCCCTTCACATAATTTCTAAATAATATCAATTTGTCTTAGGTTTGCCCTACACCCAAGTGTCTGGTGTTAAGAGCCTTTGGTTGCTGCCCTGCTCATTTGATCCTTCAATTGCTATAAAGCTTTATTCTCTTCCCAGAGTTACCTAATCCCTATGGGGCTATTACTGCTTAATTGAGGTGTTTACTGATAAAGTCCAGGAGTAGCAACAACATTTTTTTCCAACAAAAACTGTTTTTAACTTTTTTCCAATAGAGACTCTGTTTAGAAGAAGTTTTTTTTTTTATCAGAATTGTTAATAATTATTTTATCCTTAAAATATAAAATGTGGACAAGAGCTCTAGTTGGCATGAGATGCAAAACCAACAAAGCTGGGCAGAAGCAAAAACTGTCGACATGTCAGTTGTCATAAACTTGTACTTTAATAGGGAAGTATCCAAGTTTTGTTAGGATTTTGCTCCCATATTTCTGTCTTGCCTGACTACAGAATGAGGCATAGTGGTAAGACAAGCTTCTATTTAGGGAATTTTCTTCTAACAGAATTCTTCTGTGAAATAATAGTCTTCCCTTTTATGAGGCAGAAGACTCCGGTTCATCAAACTTGCACACTTATTGACCATTCCAGCACTATTGACAATTTTCTCTTACTCAGAAGGTTTGGAGTCTGATCCCTAACAGTGAATTGGTTTGCAGGCAGATTTATTGACTCACATTAGAAACTGATGACATTCTGTTCCTGAGATAAATTAAAAATATTATCAGTGAGTTTTGCAGGTATAATTTACCTGTTTCTAAATCTTATGCATGTAAAACTCAGCTTATATAAAATTCAAGGATGACATTAGAAATTCTAGCAGCTATCATTTAATGGCATTTTCCCAAGTATGAATAGTGTCCCCAATACATGCAAGTTTACTTTATCTTTATATCATTACTTCAAGAAAGATTAAATATTGAGATGACTTTAACCTAACTAAAATGCACAGCCAAAGAGAACTCAAAAATATTTACAAACTATGACTTTTTTAAGATTAAGAGGTGGAATAAAAAGATCTATATAACTTTTGCAGTGTTTAAGACCATGAGGGTTTTAAGACTGCAGAAGACTTGTTGAAATTGTTCACTGCACACCAGATTTGGAAGACAGCTTAAAATTTGTTTCTGCTTATCAGAGGCACTCTCAAAAAATAACCCACTATTATTTATGTGTCCTACCTGGCATTTCCTGCTCATAGGATTCCCAAGTGCCACACTCAGCATGGCTTCAGGGATTGACCCAACAAGGGCAGTGAATGAATGAAAGAAGGACTGACATACAGACACAGACAGAGGTACAGAAAAACTGGGATCAGGTAGGCCAGTTCACTCTGATGGCCCACCTGATAAGTGACACCTACAACAACAACAATGTGGAAATTCAGCATGTTTATTTTATACATTTTAATTGAGGAAGTGAGTTTGTTGTACAGAGCTAAATACAGAGGAGAGTGCATGGTATGCAGCTAAACAAGGAGTAAGTTAATTAATCTCAGTAGGAAGTCTCCATAGAGACACTCTCAATGTTCACACTGGGACCTAACAAAGACATCTCTTTGAACCTCACCCAGAGAAGGCTTTGCCAAGGCTATCGGTTTGAGATGTTGCATTTCTTGAAATGACAGTGCTAATGCTATCAATACATTCACTCAAGACTTCATCGGCTCTCCCCAGCCAAGCCTGATCTCTACTCTGCACTAGTAATTCTAATAATAATAACTGGCATAAAAATCATACCAGGATAAATCATGAAAAGTAAGGATGGAAAAAATCTATAAAGAAGATAACAAGAAGAAAAAATGCATACAGAAAACCAGAAATAATACCATACCTCTTATCAGGACACTGTTAATACAGTATACTGTTAAGGTAGTAGAGTCTTTGAAATACTGAAACAAAAAAGTGTCAGTCTAATTTTCTGTATCCAAATATATATTACAAAATTGAAAGTAAAATAAGAACTATTTTGGCACAAAACAAAACCAAACTTGATAGAAACAATGAAAAGAAATAGCTAGCAAATCACACTTATTAAAGTAACATTATCAATAATCACATTAAATGTAAACAAATTAAATACCTTATTTAAAGGCAGAGATGTCAGATTGGAAAAAATAGCAATATCCATGTATTGCCCATTTGAAATGAAACCTTCTTTATAAAAACAAGAGAAAACTGAATGTTGATAATGAAATACGTATGCCAACATAAACAAAAGAAAATTAGGGTGCTGTGTTTTAGAGAAAAATATTAATAAAGGTAAAGGTCATTTAAAAACAATAAAGGAAGACATTCATGAAAATACAATGTCATAAATGTTCACCTATCTGCCAGCAGAGATCCAAAACACATAAAGCCAAGATGCTATAAGAGAAAGGGGAAACAAAATATGGAGTCATTCCTGGCGATTCAGTGCTGTATCAGTGGCTAAGGAAGTAGACAGAAAATCAGTGCTAATTTAAAAAATTATTAAGTACAAGAATGAACTTAGCTAAAAGACAAGCAACAGAGTTTGAAACTGTTCATGAACAGATAGTCTACACAAATGCAGAGATGACAAAGCTGTTGCTGAACACACCTCAGAGCTGCCTCTTACCACTTTTGTCTTGAGGAGTTTGGTTAATAAATAGTTTTTTGGTTTTTTTTTGCAAAGAATATATAAAGGTTTTACATTTTTTATCCAATTTCACTTTTGAGAATATTCAGTAGGCATATTTAATCTTTGTCTATACATGATTCACCAAGTTTAGGAATTTTTCATTTTTTTCAGCCATTTCAGCCATGTGTATCTTCAAATATTTTTAAATTAATATGTGTGTGTGTGTGGTGTATAAGTGTGTATGTGTGTGTGTGTGAGTGTACTGGTATATGTGGAAGCCAGAGGGTAACACTTCCTCAGTTACTTCCACCTTAGTTCTTGAGAGATTGTCTCTTGAGAGACAAACCTAGAGCTCACTGCTATAGCATGACTGAGTAGCCAGCAAGCACCAGGAATCCTATCTCTGTCTGCTCATTGCTAGGATTACAGGAATGCAACATCATGCCTGCCTGGTGGGCTTTTTTTTTTTAAAAAATAAGTTTATAGTTTTATTTTTATTTTTTATACTTTATTTACATTTTAAATATTTCCCCCTTTCCATGGAGGGAGCAACAATGTCAACTGGCCTGTCCTCCCAATGCTCCTGGAGACTGGATTGCCCACCAAAGAATACACATGGAGGGACCCCTGGTGCTGGCCACATATTTGGCAGAGGAGGGTCTTGTTTGCCTGGCTGGCTTTTTATATTGGTGCTTAGAATTCAAACCAAGCCCTCATGCTTGCACGGCAAGCACTTCACGGACTGTGCCATCACAGCAGCCCCTTCAAATATTTTTTCTTCTATATCCTCTCATCAGAGAATTCATCACCTGAAATTATTCCACTGGTCACCGATATGCTATTAATTTATTTTATAACCTATTCTCTGTGTCATGTTAAATAGCTGTATTGCTATGTCTCCAGTGTCACAAACACTCATTTTATATTATCTGTATGATCCAATCTAATGTGTAGGTTTTTTTAAAAAATTAAACCTCACCTTTTACATTCTTTAGACCATTGAAGTCAGTCTTTTCCAAGAAATACCACTATAATCAGAGTTTTAGAGTCCTGGATTGTTAATTATTATGTCTGTGTTACTTATGAGCCAATTTTGATCAAAGAGGTATTTTCTCTTTATTGGTCATATTTCCTGGCATGCTTGCAGATTAAGAATGGATGCCAGATTTAAGGATGTTATATTTATGGATATTGGAATTTTGTATCCATGCTACTGTTTTTCATACTCGATATCAAGCCCAGGGATTCGCACATTGCTAAGCACATGTTCTACCACTGAGATACACACCAGTCCCATTCCCATAAATATTCTTAAGCTGTATAGTTCTGGGTCACAATTAAGTTACTAGAAAACAGTATGAAAAAAAATTTTTAACAACATCTTGGATGTAGTATTCAATCTAGGATTAGTATTCAGCACTGCTGTGGTCAGAATCTTTACTTAATGCACATGTTTGACCAGGCACTCGAGGCTTGCTGATTATAAACACCTGGTGCTGGCCAGAGTGAAGGGTGGCCATTGTTACTTCTTGGAAATTTGTTTTTTTTTTTTTTTTTGATACAGCATTATATATTACATAAGCACTCCTAAAGAGTAATTCTGAAAGAAGGATCACTCATGGCCTTGGGGACACTCACAGAAAGCCCACTTTTCCTGTTAATTGTTCCATGCCTCTGGAACCCTAAACCATCCTTTTACACCAACTGTTTTATCCCAAGCTGTGTCTTGTACTCCCTCTTCATTCCTGACTCTAAAGCCAAGTGGTATAAGATTCATAAAAGTATTCATATCAAACAATTAGAACTTACAGTGCTTTTTTATTATTGATACTTCTAGAACACCAGGTTTCCTCAACCTTACAGAGAAGTATACCCACAGATCTGTTCTTAGCCTCATCCTCATCAGTGTCTTACCTTGCTTTTGTGTGCATCTTTCTTTTATGTATTTTTCTTTAGTTTCTCCTTTCTCCTCTTACCCTCATTTACTGTCTTACCTGTGATTCTCATTTCTCTCTGTATGTTCTGTCCAGTGGCTCACTCTCTGCTCCAAGATTCCTTTGCCTCTCACCTACACTGGTAGATGCTAGAAGTTGAGCTTCTGAACAATGTGGATGCAAGCTTTCTTCTGGTTTTCATCCTCCTTAGTGCAGAAGACTGTTCTGAACTTTAACCTTACAGCTTTCTTTTTTGAATATCTCACACCTACTTCACTGGAGCAGAGTTAGAAAGACATGCATCTATTACAGGGGGAAACCTGTACAATCTTTCTAATGTTTACCTTCTCTTCCCCAATGGTGATCGTTGAAAAGATCTCCATTTTGTTCAGACAAAGAGAGCAGGAACATCTCGATGTGAATCACTCTACAATAGGAACTCACTCAACGCATGTTTGTTAAAGCCATGTTCGATTTGATGGTTCAGATCAGCAGCCTCTTCGAATACTACTCTACTTCAGAGCTGAAGGTCAGACCTGGTGAGATATCAGTCTCTCAAATGTACAAACAGGACAAAATGAACAAAGAAACAAACAAACCAAATAAAGAAACAAGCAAAGAAACAAAATCCGAGAAGACAAAGGTAGCAACCATGTAAGGTAATAGATACACAAATCAACTTTATTCTGATGAATACTTCCCAAGACATATGCATGTCAAAACAATTTGTACATCTTAATATATGCAATATTTGTTTGTTAATTATATATAATATATATTTAGCATCTCAACATAAACATCTATTGCCTTCATAATACACATCCATCAAAATGTGCAATTATGTACTTAATTGTTTAATTAATATTGAATTATCTGCCATGCTAAGCTATTATCTCCATGAGTCTAAAAGAGCCATGTCTGACTCACTAACAATTTACTCTCCAGTCCCTATCAGTATCTGTCCATTTAAGCTCTTGGTTAATTCTCATTCAATATCATTCTAAGTTAGTAAATTATTGCAGGTACAAGAGTCCAGTAAAACACAAGCAAAAGATAGACTTGTGGGAGATAAATGTTATCTCTTCCAGATTATTCTGCTAATCTAGGGTCATTAATAAGAACATTTGGTGATTGATATCTGTATGCAAGAATCATGTTTTCTTAAATAAGGATTTCACAAACTTTTAAGCAACTGGAACATAGCATATCTAGAGTATTTTATTTTATTTTATTTTATTTTATTACTCAGATTTTTGTTCTGCATATAAGTGTTAGAATATGATCAGAAGCAGATGAAAAGAGAGAGCAGTACAAGAGAGAAGATACTGACCCTCATAAGAGAGTAACCTTGAACTCTCTGTGACCTTTGCATAGATGGCAGTGTAGGAGATGGGAGTAGGTGGGGACAGCATATCAAATATGATGACCATCTCTATAGGTAGACTCCAATTCTCAGGAGAACCCAGGTGACAGCCAGGAGACAAAGCAGCACTTTGATCCCCCAAGGATTTGGACTGCTATGCCAGCAATTTTGTTATAGGGTTCTGATGGTGTTTTCTCCTTTGATTTTTGTTTTTGTTTTGTTTTGTTTTCAACTTTTTTATAGTAAAAAAGTTAACAATTTACAATAAGAGCTTTTAAATGTGTGATACATTTTACATATATCAGTTATAAGTTATTCGATCTCAGGGAGTGCAAATAAAAAGCTACACTAAGCGGAACACATACCACATTTTACTGTTTGAGCAGATAATTTGGCAGCAGCCTAAATGCTTAAAATGCTTTATTGATGTTAATGTATATAAGCAGTTTGAAAATAAATGTGAAATAACTTTAATTCATACTTTTTATACTTTGTGGAGTGTATTAATTTTGTCTAGAGGTTTTATGGCTTATTAGCATTCAGCTTGATGACTGTATCTTCTCTTCAACCTAATAAACATAAAGATCATTTTAATGAATACAGTTGACCCTAGAGAAAATTTTTGCATATCAATTTTCAATTCAGATAAGTTTTCTAAAGATTAATTAACATTTAAAGCTTATTATTAAGTTGTGCCATTAATTTTTGATATTTTATCTTCTCTTTAAATACCCCACATTGCTTTTTAATTTATATTACAGTGTAAATCTCAATATGCTTTGTTATTTGTTTGGCATGCTTTCCTAAAACTTATGGATTTTACTCTGGCACACTTTAGTGACTACAAAGGTCTCCTAGGCAAAATAGTAGACAAAAATTAATGCCAATTGCTAGTAATATATTTCATCTCCGTTGCAAAGTATCTGCTCTAAACAAAAAATGTTTAAATGCTTAAACAAAAATCAACTAGCTAATGTCAGCTCTTATGATATACATTTATTAACATAAATGTATATCAATTTTTTCTTGGAAAATTCACCAAACTGCTATGTTTGAAATCTCAGCATTTTTCTCTCTTATCATGACAAAGGTTTCTAAATCATCACAGTAAATAATAGGAAGGGAGGTGTCAATCACATGTGGTTAAAAATAATAATTACTACTAATTATTAATTACTACTCATTGTTATTGCCAGTAAGTGTGTTTTAACTGAACCGACAATCAGGGAGCCTGCATGGGTCTGACACTATGCATATATGTTACAGTTGTATAGCTTGGTATTCTTGTGGGAGTCCTAACAGTGGGAGCAGGGGCTATCTCTGACTCTTTTGCCTGCTGTTGGGATCCTTTTCTTCCTTCTGGGTTGCCTCTTCCAGCCTAAATGTGAGGGTAAGTGCCTAGTCTCATTGCAACTTGATAATGCCATGTTTGATATTCATGAGAGGCCATGCCCTTTCCTGAAGGGAAACTGAGGAGAAGTCGGTAATAGAGAGGTAGGGAGGGAGGGGAAACTGCCGTCAGGGTGAAATATATAAGAGAAGACTAAATAAAAATTAAAAACTCTTCAAAATATAATAAAATAAAAATAAGTGTGTCTTCCATATCAAATGATTTAATTAGAAAATGTGCCTCAAAGTTGTACCCAGTCACTGGGTTTTAGTTAATTCCAGAAGTAGTCAAGTTGACAACCAAGAACAGCCACCACACATGGCTACTCAAGTGTTGCTGCAGATATAATTCAAATTGACATGCACTATACACATGACTGCCGTGCAAATACATGACAGAAGCATGGAAAACAATTACATTTTGTCACAATGGGTAAAATAAAATTCACTATTAAAAATTAATCTTCTCTTTTCAATCACTGATATTTTTGAGTGCTGTGATCCATATTCTTGGCTTTCTTTGTGGCTATTGCCATTTAGTGTAAAGTATTTTGAGTTTGTTAAGAAAATGTATTTCACAAATACTTGTTGCTGAATAAAGCTGGTAAAATAGTGTCCATTTGAGCTTTCTATCAAATCTTAGTTTCCACAGGACTAATGAAGCTTTTGCTCACTGTATATCGTAGCACAGAAGCCCCCCACTTCCTGCTCTTTGTTTTGGCTCTTGAGAAACATTTCTAATTTTTTCATTGCTGAAAACTTAGGTTTTATACAATAGATCAAAGATTAGCAAAGAAAACCAGCTGATAATTTATAGTCACTAATCAAGATTCAGTGAAAGAGAAAATCAATTGATTGGGATAAAGTGGTGGCTGACCCCTGTGATTTTGGCATGCATGCAGTGTATTTCTCTTAAGGATCCCGCAGATTTTGTGAGAACCCATATTTACATCTTCACATTCCCTCCGGACTCTTGCCAGGCATGTTTACCAGAGACTTTTAGTGCCTGTAAGGCTCTCAAGTAAGCACATATTTATCTTTTGGTTGAATGCATGTGAAATGAAATGCATGTACTTAGAAAGGACAGATTTTATTTATTTTTTTTTTTTTGAGACAGAGTCTCACTATGTAGCCCTGGATGGCCTCACACTCACTATGTAAGCCTGGCTAGTCTCAATTTCACAAAGAACCACTTGCCTTTGCCTCCCCAGTACATCACCCTGCCCAGGCAGATTTCACCATGTTTTTATGCTATACAGAGATATTGTTAAAAAGTAGAACTCTATAAGAGAAGCACCATCACTGTTCAATTTGATTACCTGAAAATTGGCATTTCCTTTTATCATGGCAAGTTCTCTGATAAAATCTACCATTTAATTTAAACAGTTGAAGAGAATCAAAACAAACCATGTTGCTTCTTATTAAGTAAAGTATTCATTACCCTTGCTTATTTCAATTTGTATGCTGCCACATTCCAGCTCATTGAACATATTAATTGTTTTAAACCTGAAGTATTATATATAACTAATTATTTAACATGTGAGCATTCAGAACTATGTTTAGAAGAATGTGATTTGGATTTATTTGAAACTTCTCTTCCCTGGAGACATACAGCATTTGTATATGTGTGCAGATGGGACAGTAGCTTGGGTATTCACATTTCTTTTTTTACAAATCATGTATAAAGCTAGATTACTATTGCTCTTTCTAAGAGAATTAAATCATCTCCAGAGAGATTTCCTTGAACTTGTAGTGATATTTAGTAATATCGAGAAGCTGGCACAAATTTAACAAGCTGAAAATTCTCTAAAATTCATTATGTCTCTTCTTTCCTTAGTCTCCCATTGGTATTTCTTCTGCTCTCCTGAGACAGAGATCACCAGTTCAGGTTCACGCATGATATCTGTGTTTATAAAACAAAATAAATGGTCTCTCTCCAGTGTTTGATTATAGAAACCTACTAAAGGAGTCTCAGAAGTCAACCAAAACTAAAAGATTTACTTCTTTGCCATTAGCAGAATGCTGTTGTAGAGAGCAAGGGAGGTGGCAAATGAAAGATGGAAGATAAGTGAAGATCGTAGAAAGGTAGACACTTTTTGCATGTTGTGTATTGTGTTACTTTAGGGGTTCATTTGCTGGTAAATATAATAGATTGGAAATAAAAGTGAACCAAATTCATTCTCATTTACATTAATCCCTTCCAACAACCTTAGGCAATAAGTGACAGGCACTATAGTCAACCTTCTTCACTATCATGAAAGTCATCCTGTTTACTACCACTGTTTGACAGCTCAACCACAGGCTTTTATACAAGAGGAATATGATTTCCTTATGTGTCTATAGGTTTACTGAGGGAATTTTCTGGTCCTGCCTGGTATCTTACAAGTATCAAAATCAGCGCTTGAATAAATAACATGATGAATTAATGTTGGCGATATCCTCACATGTTTTGGGGGATGTCCTTGGCAGCAATAACTTATGGAAGTGTTACAAATTCATAAATTGTATTTTGGGGGCTCTACTGGCTTAAACACACCACAGAGAATATACCTTTAATTTTTAACACATGCAGTTGATCGTCAAATTTGGATAGAGTTAAGGCATGAGAAAACCCTTATGCTTTTGTTCTTTCCAAACATAACCAGGGGTCTAGATATTTTTGTTTTGTTTTGTTTTGTTTGAAACTATGGACTTGATTTGTAAAAACATTTCAGTAAACTTTTTTAAATGTTTAAGGTTTATCTTTATTTATGTGTGAGTAAGTGAGTGAGTGTGTGTGTGTGTGTGTGTGTGTGTGTGTACATGTGTATGTGTGTACGTGTGTGTGCATGTGCTGGCAAAGTCCAGAAGCAGGTAGCAATTCTCCCTTGAGCTAAAAGTACAGACAGTTGTGGGCTACCTGATTTGGGTTCTGAAAACTGAACTCAATCCTCAGGAAAAGCAGCAGGTCTCCTGACCTCCAAGCCACCTCTACAGTCTCTTGATTTTTTACTTAAACATCAGTGCAATTTTAGTGTGAAGAAGTAATCAATGGGATAACAAATGGGACCCATAAACCAAAAGAAGCATGACGGTAGAAGGTGAGACTACATACAAACTAAGTACTATTCTGAGAAAATAATTCATAATATTATGAAGGTTAAAAAATATAAACATAGAAGCACAGGAAAATAAAAAAGACAGCTTATTTTATAAATAAATCATCCATTATGTGTCTATAATGTATTAATCCCTATATACTTTGACTAAAAAACTTTGTGTTTCTTCACATTAAATATAACAACCACTTGAAGCATCCCATAGCAAGATATTATCTGAATGAAAGACAATCCCACAGGTTCCTATGTTTGAATACCTGGTTCTCAGTTGCTAAAACTATTTGAGACAAATTTGGAGGTATGACTGTGTTCAGAGGTGGGATATGTGTGTGTGTGTATCTAGGGAATGCTTTGATGCTTTAAAAGGCTCATGACATTCCAGTCTCTCTTTCTCCCTGTCCCATAGTAGTGTCTCAAGATATGAGCCCTCAGATACTGCTCCAGCACCACGTTTGTCTGCCTGCTGCTCTGCTTCCTTCCATAATGATCATGTACAATAACACTTTGAAACCATAAGTCCCATAAAAATTTTTTCTTCTATCAATTGTCTTGGTCATGGTGTTTAATCACAGCAATAGAAAAGCCTCTAATATAGAAGTTGGTACCAGAGAGTGGGATATCACTATTATAGGCTTGACCATGCTATTCTTTAGAGGAATATGGAAGACTTTGTGACTTTCAACTGGGAAAGCACTTTAACATTGTAAGTGAGACTTAATAGGCCATCCTAGTAAGAGATAGGAAGACAATGGTATTGAGAGCAATGTGGACTATGTAGGCCCAGCACAAGCTGTTTCGGAGGAAATAAATATTATCAACTGGGCTAGAGGCCATTTTAACGATATACTGACAAAGGCTATGGCTTCCTGTGACCCTTACCCTAGGAATTTGTGGTTCCAAAGGACTTGTTCTATTGCCAGTGTTGATCTGTCTGCCTAGTGCTTTTGTATAAGGATGTGAGCACTCACCTATTGCTGCTGCCATACTTTTGACTCAATATCATAGACTCTAACCATCTGAAACTATAAGCCCAAAATTAAATGTTTACTTTGATATGTTGCCTTGGTAGTGGTGTTAACAACAGAACTAAAAAGGTAACTAAGATAGATGTTATGATCAGCCTGGTCAATAGTAATCCATGCTACTGAGGTATCATGCACGAATGTCCTGAAGCCATGAATGGTCAAAATGAAACTGAGGGTGCAAGTGTCTATAACAGAGTCAGAGTGGATGAATAATGTAAATATAGCTAGGATATACAGCTAGAAACAAGATTCCAGATGGTTTGTTGGGCCAACTCTAAACACTCAATGTTTTTTTATAAATATGATGGGGAAGACACTGGAGAATTTTGTACTTAAAGAACATAATTTAATTGATATATTAAAAGTATTTCTGGGTGTTGCAGAAACCCTCTCCTGGGGCAAGATTAAAGTAGGGACAATAACTAGGGACTTGTTAGACCTAGATCTATATGGACAAAGTGTGATGGAAGGTTATAATAAGGTACAGATTTATTCTAAATATTGATGATTTAGATGACTCATAAATGTTTGCCTCAAAGATGGAAAAAGAATAATAATGGTCAGAGCTGTGAGGTAGTTGTAGTGAATCTATCAGCTCAGAAAAATCAAAGGTAAATCTATACAATGAAATAGACACAAAAATTACCCCAGCACTTGCTCTGTCACATTAAACAAACTTTAGATCAAATAACTTTATAGACCTCTCCCTCTGACTCTAGGTCTAGTCATTGTTCATTGGTCAATAGGACATCATTACCCATTTTCCTTTTTAATCCACATTAAACTCTTTTAGCATTTGCCTTCTATTTTCTCATATTACATGGTTTTCCAATGCTTGTTTTTTAAGTTAGTACATATTCACTGCATAAAAGTGGTATTCATTACGCCACTTTTCTATGTGTACATCATTTACTCTGTTGTGTCCTCTACATTATTTTCTGTTGCCTCTGCTTCCTGTTCCATCTGTTCCTCTTCCTGTTCCCAAATACTACCTCTCTCTCTCTCTCTCTCTCACACACACACACACACACACACACACACACACACACACACCATTTGGGAGAAAAACAACTGCATTTGTCTTCTATGCCTGGCTTATTTATGTTAACATGATCATTTCAAGTTCCAGTTCCATTCATTTTCCTACAAATGGCATGCTTTTTTCCCTTCTTTATGGTTAAATAAAACTCCATTGTGTATGAACATCATCTTTTCATTACAAACATCCAATAATAAGACTCCATTGTGTATGAACATCATCTTTTCATTACAAGCATCCAATGATAGTTACCCAGGCTGATTTCATGCTTTGGATCCTGTCAATAGTGTCACAATAAATTTACATATGTAGGTATCTCTGTTATATCCCTACTTAGACTCCTTTAAGTATATACCCAGAAATTATCTTCCTAATTCTGTCACCACAGATGAGTCCTCTGGTTGACCAACAGTAATTGACTAAGGTTACATTACTAAAACCAGCCTAGATCAGCTTCACCTAATGCAAGAAAATCCCCTTCCCCAAAATATAAGCAATGCTATTTTACCTTGTGTTAGCCAAATCCCAAATCCTAAATCCTATGAGTGATAAAATACAGCTCTAATATTCTGGTTGCTTGTGTGTTACAAACAAATGGTAACACTAAGATAATAGAATCTAAATTACAAATGAATAAATGAATCATAATTTTACTTATTTCACTTGTGTAAGAACAACTTAGGAAGAGATGACTGATTAAAAAAATAAATTTATAATTTATACAGGTTTAATTTTCATCACTGACATCTATCTCTAAGGCTTATTGTCAAATTTGAGAAAGTTATGTTAACTATGTTATAGAGGATTTTTGTCTTTTTTCTTACACAATGAGAGATAGATGTGTTTGGAGTATGAAGCCAATGAAGCTGAAGACCCAAGGCCATCCAATTATGAACCTCAAATGCCAAGGAAAGTTCTATCTCAAATACTCTTGATATAAAAACCTATGGTCTCACCATCTTCAGAACTATTCATTAAAGAACAGAGAAAGACTAGATGGACCTCGAATCTAGAAAAATTAAAATTATCAATACTTCAATGTTATTCTGACGTCAAGAAATCTCTTGTACCCAAATGATCTCTTTACACACAACCAATCATTAGGAGGAGAAATAAGTATGAACAGAGTAACATGCTTCTTGTTTGATAATGGACTGATGAAGAGTGACATTTGAAAACACACAAGTGATGAATTCTTATTTGACCCAAACTACTGACAAGTATGAAGATACAGGAAGCTCACTATAGTCATAACAAATAAAATATGGCCTGGCAACTGTGGCTCACAATTGGTGATACTAAGAAATGAATTTAAAGTGCTCTGAAATCTTATGTTGAATAAATACAATTGACATTTTCCAAAGTTTGAGATACTGAAGATGGTCATGTATCATTACTGATAGCAATGATAACAGCTGGAATAAACTTTTCTAAATGTTACTAGTTTAAAAAAAAAGTTCCAACATCCCAAGGGAAAGGGTATAATGCTTCCCCATTTTTGTGTCTTGGTTATTTATCTATCACTCTGATAACACCACAACCAAAGCAACTTATAAAAGAAAGCACTTGATTTGGAGCATATTATTTCAGAGCATTTGAGCATGTTGGTGGAGCACAGGCATGTAGGAACTGCTGAGAGCTCATGTTGTGATTCACAACCACTAAGCAGAGAAAACAATGTTAGAAATGGTGTGAGTCTTTTGAAACCTTCCTTCATTGATGTACTTTCTCCAACAAGGTCACACCTCCTAGTCCTTCTCAAACAGTTCCACCACCTGGGGCCTATATATTCAAGTATTTGTGCCTATGGGCCATTTTTATTCTAAACACCACAACATCCACATGCATAACACATTCAAATTTTTTCTCAAATGTCTTAAAGCCCCATTTTTCTGTGCTAGAAATTAACTCAGAGACTCAGGCATACTAGGAAAGAGTTTTGTCATTAAGAGATACTTCTTTTCTGAGTATCTTTCCAACCTTTCTACAATAATTTACTATCCTTTCATTCATGGCCACATTTTAATTTCATAGCATGATACTACTAGACATCACAATTGTATATATTGAATGTGAAAAAAAATGGATAATGGAATAGCAATCTAGAACTATTATATTTGGGATATAGCCAAAGTAGGTGCCATAGTACATTGGTGGTTTACTGCTGCTGAATAGAGTTGCTCTGTTTATTCAAGATGTGTGGTGTGCTGTTGTGGTGCAATATTACTTATTTAGCATGGCATGCTTTCTAGAACATTCTTCTAAGTGTATCCTATATGCATAGAAAATATTGTTTTGCCAGCTGTTTCATATTCACTGGCTGTGTTTGCTCCCCTCCAACTCCAGCCTCAAAGCTAAGGATAACAAAGCACACTTGTATGATGGGAAATTTAGATGATTCTTTAAGATCCTAGACCAAATTCTTCACATAGATCAAAGAGATTATGAATGCCAGGAAACTTTACCTACTTATAGACATGGTTCTCTCAGCCAAGCCATGGGCTTCTTTTGTACTCATAAAAAGATAAGAAACCAATATTTAAAATAAAGTTTGTTGTTGGATTATTGAGCTGAAATTCACAAAGCATGAAATCAATCCATTTATAGTGAACAATTCAGTAGAATCTATATATTTATAAAGTTTTACTGGCACCACTTCTATCTAATCCTAAGACTCTTCCTTTACTACAAAATAAAACTCTGTACATCTTACATAATCATTCCTCATTTGCCTACACCCCAAGTCTTAATAACGAACAACCTCATTTCTGTTTCTGTACTTTTACCTATTCTCCATGTTAAAATTGACTGAAATATACAGGGGTGTTATGTCTGACTTCATTTATTTAGTGAAATTACTGGCGGTGAAGTTAAAAGCTGAAATATACTGTTCCTATGGCCTGACACTCGGTGTAGCCCAGGCTGTTTTCTTCCTGACTCAGCCTCTTGGGGCTTGAGATAATAGATGTGAGTCACATTTCCACCTTTAGCGTAATTGTTTCCACTTTATACCAAGTTTGAAATGCTTCATTCATTTTTATGCCTGGATGGTATTTCATTATATTAATATATTGTATCACCGGGCAGTGGTGGCGCATGCCTTTAATTCCATCACTTGGGAGGTAGAGACAGGAAAATTTCTGAGTTCGAGGCCATCCTGGTCTACAGAGTTAGTTCCAGGACAGCCAGGGCTATACAGAGAAACCCTGTCTCAAAAAACCAAATATATATGTTGTATCATATTCATCCATTGATCTTTTAATGGACATCTGTGCTGTTTCTACCATTTATTTTTTATGAATAGTAACACTGAGCATCCCTATACAATGGATTATGTGCCTGCTTTCAGATCTTCTTGGTATACACTGAGTTGTGGAATTGTTTTTGCATTAGCATAGCAGCCATGTAATGTCTTGAGACGTGTACGTCTCAAATTAGAGTTCCAAAGGAGATCCACGAACTTGAAAGACTCATCAGAAACATTAAAATAATGTTGTGCTATGGTAGTGATTAGTTTTCTTGATTTGGTTGTATAAAAAATTCTAGTTACTGCTGCTTGTTCACAGTGCAAATATTGTGTCAAAAGTGCCAGAGTCATTCTAATGTGGATTAACAAAGATTGGATTTTCATGGGCACAGATATGTCCAATATTGCTAGGATGGTTGCTTGCCAGAGTAAGAGGGAGGAGGGGAAGATGTATTTTTAATCACATGCAATTTCACACACACACACACACACACACACACACACACAAATCTGAATTCTGTCTAAATCAGTGGTTCTCAACTTGTGGAGCCTGACTTTTGGGGAGGGTGTCATACATCAGATATTTACATTAGAGTTCATAACAGTACCAAAATTAAAGTTATAATGTAGCAATGAAATAATTTTATTGTTGAAGGTCACCACAACATGAATAGCTGTGTTACAGGATCTCAGTCTTAGGAAGTCTGAGAACCTCTGATCTAAAAAAAAAAAAAAAATCTCAGGATCTGCTGTTGAACACCTCTGATCATGATCAGAAGGATGATCATGAACATTGCTGGGTGACAGCCTGTCTGCTCTTCATAGCTCTCTCTCTGTCTACCTCTCCATACCACCATTCTCTCTCTTTGTCCAGTGTCTCGGGGCATCCAAGCCTGGGTCGTATTACCTATTCTTCACGCTCTTCTATTAAAAGTAATGAGAGAATCTTCAGGCTCCATAGGCATTATCACCAGGTTTTGAGGGGACCAACTCCCATTTTCTATGTTAGATAAACTTAATTTACTGAGCCTCAAACATTTAAGAATTAAAACAGCTTTATAAACCTAATATTGGATGAAACTTTAATGATCTCACATGTTCACAATATCATGAAAATTATGTACATGAGTGCTGCCATTATCTTGAGCTTATATTGAGGAAGTCCACATTCAGAACAGTGCAGCCAGATAAGTTAAAAAAAATCAAGTTCACCTCAATGAACCTGAAACATGGGGCCTCTAGTGTAGAAAAACTTAGTGATTTTCCACCAGACTAGAAGAAGTCAGTCCATTCAAACCTGGGTTTTCGCTTTGATTCTCTGTATAAAGAATAATTACTCCAAAAATCAAAGCTAACCCATTATGAGTGTTCTGTCAGAGAAAAAGAATGTTTACATGAGAGTGTGCAGTTCCCAGCCCTTGAAAAACACAGTCCTTCCACTGTCCCAGAGGAGTGAAGAGGACAGACGTTCAAGCAGGAACTTATTCTATAGGAAAAAGTGAACATGCCTTTTCAAAAAAATGATCTTCATTTTTTCGTGAAAACAAAAAATAGTTCTCAGTAAGATAATCCAGGTGCAGCGTGCAGATCTTTGGGCTCTGAGAAGTTTCTCTGGAGAGGTTTTGCTCTGCAGGTGCATAAATAATTACAACAAAAATGTAATCCTATATGCCACAGTTTTCAAGTTTTGAATGAGAGAAAATCCATTTCTGAGTAAACTGTTCTCAACCCCACCCTAATGTTTAGTGAAATGTTTAGTGCTTCTGTTATATTGCTCTCTCTGCCATGGAAGTAAAGCACATCTCCTTCCATCAGAGTAAAGAGGACAGGATGCTGAGTTCTGGTTGTAAATATTTCATTTTACACAGAGATGAAGATCATGGGGGGGGGGTGGATGAGTAGAGTAGCTGGGAAACAAAAGTGATGTTTACAGATCCTCAGAGGAGGAGTATAGAAACCTGCCCTTGCCAGCCTGCAGTGTACTAGGCTTTTACACTGTCAAACCTGGTATGAAACTCTTCATGAACCTCGTGGAGGTAACCACTTACAGGTGAGAGGAACACAGCATCTGAGAATGCTATCTTAACCACATTGGGGAGGGCAATCAGAGCTATCATGTGGTGCAGAATGAGTATTTTGAGGATGGTCTGTAGTAATTTCATTTAGAAAGGATTGTGTCTTTGTGAAAACAACAGTTGAGAAACATAAATGGAGAGTTAGGTTTATTACGTGAAGCCATTTCTTCCCCTTCACTCCAAAGCCTCCAGGTTGGTAGTAGACTTCAAGTTGATGGATTTAACATCTTTTGTGATCACTAACTTTTTTCCACATCACAACACAGATATCACATATCAAATCTTCCACTCTCAATTTTGCATCTCTGAAAACCATATAGATAGGGTAAAAGGTATATGATGCAGCCATCATATTTCAGGTTTAGAGAGACCTATGCTGGCCAAACTCCTTAAAACCCATCTGCCCAGCTGTGGCTATCCTTCAGTTGGAGAAGGAAGACAAGCAGGGGGTGGGTGTAACTGTGTGGGCTACACAGTTGATGGGGAAGCTTGGTTCTGTTTTATATAAGGTAGAATTTTGAAATTTTTAGTGACTTTTCCTATATGCTTATATCTGAGTCATCATTTTAATGACATTTTTGTGCTTTTGAAAATAGAATGCATGAAGTTCTGTGTATCCAATATTGAAAACTCAAAATTTCCAAGAATCTATGAGAAGTAGAAATTTCTGTTCATACACAGACACACAATCACAGAGCTATCTATGCCCTCACGCGACAAAAATGCAGGTGAACTTTTTCTTTTTCTTTTCTTTTCTCTCTTTTTTTTTAAATCCCCACTACTGAGCTGGGACTTATTAATTTTTTTCTTCTTGATTGATGTGAACCTGGTTTGTTTACTTTCTCTTTCTTTCTTCCTTCCTTCCTTCCTTTCTTTCTTTTTCTTTTTTCTCTTTTCTTCTCCTCTTCTTCTTCTTCTTCTTCTTCTTCTTCTTCTTCTTCTTCTTCTTCTTCTTCTTCTTCTTCTTCTTCTTCTTCTTCTTCT
>JADRCH010000307.1:1121429-1166804 GCA_019843965.1 Rhynchomys soricoides | reverse complement strand
CTTCTTCTTCTTCTTCTTCTTCTTCTTCTTCTTCTTCTTCTTCTTCTGCTGCTCCTGCTGCTGCTTTTTCTTTTGCTTGGGATCTATGTTCAATAATTAAAAGAGTGTGTGGACTGATTTATATACTACTGAAAACATGAGCTAATTACCTCTTCTATTTCCCAAAGGCCAGTAGTCACTTCCATTTTATCCCATATACTACTCCATATTCCAGAAAGTCACATCTGTCTTCATTTTTTGAATAAGCCAATGAAGTAGTGAATAATCCACCAACTCAAATGGTTCACCTAGTACAAGAAGGAGCCTGAGTCTGTACCAGAGCCAATCCCTTACTGAAGCTGAGGCATGCAAACATTGAAGTCAATTGGCATTAGGACCTCATATAAAGGCAGAAACTAAAAACAAGTTCAGAATTGAGGTGAAAGTTTGATCTGAATGTAGTCTATTGAAAATTCAAACAACTGTTTTAAAACTCATATACAGAGATTGACTTTATAAGAGGTATTTAAATAAACATTTCTTTGAGAAAGAAATTTTAAAGGGAATCTGGCATGTGCCAAAATTAGTTTTGATGTCTTTATTCTTTACTAATCTATTGTCAATATGACTTGAACACATTAGGTAATACTAATTCTTGGAAATAAAATGCAAAGCAAAAGATTAATAGCTGTATAGGAAATTTAATACAATGTTATGATTAACCACAAAATGCACTTCAGTAGCTTTGTTTTTGTTTGTTTGTTTGTTTTTGGTTTTGGTTTTGGTTTTGGTTTTTCGAGACAGGGTTTCTCTGTGTAGCCCTGGCTGTCCTGGAACTCACTCTGTAGACCAGGCTGGCCACGAACTCAGAAATCCGCCTGCCTCTGCCTCCCGAGTGCTGGGATTAAAGGCGTGCGCCACCACTGCCCGGCAGTAGCTTTGTTTTTCTGGATCAAAAGTTTTGCTTTTGTAAAATGTGTTGAATTGTCTGTTATACATCACACCTACATGATTAAGTCACTCGTAAAAGTTTTTTCCATAACAAGTTGACTTGTTTTCTGATATTGTAAAATACAGGAAAAAGGATGTCACATGACTAAAATGTAATTATGTCTACTTGTATTTTACCCAATTTTGAATTAATTCAAAGCATGTAGCGCCATTTAAGACCCTCTTCCTAGGATGTCTTACTTACACAAGATTTACTGATAGCAAATCCTGCTGTTACCACACAGAATGGTTGGGTTGACAGTTTTACCAGCCAACTATTTACCATAAAATATAAATACATCAAGGTTAAATTTAATCATTTAAAAATATAGAGAAGTAAACCAACTGGACAGTGTTTGCAACAGCTTTACAAAACAAACTCATATTTTAAGAGAGTTGTAAACAATTTTAATTAAATAGAAATTGGTAAAGTATGATGCTTTGCATATGTCTCAAAATGTCAGACTTTTTTCAAAATATATTATTTCTGCTATGTGCATACATTATTTAGCCCAGCTAGTTGGTGCATGTGGTGAAATAAGAAAATAAGAACAAAAATTTTATCCTAGGAAGAACTGGAGCAATCTTCAGTGAGTGCTCCAGATTGTCCCTGAAATGGATAGCATGGGCTGTCACTCTGGAATTGTTTCAAGCAAACTTGCTTTGATCACACCTGAAAAGTGGCTAAGGAATGAGTAACACCAGGCAAAAGAAAAGATGTACAGTCTGCAATTTGTCTGTCTACTATTACAGGAAACATTAGCTTTTAAAAATTCCTAGATCTTTCATGATGCATATCAAAGATATATTTGGTTTCTTCTTAACCTATGTCTTAGTTAGAATTACTACTGCTGTGATGAAACACCATGACCAAAAGTCAGTTGGGGGGCAAAAGGTTTATATGACATATACTTCCACAACATAATCCATCACTGGAGGAAGTAAAGGCAGGAACTCAAGCAGAGCTGGAGCCTGAAGGCATGAGCTGATGCAAAAGGCATGGGGGGGGGAGATACAGCTTACTGCCTTGTTCCATGTAGTTTGTTCAGGCTGATTTCTTATATAACCCAGGGCCACCAGCCCAGAAATGGCACCATCTACAATGAGTTGGACTTGCCTCCATCAATCATTAATTAAGAAAATGTTCTAAGGGTTTTGTTACAGCTGATGTTATGGAGTCTTTTCGTAATTGACTCTAATCTCAGATACCTTTAGCTTCTGCCAAGTTGACATAAAACTTATTCAGCACACCTACCTGTCTACAATATTTATTTACTTGGCAATACTGTGCTAACCCATAGCAAGGTTAAAAAAATCTTGTTAGATCTATAACTCAGATATGGCTCATGTATACACAGTTGGTTATCATTATTTGTAAATTCTGTAGATGCAAGTCCATCATGTGGTTTTTCCCATTCCTGTGCTTTCAGATGATAATGTTCATTTGAAATGCCACCCTCCACACTGTAGTGCTGGGATGATGTCTGGTGTGTGTGTGTGTGTGTGTGTGTGTGTGTGTGTGTGTGTGTATTAAGATGCTTTGTTAACTTTACATTTTAAAAGCTAATAAGAAAGAATCAACAGCTGCAGAGAGACGTTGGATAGTAGAAAAAAAAAAAAACACCTGCTGAATTGAATCGTCCTGTGTATTTTTAAAGATGTGTTGACCTCAGAATGGAATCCTTGATAAGCGTTACATTGGGGAAGAGGTTTTGTCTTTGTTTCCTCAGGAGAAAGAATGCTGTAGATACTATCAAAATTGATGAACATTAGATTCAAACAGGAGAGACCTCCTGAATAAGGAGAAGTAATAGTTCATCAAATAGCTTGGTCATTTAGTCCAAATTAACTTATAAAGACTAACAAATGTCTTTTCTTTAATCAGGCATGAAAAAATAAAAATAAAAAATAATAATATTTCTAAATGATAAGTTACCAAAGGCATACTTGCCTTAATGGCATGAAATGAAAAATATTTTCTTAAGCCATGTGCTTTAATTCCATGTTAGAGTGTTAGACTGTAGATTGCCACCTGGGAGGTGCCATCTTGGACACCAGGTTTTAAGGTTTTGTTCTTAAATAAAAAGGATAGTTTTGTTCTTTTTCATTAAAAATACAATTAAGGAATTTAACAATTTTTATGAAAATTCAAAAGGTACTACAATTCAAACTTGTTTTTTAAATCTCTAAGACTCAGAGTGATTTGGAGCTAAAATAAAATAATTCAGCAGGGCAGTGCCTTTTATTCAGCATGCCTTTAATCCCAGTAGAAACAGGCAGATATCTATCAGTCAATTGTTTTCTAAATTCTTGAGTTACAGTGAACAAGGTGGTGGTGGTGCATGACTTTAATCCCACCACCCTGGGAGAAAACACAGATAAATCCCCTAATTGGTGTGTTTGCATACTGTAGAAATCACATGACATATTCTCAGATGATTATAAAACCCCTCTTCAGGGTTATTAGAAAGGTAGCCAATTTCCAATGGTGACAGGAACAAAGCTGGTGGTTTTGTGACAGCTGGTGATTTCATCTCCATGCATGCAACTCTGACCAATATTAAACCAGATGTCACACTAATTATGGATATCATATTTATTGGTGAATTGTCAACTGGGAACTCTTCATAAAGCAAAACATTGTCCACCAACATTTGCCTGTTGGCTTCTAATGCAAACACTACCTGGCACCTGGCTATTGTATTCCAGTAGGTAGGTTTAAAGGCCCCTGGGGGGTTGCCCTTCCATACCTGGGGTGGGGTGGGGCAGTGGGGTCATAAGGAGTTGGGCTGTCTGGTGTTTTAAAGCAAGATAAGGCTTTGATGTGCTTCACAGAGAAAATATGTCTTAGGTAAGCTTTATGCAGTCTTCAGGTACAATGTTGTTGGCTGTTGGTGTTGTGCCAGGAAGCATTCATGAACCCCAAAAGACTACTAAGGAGCCAACTCTGATGTAATCACATTAGGGTCTTTTTATTATAAACTCAAGCTAGGGCTTATTCACCATCAACCCACAGGTCAGTTTGGTGAAGCAGCTCCTAAATTTTATCGGGACAAGGTCTTATAGAAAATGGAACCAAGTAAGGGGTTTGGGGATCCATCTTTCTTGGTAAGCATCTAATTGAATGACTATTGTAAGCCAGCATGTCTGTGCTCTGAAGCAAGACCATATACAATCATGAATGGTCTGAAAGTACATCTGAAACAATCAGACTAATCTTTGTTTAACTGTTACTAGGGAGTAACTCTGGCCAAGGACAAGCCATGGGGTCCTTCTGGCACTTGGGTTTAGCTACATGTCAAATTATCAGGCTTTTTTTTTTCTTTTAAGGTGGAGGCCAATTCCAAGATGGAGTAGGTTTGGCCTCTCATTGGTATAAATGAATCAACATGATTCATGGATCAAATACCTTGCAGCAATATCCATTGAAAGAAAATAAGGTTATGTAGCAACTGGTTGATTGAAATCTTGATACTAGTGGTTTTCAGATCCCCAGTCCCATTTTCTCTATGGATAATGGTTCAACATTTCCAACCTAGTGTTTGTGATGACTTCTAGAAAACATAAGTCCTGCAAATAACAGGAATTGACTGTATTAAAGCATATCACTGTTTTATTGGTTCTTTGTATATATTGGTTATTACTTCTCTGTCAGATATATATAGATGACAAATATTTTCTCTCAATTGGAAGGCTGCTGCACAGAAGAAGTCTTATAATCTCATAAGATCCAGTCTGTTGCTTGTTGCCATTATTTCCAGAGTAACTGCAGTGCTATTCAGGAAGTCCCTACTTAAGCTTATATACATGGAGATGTATGTCTATGGCTTTTTCTTCTAGCATGTTTAGAAATTATTTTTGTATAGGAAGAAAGATAGATCTAGCATCACTTTGCTTTTCCATGTGGATAGATAACTAGACCTCCCAGCACTATTTGCTTTAGAGATTATATTTTCTCCAGTGTTTATTTTTAGCATTTTTGTCAAAAAAAATGGGTCATTTTAACTCTATTGGTTTATATTTGGATCCTCTGTACATTTGGACCTGTACCATTGATCTTTGTGTGTGTGTTTGGTTCAGTACAATCCTATTTTTGTTACTGTTTCTGTAGTATAATAGGAAACCAGGTATGGTGATACCTACAGCATTTTGCTTTTTGTTTAGGATTGTTTTTTCTATCTTGGGGTTTCTGTGCTTCCATGTGAATTTTAAGATTGTGTGTTTTATTTCTGTGAAAAATAGAATTGCAATTTGATGCATATTAAATTGAATCTATATGTAGCTTTTTCTTGGTTAGACGCTCATTTTAATTACATTAATTCTTCCATTACATAAGTATGTGAGAGAGATCTTTCTATTTTCTATTGTCTCTCTACTACTTTCTTTAGTGTTTTAGATTTTTCATTGTAGAAGTGTCCTTTTTATTACTATAATAAAATACCATGACCGAAAGCAACTGGGGGAGTAAAGAGTTGACTTCATTTACTCCTCGTAGTCTGTCATCAAGGAAGTTAGGGCAGGAAACTGGAGGCAAGAACTGACGCAGAAGTCATGGAATAACTCTGACTACTGGTTTATTTGTCAAGGCTTGTTCAACCTGCTTTGGGTTCAACCCAAGACCATCAGTCCACAGATGGCACCACTCACAATGCACTGAGCCCTCCCACATCAATCATTAAACAAGAAAATGTCTCAAAGGCTTGCCCACAGGCTACTCTACTTAAAGCATTTTATAAACTGATGTTCCCTTTTACAATGAATCTAGCTTGTGTTAAGTTAACAAAAATCTAACCAGAACAAGAGATTTATTGTATTTTGTTAGGTTTGTTCCAAGAGATTTGTATAGTAATTGTAAATGAGGTTATTTTCTATTATTTTTAAAAATGTTTTTTTTTTTGTGCACAGAAAGACATTGTTTTTTTGAGTTGAATTATATCCTGCTACTTTGTTAGAAGTGTTTATCAGATTTTAAAAATCTCAAAGGACATATATGCCTTTGAGTACTCACACACACACACACACACACACACACGGGAAGGGGGGGATGGAGGAAAAAGAGGCTTCTTTCCTTTTGCTAGCACTTTCATTTCTGTTTCTTCTCTTATCACTCTAGCTAGGATTAAAGTATTCTGTTATATAAGAATAGAGAAAGCAGTCAATCTTAGCTTGTTCTGGTAAAAGTGTAAATACTTGGAGGGTTTTTAGCACCCTCTCCCCATTTATGTAATGTTGGCTATAAGCATGCCATATATAGCTTTTCTATGTTGAGATATATTTGTCTTATTCCTAGTTTCTACATGAATTTTATCATGATGGAACATTGGATTTTCTCAGAAAGCCTGTTTGAACCACTTGACATAACCCTGTGATTTCTGACCTCGAATCTATTTATGTGATATATTGCATTTCCTAACTGTCTGAGAGAACAATTCTAACAGAATTGGACAAGAGTGATGAAGAGGGGAGTAGGGGTATATTGGTAAAATACAAACTCAAAGCACACAACATGCTTGTGTGAAAAGTATCATTGTATGACCTAGTGGTCTCATGTAATGTGTGTTTCTATATTTATATCTACATATATATGTACACATTTACACATAGTCAGATATACATTTCAGTTATTCGGGCAGACTCCAGTTATTCAGGTAAAGAGGTTATATTCCCTGCTCCCACATTGTCTGCCTTATATTGTGAATTCACAGTGCAATGATTATATACAGTAGAGAAAAACTACACCACAGGTGCAAACTACTAAGGGAGGATAAACACCATAGAGAGGATAATCCAAATAACAACATACAGATATATTGCTTAAGAATGTGAGAGAGATTGCAAAAAATGATGTTGGAGAATGTAAAGTAAATGAATGTATATATACTTTTTGCAAACAAATGCATAATTTCAGTGGTTATGAGACATGTTGCTACCATGTTGTTCCAGAAAATACACTGTGGTGAAATGCTTCCGTCTGTTGCCAAAATGAACACTGAAGAAAAATGAAGAAAACTGAAGAACTCCAACAAAAAAATTACACAACAGAAGTAGCCAAACTCTTCTGGAGTCTTTAATTCATCCCCAGCCACCGTAAAACAAAAAGTAAGGAGCTAAATTATAATTTTACAATTTTAAATTTGTCTTCAAATTATACAATAGTTAACAAGACAGAAAAGCGCAGTTATTAATTCTACAACCTGTAATGGCTTACTTCTGCATGCTTGCAATCTGTTCTGAGTTCTAGGCATACAATGACAAATTAACACCTCTGATGTGGCCTTGGAAAAAATGACAGTGTAGTGGTGGAAAGGTTCCATGTGTAAATGAGTGGGAAGGAAACTAGTAGCCACTGATGGTGTTTATGAACATGGTATACAATTTCATAAGGCAAATGATGGATGAAGGGCTACTTGCATATCTTCTCTTTGTTCCTACATGGCTCCTGACTATTGGAAACTGTGTTATTGAGACTGCTTTGTAGAGGAGCCTGTGTAAATGGTGCCCCTTCTAGATAAGAAGTATAGAAAATCTTAAGGACAGGTGGCTTATGTCAGCTAAGAAGAGGGGTGAGGGGAATCTGTAAGGAGTGGGGAAGGGACAGCTATAATCAGAATATATTGTATGAAAAAATATATTTTCAATGAAAAGAAAGAATGTCTTTAAAACACACACTTCCATTTTGGAGTTATTCTTAGATACAAAAATGTAAGGAAATTTGTCAATGGAGCATGGACCTCCTTAAACGTAGTGTTTAGGACACTAACTCATAATAACTCAGCTGAATAAAATTTGAAAGTCTTAACAAAGAACAGAATACAGTTTTCTAAACCTCATGATTCTTAGGTGGCTTTGAATTCAGATGTCATGGTCACTTTCCTTCCTCACTACAGATCCATTTCGAAAGCTTTGGTGATAAAGTAGCCTAAGTGCAGCAGTTATATAGGGTCAGATAATTGAAGGTTTGTGAAATTTTACAAAGCATACACATGTAAAGCAGGAGTAAGAGTGAATGATAGGTATGGCAGGAAAAATAAGGCATAGGAAAACATCAAAGAAGTCTTACTTGAGGCAAGGCATCCAGCAACCTTTCTACATCACAAAGGATATGAGTGCATATGTGTATGTGAGTGTTCATGTATATTTCATGTGTGCATGTGTGAAGGGTCCATCTTGGGTGTCATTCCTCAGGTGCTGTCTACGTCGCTTTTGAAACAGGATCTCTCGTTACTCTAGAGATCACCAAGTAGGTTCAACTGTTTGGCCAGGGATCCCCAGAGACCCGAATTTCTCTGCCTCCCCAGTACTTAGATTACAAGTGTGTGCAGCCACACCCGCTTTTCTACATAGATTCTGGGAATTAAACTCAGCTCCTTATGCTCACTTTACTGAGGTGCCTCACCATCCCAGTTTTTAATGAACAATATAGTCAAGTTCTGGGAAGAGCTTTTTAACAACACATAATAAATCACTGGTTAGTACATGCCACATGTGTCTGTGCCTGAACTTAACACCATGGTACTAGGTATCAACAAGCTAAGAATAGAGCTACCTATAGTCAACTACAAGTTAACACTCCCTTCACAGCTCAGCAAAATGAATCTTAAAAAGAACAGCAGAGAAGACCTAAAGCGATGTAGTGTGTTCTGTCAGTCTTAACAGCCACTGGACAGCATACAATTGTAATTACCTGGAAATATTTAAAGGGAGCTAACAGTTCTAGAAGCGGTTGGATTCTGAATCAATAAGAATAGTGTAATCCAGAAAAAAGTAATGCTGTCTTAGTTTGTTTACTCCAAACTTTCGGTATTGATATTTTAGGAAGATGATGTCAGTACAGCTTTAATGGAGTGAAGATATGAGACAGGGAAAAGAAAGATAAAACAAAGGTGCTGCCTAATTGTGAGCATTAAAGATGCAACCCGTTGGGTACTTCCAGTATACAGTCGTGAGGATCTTTTACATTTATCCCACCTTGGAGAAGGGAATTGCGGTATTTAGTCAACTTCTCACAGCTGTCTTGGTTTAATGTGGTCTACTCTCCAAGGAAAAAAGGGGAAATACTAATTCTCTGGCATTTATAGCCTACCAAGTCCATGAACTAACAACAAGAACAGCGAAAGAAAATTCTCAGGCACAATTCTATATATTTGGCATCAGTATGCATCATTAGATCAGCATGCAGTCAACTTGAATGTTCGAGATCTGTGGATAGAGCACTGTCTGATTCTGCTAGGCCTACAAAGGTAGTGAGGTCATTAGCTAGGTACTATACTAAAACCTTCATTTATACTTTATGACTTATTTCTTTTATTTGTTGGGTGCTCACTCTACACTAAGTTGATAGATGGTCATAAGTCCATGTCTGCTCTGACAGGCATGTTAACATTAGAAGTATGATTGTAATAAGATTTCTCCATTGGGAGGGAGTAATATTGGAAATTACATCTCTGATTTCTTTCCTTGGAAACTAAACAGTGGAAATCAAGAGCATCCTCTTCTACTGTTTTTCTGAAGTGCTTCCATTACCCTCCAAGGTCTGTGTTAAGACTGGGATGCTCCCAGTCAGCAGGTGTGGCCAATTTTAGCATGAGGCTTAGCAAGCTAACATTAGGGTCTCAAGCCTTACAGATGCAGAATGGGAACTTGATTGTGGAAAGAAATACTGGAAAGAACTGTGAACTAAAAACTTGAGCCAATGTCCTCATCCCTGCTGACGTGGAAATATTTTGCCTTCCCAAACATTTTGATAATTCTATGATCCCTGTTTCTAAAAGCTGAGCTGAATTTTTAGAAAAAGAAGCAAATAAGCATAAAATAACATCCAGAAGGAAATAGATAGCATAGGAAAACCAACTATATGAAGTTTAATGAGTAATTTATAGTGCATTAACTAATTTAATTTAATTTTTCTTTTGATGAGCAGAGCATCCCCATTTCTTCTCCTTCTCCTTCTCCTTCTCCTCCTCCTCCTCCTCCTCCTCCTCCTCCTCCTCCTCCTCCTCCTCCTCCTCCTCCTTCTTCTTCTTCTTCTTCTTCATGCTTTCTGTTCCCAATAACTTATCCCAATCAGTTGAGTGTGAAATGGAATCTTGCTGCAATTTGATTTCCCTGGTTACTAATGAGGTTTGGCAACATTTCATGTATTGTTCACCATTCATGTTTTCTCTTCTGTGAAGTGCCTTCTTTATTCCCATCTTCGCTTGCTCCCCCACACCCCCTGTGGAATTGTGTTAGTGGATTCATCTCATGCATCTTGTCATTCTTTCTCTCGCTTTCACCATTATCTCCATTCTATAGCATTAGCACTGATGGCATTTTAGATTGAACAGTTCTGTGAGATAGCATCATGGTTAACAGTCTCCTAGGTCCTTACCCACTATCTGCAAAAGAATCCCAAAAGTGAGAATAAAACATGCTCCTAGCCATAAAAATATCTCTAGTTAAATGGCTCCCTGTTTGAGAACAACTAACTTATAACTCATCATACCAACTCCTGTCAGCAGGAAGAATGAACATGGAATAAATTCCCTTTCCAGTATTCTTTGACAGTTCTTCCAAAGCCTGTTCATCTGCATATGTTCAGAGTCAGTTGCATGTAGTTGCATGTAGCAAATGCATTGTGGTCCACTGGCTACATAGCTCATAGACGTGTAATGACCAGAACAGTAACATATGAACTGAGCCTCCTGCTGTGCCCTGACTCTTCTCATTGATCTTGTCGCCCCTATCTTAGAATTATATATTCCAATTAAAGTGTTAGTAGCAACTGTTTGTCTCGGCATTTCCTCAGGAAATTGAGCTAATACAAACAGTTGTAACAAAGATATCCTGTGGATAAGATTGGAACTGGATTACTAACCTGTCAGAAAGCAGCAGGAATAGTACTTTTGGTGGTAAACTTTGATGAAAATAAAACTTGGAATGTAGCCATAACAGAGTTACTTTAAAATTACTTAAGCTTTCACAAGTGGCAAACTGGGTTACGGCTTAGGAACAGGTCAGGGGTTGGGATTTACAGAAGTTGCATACACAGCGAGCATTAAAATGGTGATTATTAAGTACTTTGTCAAGTAGGAGAACTACCTTTGACCCACATGAAGAAAAGTGTTACACTCTTAGGTTAATTGCCAGTGTAAGATATGTTCTAAAACCAAAGAATGAATATATATATATATATATATATATATATATATATATATATATATATACAGCAAATTCACTGCATTTTAATCTCTAGTCATTTCAGTAAAGACTGTGGCACAAAGCCGTATGGAACTCTGTGTAGATGGTTCATATGGTCTTTCATTTCAAACTTAAGGCTGTTATGACCATTATTCTGAAACCTAGGTTGAGTTCATTTGGATTGATGATCTTGAGAATGTTAGAATACTAAACTTCTCCAACCCAGTATAGCAGAGAGGAACAGTCCTTCTTTAATAGAGGTCAGTGTCATTTTGGCAATAGTTGTACAGGAATCTCACCCACAACATATATAATATATGATAATTTTGCTCTCCATTAGAGTTTTTTCTGCCACTACCTAGAACCGTAACTAGAATGTTGTCCCATGAGAAGAGACTTCTCCAGTCTTCTCCAGGAACAAAAGCCTTATCCTTTAAAAACTGAGTATCTGGCTAATATGTATCATACAAACTGTGGAAACACACTTTGGAATAGACTCGGAACATTAGAATTGGCCTAGGCAAGGATCACAAAAGACCATTGTGTGTGAACATAATGATAATCACCAATAGCTGAAGACTCAATGTTTTATCAAACACTCTTGAAGTAGATTCCCATAGATTTCTGGGATGGTTCTCTGAAACCACATTCTATGATGGCTGTGGTGGTTTGATTGGTGGTTAGCCCTTATGCTACTGTATTTAAATATTTGGTTATGCCTCATTTATTTGAACAGTTTGGTGGAACTATTTGGGTAGGATTAGGAGGTGTAGCCCTGTTGGAGAAAGTGTATCACTAGAGGGAGTTTTGAGGGCAAAAAAATCCATCCCATTCCCAGTTAGCTCTCTCTTTGCCTCCTGGTTCTTCTCTCAAGATGTGAGCTCTTAGCTAGTGCTCCAGTGCAATGCCTGCCTGCCTGCTGTCATGTTAACCTCCATAATGGGCATGGTCTCTAGTCCTCTGAAACTGTAAGCCCCAAATAAACTCTTTCTTCTGTAAGTTGCCTTGGTCACGTGTCTTATCACTGTGACAGAAAAGTAACTAAGACAATGCCCTACATCAAATAATAAAAAAGAAAAGGCTCACTTTCTTGACAGTCTTTTTTCTCTAATTGCTTCTATTTTTATTTGACAATTTCTTATATGTATATAACAATATTTGGACATTTTCTTCACCCATTACTTTATGCCCTTCCTTTCCCCTTCCCACTGAAACTTTTCTTACCAAAAATATTCCCTTTTATCTTTAAGGTTTTTGGTTTGGACCCTATGTCTTTAATTGGGGCTACTTGAGTGAGCTTGGGTAGTGAGTTGTTAATTAGAGCATGGACAACTTGTCAATAGCTACACAACTTAAGAAAATGACACCCCTCTGCTAGCATCCATTAACTGCCAGTAGCCCCTCAAGGAAGGGAGGACCTCATGAGCCAGTCTATATCCACAGTGAAATACTGACAGGTTCAATCATGTGCAGGTCTTCTTTAGACAACCACAGAGTTGGTCATTTAATAAGTTCAATGCCTATATCATAATTATAGAACATACTTTTGCATCTTTCCTTCCCATCATCTATCTCTTATGTTCTAGCTGTCCCCTTTTCTTTGGTGTTCTCTGAACTTTGGACAGGATAATATAGAGAGCTGAGCAATTAACAGTCACTGGTACTTTTCTCAGCACTTTGACCAGTTATGACTCTGTGTTAATTGCGGTTCATTGCCCAAAGAAGCATCTCTGATGGGGCTTGTCAGTAACAATAATCTAAGTATTTACAAGATTGTTTAACAGAATGCATATTTAGAAGAAAAGAGTAGTAGGTTCTAATTTATAACCTCCCAAGCCTTAGGCACTTGGGCAGATTTTCTGTACCTGACCTAAGTACTTTCTTGTGAATCAGGTTTGAAATTCAGAGAGTAATTGATAACCCCATAATAGTTGTAAAAATTTTATAACCATAGATTCATCTTGCCTTAACAATAATTATTGTAGGTCATGTGGTCCAGGAGTTAGGTAAGACTATTGATAACTTTTCTTCCCCAAAGGCCTACATAGTACATTCTGTGACTACAAAGTAGCCACAAAGAAGGAAGCTTGCCATCCCTATGTACTACAACCAAAGCATGTAGTGTCTTCAGCAATATTGTCTTACCATATAGTTCTGGTGCACAACCCAAAGTAATGACAGTATCCTGTATTGTCATAGATGCCTCTGCAGCCTCCCTCACCAACAGTTCATAAGGTAGTAGGCCACACTCTCACTGGTTCAGCTTACTAAACAACCTCTAGATTCTGGGATTGGCATTATCTACTTATATAGAACACCAGCATTCTAACCCTTCTTATAAGGTAGAGTTTTTAATGAGCCTGTAAACCAGTATATATCTATATGGCTTTTCCATACATGATGACTTTTGATTAACCTTTCCTGTATCCCCTCTTCTTCCCTAACACCACTCCATCCCCTTTAATATGTCACATATGTTATACAATCCCTGCTCTCTTATGACACAAAGCCACAAATAAGAGGGAATATGCAGTATTCTGATAATTGAGTATCTCAGTATACTTTCCCATTCCATCTGTTTACCTACAAATTTTATAACTGCACTTTTTGACTTGAACCTGCCTGAATCAGAGTTCCAGATAGGGTCCCATGGTGGACAAAAAAGAAATAGAGAGGTAACAAAAGGGAGCAGTCTAAAGCTGAGGTCAGTAGGATTGCTAGGGCTGATGTGCCAAGTCTGAAGGGTTATTATTAGCAACATGGCTTGTTATACCCCTCAATTGGGGAACCTGAAAATAAGTCAGTAAATAGCATCAGAAAGTAGAATTACGGGGAGCTCAAGATATCTCAATTCCCCTTTAGCAAGCTCCATTCTAGGATGGCGAAGTATTTCACATCTCGGTGTCTAGATCATCTGGCCACATACACGCGAGGGAAATGTCAAGTGCCAGTTCTCAGCCTACATCTTCGCAAGGCCCTTGCACCAACCTATAACTACCCTTGCCTGATCCTGGCTGAGGGGCAAAGTGCCCACATCCCATCCTCAGTGCCTCCAGGCAGTCTCCAATCCATTCTAGCCCCCAGCAATTTTTCTTTGCATCTGAATTAGATTTGACATGTATATTCATCTCAAATTCAGTATCCATTTATCTGTTGATAGACTCCTAGGCTGGTTCATTTCCTGCCTATGCATATAGAGCAGTAATAAGCACAGATGTGCCAGTATCTCTAATAGAGGATATAGAGTCTCAGAATACATGCCCAGCAATTGTATATGTGGGTCTTATGGTCCTTCCCTTTTAGATTTTGTTAAGTAACATCCACTGAATTTTCCTAGTGGTTATAAGAGTTCACACCCTTACCAACAGTGAATAAGGAAAGGTTCTGCTTTTCCCACAAACTTAGCAGTACTTGTTGTCAATCTGGCACAGTCAAATAGAATCTTAACATAGTTTGTATTTCTCGGTAATGCTAATAAAATATTCATTAGCTCTTACATTTCTTTGAGAACTCTGTCTAGTGGCAAAGTCCATTTTTTTTTGGATTGTTTTCTCAATACTTGGATTTTTTTAAACTTTTCTTTGTATAAACTAGATATTGCTTCTCTTGAAGGTTTCATCTCATTCTATAGACTACTTATTACCTTAATTAGTAGCTTCATTTTCTATACACATGCTTTTAAAAAAAAAATCATGAGGTCTTGCTTGTCAACTGTTGGCTTACTTCTTGAGCTACTGGAATCTGCCACGGGAGCTCCTTATCTAGGACTATGCTTTTCTGAAGTGTAATAATCCTGAAGTGTACTCCTTAATTTCCAGAATTTCATGTGTTTTGCTGAAGTCTTTGCTCCATTTGCACTTGATTTTTGTGCAGGATGAGAGACAAGGATAGTTTCATCCTCCTACACGTAGACATCAGTTTCAAGGATGCTGTCTCTTTTCCAACATGTATTTTTGGCCTCTTTGACAAAAATAAAGTGGCTGTAGTTGTACGTTTTTGTATCTGGGTCATCTCACTATTCCACTGATGCACATGTCTCTTATTGTGTCAGTACCATGCTGTCTTTATTACTCTGGCTTTATATTACAACTTAAAAACCAAATGTGATGACACATGCTACAGTTTGCTTTGTTTGTTTGTTTGTTTTTGTTCAAGGTTACCTTGGCTATCAGGATCATTTATGCTTCCATAAATATGTTAAGACTTTTTTCTCTGAAAAAGGACACTGGAGTTTTAATTGGGATTAAATCAAATCCATAGACTGCCTTTGGTAGAACGACCATTTTCATAATATTTATACAGCCAATAAATAACCACGAAAATTCTATTTATCTACAAGTATTTTCTTTCCAGTGTTCCTTTTTTTAGTAGTTGTCTTTCACTTCCTTAATTAGGCTTATTCCAGCTGGGTTTTTTTCTTTTATTTTTAAGATTTCAATGTAAATACATAATTTCTTCCTTTTATTCCCTCTCTCTAAATGCTTCCTTGATGTCTTCCAAATTCATGGACTTTTTAAAAAATGTTGTTATATGCACATATATTTTCATATATGTATATTTATATGTACATATATATGTATATATATATATCATATATATTTGAATGTTTTTGGGAATGCAAGTGTTTCTCTATATTATTTCTCAGTGTTCTCTAATTTATTTCTGTGTTAATTTCACATACTTCCACTTCGCTAAAATGTGTTTACCATCCCTAGGAAGTCTGTAGTAGAATCTTCAGGGTTTCCTAGATATAAATCATGTCATCTAGGAACTTCCTTTTCCTGTTTATATTCTTGTTTTCTTCTCTTGCCTTCCCATAGCTCAGATTTAAAGCACTATATTGATAAGAGTGCAGAGAGGGAACACATTTGTCTTGTGCCTAATTTTAGTAGAAATGATTCAAGTATGATGTTCACAATACATTTGTTGCATCTAGTATTTATTTTATTGAGCTATTTCCATCAGTGTCTACCTTCTGTAAGAGTTTTAATATGAAAGAATATTGGATTTTTTTTCAAAAGCTTTTCTGCATCTACTAAAATAATTATGTAATCTCTCTCCTTGTAATTTATGTGATGAATTACATCTATTAAGATTTTTTTCTAGTGAGCTTTTTCTGTATCTTTTGAATGAAATCAACTTAATCTTGGTGAATGATCTTTTTTTGACAGATTATTAAACCTGAATTTGAAACATTTTATCCAAAATTTTGTGTATATGTTCATTAGGTAGATCAGTATATACTTTTCTTTTTTGTTGTGTTTTAAATGATTTGGTACTGTCATCATAAGAAAAGCATGAAAGGATTCATTTATGCTCTATTTTATAGGCCACTTGAGAGGAATTAGTGTTATTCTCACAGATTTTTGAAATTCTAGTAGAACTATATGTTGAACTCAAATACCTGAGACAGGATCTCTCTTCATAGCTCTGGCTGTCATGGAACTCTAGAATATCTTATGTCAGGGTAGCCTTGAATTCACAGATATCTGCCTCCATCTGCCTCCAGAGTACTGGAACTAACTGTGTGGACTACCCCACCCAGCTAACCTGAACTTTTTCTCATAGGGAGAATTTTTATTACTGTCAATACTATTGTTTTAGACTTGTTTAAATCATTTACTTTATCTTTTCATATCCACAGCTCACATGCCTCTAGAAAATCATTCATTCCTGTTAGATTTTCGAATTTTGTGAAAAATTTTAAGCTATGTCCTAATGTCTTTGAATTTCATTGGTATCCATGATAATATACACTTTTCATCTTTAACTTATTACCTTTGGTCTTCTTTCTTTCTTTCTTTCTTTCTTTTTTTGCTTAATTTGGTTAAGGGTTTGTCAATCTTGTCTGCCTTTTCAAAAAAAATAACTGTATGATTCATTGATTCTTTGTAAATTTCTTTTTCATCTCAGTTTCCATAATTTATGTCCTCATCTTTTCATCTGGTTTAGGGTTAGTTTGTTTTAATTTTTCAATTCTCAACTGTGTTGTCTCATTAATTAATGTATTGTCTTTCTGAATTTTTTAATATAGTAACTTACAGCTAAAACCTTCCCTGTTAGCAGAGCTTGCACTTTATTTGTTAGACTTTTGTGTGTCTGATTTTCAGTTTTTATTCACCTCTGGATTTTAAGAACCTCACTCTTGAATTTTTAATAAGCAATTAATAATTCCAAAGTGTGTTATTTAATCTCCCTAGGTTTGAATATTTTCTGTAGGTTCTTTTTATCATTGAGTTTTAGCTTCAGTCCATCATGGTCAGATAGAATACAACACATGATTTCCATTTTTTTTACATTTGTTGTGGTTTGCTTTGTGTCCCAATATATAGTTTATATAGATTTTTAGAGAAAGTTTTGTGGGCTACTAAAAAGAATGCATATTCTATGCTGTTTGAGTAAAATGTTCTCTAAATTTCTATTAGGGACGTTTGATCTATGGTGTCATTCATTCTGAGGTTTCTGTTTGTTTTCTGTCCAGATCATCTGTCTAATGGTGAGTTTAATTTTTTTTTCTTTATAAAACTTGGTCCATCTGTGTTTAGTTCATGTATGTTAGAATTGTCATGTCATCCTGATAGATTGTTCCCTTAATGAGTGTGAAGTAGTGCTCTTTATTTCTTCTGATTAGATTTGGTTCAAAATATAATCTGCCGGTTATTAGAATATTGATACCTATTTATTTCCTGGTTCCATTTTCTTGGAATACCCTTTTCCAAACTTTCTTCCTCAAATACTGTTTATCTTTGGGGGTGCATGAAAGCAAAAATGATGGATTGTATTCTTTACTACCATATACTTGTTTGTATCTTTTAAGCTGAAAACAGCAATACTAAGAGTTATTATTTTATCAATTCCTTTCATTTTTTTTCTGATTTGATAGTGTTTGGTATTTTGTTAGTATTCTTTTGCTTAAGGACTATCATTATAACATTTAGTTCGTGTGTGTGTGTGTGTGTGTGTGTGTGTGTGTGTGTGTGTGTTGCATAGCCTTTTGGACATGTTTATTTTTCTTCTCACTCCAAATTATTCCTTCCAGGTTGCTTTGACAGTAATAAATTTCTTTAGCATGCTTTTATCATGACAGCATGGGTTTAGCTTATGGCTGCAGAGATCATTGGCCTTGGGGTAGAATCTGCTATTGTTAATTTGCTAAATGTGCATGCTGTCAAAGTGTTGTCTATATGTTTATGTTTGTATATACAGACTTGGGCTTCTCACAGCTTTGGACAGAGCTTCCTTTATTGGTAGATAATAGCCAATGGAAAGATGCACAACTAATCAAAGACTAATAATTAGAGACTTAGTGCTTCATCATAAGTGGGACATCTATATTAACTTCCATAACACCAATGCTCTGGGAACATAGAAGAGAAGATGCAAAGAAATATATGAATGAGAGATGTAGATGGCGTGCTTTGATGCTAACAAACACTGTCTTCTTGACATAACATAACTGTTGGGGTCATCACTTCACAGTAGTCATGGCTATCTGCACACAGCCCCCATGAGATCAAACCTGCCAAAGCCAAGCAGCTGATGTGTATACTATACAAGCCCACCCTATGATGAGGAGATATAATTATGAAAAATATGGCCGCTGGTAGAGCTTCCATGCTCAACTAAATGTCTTCTTTGAACATACTTGTAATCTTATTTTTACATCCTTTGTCTATAATTTTGTGTAATTTTTTGCCACTGAGGGTTACTATAGGACATGTAAATTTTAGGAGATCCATGGTCCCTTGCTTTTTTATGTTGTTTGTGTTCTTGTGTTAAAGATAGTCATCTGAGGCTAGATTGCTGCTTAGTCTGTGTTTGTGTGTTGGTATTATTCTTTCTCTTTCTGTTATTAAAGTCTACGTTCTTCTATTAGCAAAGGTATTTGCAGTGTTCGTGGGATACTGGGTTGTAGTAGGGTTGAGATAATATTTTCCTTTGTTAAATTGATGCTCATGTCATCCAGGCTCCATCCTATTCTCATAAGAGCTCACAGTATTCTCTTACCAGCCATAGCACTTCAGAGAGCAAGCCTTGCATTTCATCTGAGCAGCACAGTAAAGCTGTCCCTGGTGGCAGGGGAGCAGGGGATCTGGCCCCACCACTTGCTTGCTATGAGATGGTGTGGGCACAGGGAGATGTCCTTTCCCCACCTCACCCCTCTCCACCTACAGCAGGCAGGAAAGCTAGCCCAGGGACATGAGAGCTGAAGAGTTATTCCTTCCCCTCACTGGCTACAGCACTCAGGAAAGTGGATCCTGCACCTCATCTGGGCAGCAGAGTAGAATTGGCCCTAAGGCAAAAGTGCAGGAGAGCCAGCCCTGACAGTGTGAGAATGGGAGAATTGGCCCTGCCCCTTGCTGGCTTTAGAATTGGATGAACTAGCCAGAGCAGTGCTGGAGAGCTCACCATGACAGTGCAGGTATAGAGCTGGCAGGATGACCAACTTAGCTACCACCAAGGCCCAGCACAGGGCCTTGAGTTGGCTCATTCCAACATCTACCTTATCTATGAACTGCTGGAAATTGTGAAAGGGTTGGTCCTGCAGATCCAAAGCTGCAGAATCTTCATGATACAGGGTAACAACAGGATATCTGAGAGGAATCCCAGTGAAGATCCAGTACTGATAATGTAGCAGCAGCCAGAAGCTTCAATCCAATGACCAGACCAATGATTCATTGCAGTGAACATTTGCAAGATAAGATGAGTGAGAAAAAGCAATACTGTGGGGCGCACTGTGACACACTACAGCTTTCATATGGGGTGTAGATAGATAGATAGACAGACAGACAGATATAGAGATAGAGATATATATTATATTTTTGGTTTCTTTGAGGGGGAGGTTGCAAGGGTCATGGTAGATATGAAGGGGCAAGAAGATAAGTGAGATTTGGATGCATGCTGTGAAACTCAAAATGAGTCAATAAAAAAAGTTAATAAAACAAAAAAAAAAGAGTTAAGTACTGTCTGCAATAGCAGTCACCATTCAAAAGTAATTCCACTATCAAAAAAAAGTAGCACGTGGCTACAAAAGTTTGTTCTTTAACTACCAATTGTTTTTTAATGAAGTAAAAGGATACCAATAATTGTGGGGTATGTGTGAGTGTGTATTTGTGTGTGTGGGTGTGTGTGGGTGTGGTATGCATGAATGCTGTGTACCTAGTGGTTACTATTCAGTTATTAGATTGACAGTAGAAAAGGTAGAAAAAGTGAATATACACTAAAAGTGAAATATTGCGTACTTTTTGGTGGAGAAGTCTGGAGTTTGAACAAAGGTGATATAAAAGGAGAGGAGTGAAGTAGCAGTCTCATCTTTCAGGATATGGAGTCCCAGAAAGCCTGAAGAGTTTTCTAAGGCTGGTCTACCAGTAACCATGAAAGCAGAGTTGATTGTCATGGCTATGAGTCTGATGGGGGAATTTCATTTGGGCAATGTGTAAATGGATTATGGGGTTGGGAGAAGCATGGGGTGAAGTGATAAACTTAACAGTTAAGGACACAAATGGAACAGTGTCCTTAACTGTGATCAGCTACATGCTCTCAGGTGATTTCTAAGCCTCTGTCTTACCCAGCAGTCTTCTTTGACATTCTTAATATTTTGATGTGTCATGAAGAGGAATGTAAGAATGGCATTGAATACAATCGCAAGTGGGGCTCAGAGCGAGCAGGGCCAGGAACATTGAATACAATTACTATTTCACTGACATTTACTTTTGTGGACTGTGCAGAGGAGTTCTAGGGTTAGCTTATTAAGGAATGAACCTGGCAAAATTCATCACAAGTCAAACATGTATCCAGGATCTATTTGAAGTCTGTCATTTCACCATATTCTTAATTGACAGTCGCCAAAGGACACTTCTTTAAGCGAGTGCAATTATCAACCTTTGAGAGTGTTACAAGCTGCAGGTAATATTTAGAGAAGATGTGAGGGAGTTGAGTTGCCCAATGGCATAGTAGAATTTGTCTTAGAGTTACTATTTCTGTGGTGAAACAGCCTGACACAAGCAACGTATGGAAGAAAGGGTTTATTTGCCCTACACTTTCTATCTTAGCCCACCACTAAAGGACATCAGGACAGGAAGTCAAACAGGGCAGGAGCATGGAGGAAAGTGTTGAAGGAAAGGCAAGAATGCTGCTTACTGGCTTGCTCCTCATGGCTTGCTCAACCTGCTTTGTTATACAACCTAAGACCACCTGCCCAGGGATAGTACCACCCACAATGGGTTGGGCCCTCCCTCATCAATCACTAAGAAAATGTCCCTACAGGGCTGCCTCCAACCTGATCTTTATGGAGATATTTTCTTAATTGAGCCTCCCTTCTCTCCAATAACTTTAGCTTGTGTCAAGTTGACATAAAACTATTCATCACAATATCTTACACTGTAATTGGCAGCAAGATAAAATCACTAGTCATGATGCCTTAAGAAAGAGTAATCTCAAATCAGAAAGAAGACTTGGAAGTCTTTGTAACAAGATATTTAGTCAGCTAGGTGAGATGTTACATAATTTTGATATTTGGCAGAAACCCTATACTTTCATAACCCTTTTCAATATATCTCCATTTAATCCAGCTTAAAAATTTCAGAGAACTCAATTTATGTGATAGCTTGAGATTATGTTTGTTATGACTTTATTTCCATTTAAACATGTTTATTTTATATTTGTCTGTTAATTCTAATGCATGAGGTAGAATGAACTATGAAAATCAGTTGGTTTTGTTGTTGTTGTTGAGTAATCTTTTAGGTGGCATTTCTTATGTTAAAAGTAGCAGTTGATATTAACTGAGGTTAATTTGGGACAATTTTTAGAACCACAATAGGAATATTTTCCCACAGAGAATGTTTCTTTGATTCCCATGGAAGTCATAAAAGATACAGGCCCTCTTCCAGGACCTAATTCTAGATTCTATCTCTCAGGTTTGGCTTCCCAGTCTTACCTTGTTCTTGCATAGGGCCTAATACTTGGTCCCCAGGTAGAATTGCAACTACTACATTCCCTCTGTGAAATATGAGCATTCTCAGTCTGCTAGTCTCTGTGTAAGTTCTTATTTTTATTTCACTGACATTTACTTTTGTGGATTGTGGAGAGGAGTTCTAGTGTTAGCTTATTAAGTAGTGAGTCTGGCAAAATTCATCACAAGTCAAAAATGTATCCAGGATCTCTTTGAATTATACCATGGTGGTCTAGATTAGCAAGACAGCAAATAAGCAAAAGTGAAATGACTTGGTTCCTTGTGTCTTTGTCACTACAAAAATAATGAAAAGCAATTGACAGCTGCCTTGTGCACAAATCATAATGTCAGTGAATTTAGTCTAGGAAGTGTCTACTTGAGTGCATTATAGAGTCTGATTATTCTCATCCCATTTCAGATATGATGCTCACAGGATTAGCAGGTAGTTATCAGAAACCTGGGTTTGTGGGTACACATCCTGAGCCAAGTCATCTTGTCTGAAGGGACTCACCTGACAGTCCTTCTTAACCATAGTAGATGAACACTCAACACACACAGTCATTCTTTGAAAACACTCAATACTTTTATGACAAGAGACAACTTTAATTAATTTTTAACTTATATGCATCCATATAATGTTTGTAATTAAATCTACTCTCTCTTCCAATTCATGCCTTTTCTGTCATCCTGTTTCTCCCTTAGAACTTCATGTGCTGTTTTTTAAGCCAAGTAAGTCCACTTCCTGCTGCCTATATGCCAGTGTAGAACCATCTACTGGGACATGGGCAGCATCTCAGGGGACAAAACCTTCTAAAAAACCCAGATTCTTCCTTCTCCACATGCCAATAGATCCTAGTTAGGATTGTGAATTCATAAGGCCTTCCATTATCCATACAGAATTTTGGCCTCATTGATCTGGTGCAGATCTTACACATATAATCACAGCTGCTATTTAGTTCATGTGTACAACATCCCTGTCCTGGCTGAAAAATACTGTTTTTCTGTGAATATATACTTCCTCTGGCTCTTAAAATTTTTATTCCCTCTTCCATCATGGTCCATGTTCCCTGGGGAAAATAATGTGGTAAAAAGATGTTCCATTCGGAACTGAACATTTCAGAGTTATCCCCTGCATGTTGTGCAGTCTGGGTCTCTATAGTAATTGACAAAAAGAAGCTTCTCTGATAAGAGCTGAGAGATACACTAATCTCTGGTATCAATAATTTAGTGGGGTGGTTTAATACAATTTCCACTGAGCAGAAGGATAATATTGTGTTTTCCCCTAGGGCCTGTAAATTAGCAATCAATAGGGTTTTGGGCCAGGTTAACTGCACCAAGCATGATGATACTTTGAATCTATTAGAGGAGAGAAAATGAATAGTATACTTTATCTTACAGGCACAGGAAAGGACTGTCTGTCTATGATTCTTTAGTGCAAACAGTAAAACTAACAATTGACAAGTTTAACTTTATAAAACTAAATACCTCTCTATAGCAAAGACACCAAGAATTGCGTGAAGGAGCAGGATCTAGAATGAGAAATAAATCCTTACCAGTAGGGTGGTTTGGATAAGAAATGTTCCCCAGAGTCTCATATGTGAGCATAGGGCCCCCGGCTGGTGATACTGTTTGGAGATGTTATGGATTTTTAAAACCTGAAGCCTCACTGGAAGAGGTCCACCACTAGAGGTGGGCTTTGAGAGGTCATAGCTTCAGTAACTTTCTGTTCTCTCAGCTTGCCCTTTGTTTATGGACAGAAAAATGTGATTGCCATCTTCCTTCTGTGGCTACTTGTCACCATGGCTTCCACTCCATTATAGACTATCTCTTTGAAACTGTAAGCCAAAATAAACTGTTCCTTCTTAAGTTACTTTTTGTTGTAGTATTTATAACAGCAACAGAAAGTAAATAATACACAAACTTCACATCTGACAGATAGTATCTACAGAATGGAAAGGTAAATTTTTAACAAGAATAGTCTCATCTTTGAAATCACCAAATTCCTATACTGTAAGTGAAGAAAGTGAATCTGACTAAAATGTCAGTGTAGAGCATAGTTCTTGTGCACACACAAACCAATGTGAGAATAAGTAGACAGGGCTGGGAACATTGTGAGCAGGAGTGTGTGCCTACTGGCTCCTCCTTGGCTACAGAGTGGTTTTTAGAAAACTTTGAGATAGTATTTCTGGTATGATACTTTCTAATTTTAAATTTTAGTTTTGATGTTCCACCCTGAGACATAGAACAGATTCTTTCTCCTGTGTTCCACAAGTGTGCTTCCTTTACTTTGTAAATAGTCTACAAACTAATGCGTTCAATTACATACATCGTGCACTTTCTTGTGTTCAAGCCACATTACCTACTCTTGCTTTCTTTTCCTATTGTTAATTTTGCAAAAAAAAAAAAAATGGCAAACAAGCTATACAAGCACCATAAACTTGATTTTTGTAGGAATGTAGACCATGTTTCTAGGCAGCATTTAAGCTGAATCTGCACTGCACATAAGTTCAAATGTAAGTGGTGTATAGCTTGAGTGTTGATCTTCCAAAAGCAAATTCTATTTATATAATATTAATTTGTGTCAGTGAAAGAAAGTAAATATTCCGTTGTTATATATTGTTGTGGATTCTATGTGAAATATTCCCTGTTATCTAATGTGTTTGAATAAATAATCCTCAGGTGATGGGGTTTTGGGGGATAGTTAGGGAGTTTTTAGGAGACAGGGCCTACTTAAGGAAGTGGATCACCAGAGAATAGGTTTTGAGGATTTACAGCTCAGTCCCACTTCCTTAACACTCTCCTTCCTGGTTGTTGATGCAGTGTGACTAAGAGTCTCAAGTACCTGCTACCATGGCTTCCCCATTGTCATAGACATTGCCTGAAACTGAGAGTCAATCCAAATTTTCTCCCTCAAGTTGCTATCATCAGATTTTTTTTTCACATCAATAAAAAGTGTAATTACTATATATGCTTGGTTTTTATGGCATCTGTTTGCTTGTTTGTTTGAATTATTTTCCATCTATTAAAGCTCAAAGATCTAGTGAATCTAAAACCATATACATTCCTCTACCAGGACTTAACAGTAGCACCCAAGGTTTATTTCTAAGGGAAACTAGTGCATACTGGATCAGTTAACAATAACCAAGATACAAGTTAGGATCAATTATAGGATGTCAAGCAAAGCTTACTTTATTCATCCAATACTGTCTGTGCAGCAATATAAAATGTACTGTTAATAAAGAAGATAGGAGAGTCTTACTAACTACATTGAGCAAAAACATTCAAACACACACAAAAATCACATATGATTTCATGTAAGTGGAATTCAAAAACAGGTACTCTTTTGTGATATAACTAAAATAATATTTCTCTATAACTGTACAGGAGCACCTGCTTTGTAAATTATCAGGTTCTCAAGTATTCCTGTTGGCTGTGAGAATACTTGTGCCTTCTCATACTTCTCCAAACAAGATCTCCATTATAAATACAGGCATATTCCCATGGATGAATTACAATTGTTCCTATGATGTGATATTACATATTCCCTCAAATGCTCCAGGATCTCCTCCTATAAATACAAGTTGGCCTAGATATCTTAGAAATACATTTTCTATGCAAGTTCCCAGCTTGGGATTTTGTGGTACAATACTTCTTGTATCAAATACCCCAACTTCCTAGTCACTACATGTTTTTGAAAAGCATGCAGCAAAGAAATGCATCTCCCTTTCTGATAACTTTAATAACCCTTTAAGATTTAATAATTAGGGGAAGTGAATATTCACCCAAGTCTGTTCTTCCACAGCTGGCTACTTATTTCTGTTCAGCATCTCATGCCCTGGAGACAAGGAAGCACAGACTTGGCAGGAAAAGAGAGGAAAGTGCCTAAAAGAATCTCTAGAATATCATTACCTGGGAGTGGGGCTTTTTGTCATCTGCTCTCTAGGATGGAAAGTAAGTCAAGAAAAGTCTATGATCTGAACCAAAGGATTATCTGAAGAGGGGGAAACACACACCAAAGCCCCAAGTCCAGCAAAAGCTTGTGGGAAAACAATCAAGACTTTATATTCCAAACAAACGTGTAGAAGAACAACTGCTCCTACAGCTCATAACACAAAATTTAGCTGCCTAAGACCTGGTTAAAGTACAGGGCTGTGGCTTGTGATTTCTTGGCTTTGGCTGAAACCCTCGCCAGCATTCTCATTGGATCTATTCCTAATTCCAAGCTTAGGCTGTAGCTCCGTCGCCTTCAAACACAACTCCTTTGAACATAAAACAATGGAGCAACTCAGTCTCCATTAAGCACTGAATTCATGTCTGTACAATGTGATAAAGATAGAAAAATTCAAAAATGTTTTCGTGTCAATTTCCAATCACACTTCCAAATTATACAAAAGCTGAGTTACTGTTCATTCCAATACGCTTCACAAGAAAACTGGCAAAGAGAGCCGATGACCTCTTGTTTTTTAGCTGTTTCCCCTACAGCTTGCAATTCAGCCTTAAGTTCACGGGTTTTTTTGTTTTGTTTTGTTTTGTTTTTCCTTTTTTTTTTATTTTCATATTTTATTTACATTTCAAATGTTTCCCCCTTTCCAGATCTCCCCTTTGGAACCTCCCCATTCCCTCCGCCCTCCCCCTGCCTCTATAGGGATATTCTCCAACCCACCTCCCCACCCCTCACAAAAGAATGAACATGGTATGTACTCACTGTTAAGTGGTTATTAGCCTAAAAGTTTGAAATACCCAAGAGTCACTTGGCAGGAACAGTAGTACTGAGTACGAGGTCCCAGATGGAGGGCTTGGAGAAAGGACTGAAGGAGCTGAGGGAGTGTGCAGCCCCAGGGAGGTAGCAACACTGGCAACTGGCCTGACCCCCCATACTTCTGGAGAATGATCCACCAACTAAAATTCACGTTTTTAATCTTTCTGAATAAAGCAAAGGGAAACCAACCATTCTTTTTCTTTTTTAAAATTATCTTTAATCTGGATAAAGTTCAGTCATTATCCTACTCCCGATCCAACAGTTCCTCATCCCATTCCTCCTCCCCAGTCTCCAAGAGGATGTCCCCACCCCCACCCCTCCAGTCTTCCCCACTCCCTCGTGCCTCAAGGCTCTTGAGGGTTAGGTGTGTCTTTTCTCACTGAGGCCAGACCAGACAATCCTCTGTTACATATGCACTAGGTGCTTCATATTAGCTACATTATGCTGCCTGGTTGGGAATCCAACCTTTCTGCCTATATCAAAAATGCCCCAAGGAAGTCTCCAATGTTAGGTGAATGGAAGCAGGTGGTTTAAGAACATCAGGCCTTCCTTCCCATTCTTACAAACATGTGATTTTATTTTTTATTTTTTAAAGAATTATTTATTTTATGTCTATGAATACATTGTTGCTATCTTCAGACACACCAGAAGAAGACAGCATAAGATCCCATTACAGATGGTTGTGAGCCACCATGTGGTTGCTGGGAATTGAACTCAGGGCCTGTGGAATAGCAGCTAGTATTCTTCTTAACCACTGAATCATCTCTCCATCCCCAAAGGACATGGAACTGTATATTGGTAGATGTGGAAAGATAACTAGTAAACAAGTATTTTGATGTGAAGAAAGGAGATAGAGAATTATAATATCAGATACTGAGAGCCTATCAGGTGTGTGGGCCTGCTCTATGATCCAGGAATGCTACAATGAAAGACAGTAGACAGATTCCCTGACTCTGGAAAGACATTACTCTGGTAATACTGGCCATTTCAATATTAATCATGTACTCCAAGACAGAAAAATTTTATTAAAAATAGTAAATGTCTTTACATATTCACTTTATGCATGCAAAGCTAATAAAAGGGAAATAGCTATTTGCTTTTCTCTGTAATATAGTTTTCTTGCTCTGAATATTACTGTGTGGGTCCAGATTCTTGCCTCTGAAAATTTAATAGATTCCTGTAGCAATTGGGAATCATTAGGAAACAGAAACATTTCCCTACATGTCTGTTTCAGAGAATGATAGACAATTTGTCATGCCATGAGAGGGCCCATTTGGATTATAAGCCATGATCACCTATGAGTTATCACCCACTGCCTTGCTTCTGTTTGCAAAATGGTGTGATGCTGAGTTAATGCTACTGTATCAAACAAAAGTATGGGTGAAAGTTTGTAGGCTTCTCAAAGAAATGGATTGCTAGACCCATCCCTGTAGATTCTTCTGAAAGAATGTGCACAACAAGCATCCCAGATAATGCCTTTGCTGACTGTTGGCTAAACAGTGAAAGTCACTGTTAGTCTATAAACATACAGCCATAGTTTCAGTGAAAATTTTAGGCCAGCAAACCTGAGCCTGTGAGCTTCCTGTTCTGGGAGGGAGCCTGTTTCAAGACAATAAGATGGAAAGTGATTTTTAAGAAAACCTTTAATTCTTACCTCTTCATGCACACTAATGGCTACACACACACACACACACACACACACACACACACACAGTTTTACTGGATTTTTAAAATATATAATATGATAAGTAGAAAAATAGGAAATCAGCATTTATATCCGATTTATAAATGTCTCTTGAACAACTTGGTTAATAGAACTTTTCCAACTGTTTGTGTATGTAGATGTCAGAGAACAATCTGAGGGAGTCAGTTCTCTCCTTCTGCCATGAAGTTCTTGTGGATCAAATTCATATGATCAAGCTTGATGATAGGTGTCTTCACCCACTGAGTGAGTCATCTTGCCACCCCTAGAGTTTAGAGGGTTGTTTTGTTTTTTTTTTTTTTTCGTAATTTAAGAAGTTATACTTCCTTTGTAAATAATTGATGTACTTTTCAAGGATATTCTTTTATTTGGTTTGTTTTGAATGTCAGTTAATGAGATGATATTCATTAAAGATTTCTGCACTGGATGCTTTGGCTGTAAAATTAGTTTCTTCTGATCATTAGTCCTCTGAGTTACTAAAAAATATTGTCTGTCAAAGACAAATATTATTATAGGCCACTGAGTATTCCTCCTTCTAATTCATTTGGACTCTGGTTACAATACATATAAGTCAGTTAGAGATGGATTGGAAATCTAACCAAAGCAGGATATATGTGCTAATGTGACAGGTGCAAAGTCTTTTAAGTAATAATATAGAAATAAACACAGTGGGGAAAGATATCCATATTGGACTAAGAAACATAATTAAACATTGCTAAGAGTGAAAAAGGAAACAGTACATAGAAATGTTTTAGTACACATACTTAATAAAAAACTTTTATTAAGAATCCATAGAGAATGGATAAGATATAGGAAAGGAATGTAGAAGGGACACGCTCAAGCGGGTTGAACAAGTACCTTACAGGAGAAGACATTCAGGCAGTACCATGTGTGAAAAATGTTTGGACGCAGTAATTTGGAACATGTAAACTAAAGCCACAACGATATGTCAGAATACTCATAGTAGAACATCCATAATAAATACTGGCAGTAGCAGATGATGGTGACAATATAGAATAGTAAATAAAGTGCTATGGGTATAGATTGTTACCGCACTTTGGGAATTGATTAAAATTCTCTGGTAAAGCCAAAAATGTGCATACCCTTGGGCCTGATTCACCTACTGGGTATTCTTTAAAAAACATGTTTCATCAAACACATAGAGTTTCAGATCAAAGTTTAAAATGATTTAAAATAGTCCATGATGCATGATTCAATTGAAATCATGTAAAAAGTCAATCAGACTCATCTCTGATGGGAAAGTCGGGATGATGGTTTACTTTTGGTTAAACTGGTGGCTTGCGTACAGTGTAAAAGAAGCTTCTTACATTTTTTCCTTTTTCTACTACCTTTAATGATATTTCGGGAGTAGGTTCCCTTTGTAATAATTAATTTTATATTTTATTCCATATATATGGAATATATTCATATACATTTACATATATTATATACATATACATCCTCAATAAAATGTTTAATAAACATAAGAGAAATACAAAATCAAATATTTATGAAACTTCCAAAAATGACAGAGAAAGAGAGAATGAGAGTGGTTAGGGTCCTTATTATAGCTGTATTTCATGACTTAAAACTATAGGTTACAACTGATTAATTTCAAATAAGAGTCTTGAATCTAACAGTCCAATTTATTTACCTTAATTTCCAGTTAAACAAAGACCATTTTAAACTTATGTAACAATCACCAAATCAAGTTCTCTTGAAGATCAAGTTCTGCATCCTTCTGTGCTCAGTCAATAAACACAGTTTGTGATTCAACTTATCTAAAAATTAATGATAACCATGCTTTATAGATCATGAGATTTTAATAGTCCCATAATTCAAAATGTGTATGAGATTCATTAGTATCTAAAAGCCAAGTCTTTATATTAGAAACTAAACAGAAAAATAGGAAGCGGTTTTATTTAGTTTTTAAAACTATAATTAGTTCAACACAGATGTTTATGATGTTTTTATTGTTTGAGAATTTCATATGTGCATACAATGTGTTTTGATCAAATATAACCCCATCCTCTCCCCTCCAACTTCTATCTTATTCCTCCCAAACAGTTTTCTATCCCTGTTAGTCTGTTCTTATCCACAGTGTCCACTTAGTGCTGACTATATATGCATGGGTGCAGGACAATCTACTGGAGCATGGGTATCCTGTCAGGAGCCACACCCTGGAAGAAAGCTGACTCTCCCTCTCCCTACAGCCATTAGTTGCCAATGGCTCAGCTAGTGACTGGACCACATGCTAGAATTTTGACTAACCTTCCCCTATGCAGGTCTTGTGAATGTAGTCACAGCCCCTATGGGTTCTTGAGTGCAACAGACCTGTTATCTCCTACAAATACTATTCTACTGTAGACATCTACTATGTCTGTCTCTTTCAGCCTTTCTGTACTATCTTCCAAGACAATTCCCAAGTCTTTGTGGGAGGGGTCAGTACAGTTTTGAAAAACGTATAGGAGGATGGTTGTTTTATTTATTTACAGCTCTTCATGCATAGGCTTATAAAATACTAGTGAGTTTTATTATAGGACTCAAAAGTCATTTGCTCAATTACATTTTTCTTTCTTTTTGGAACAGTGTATGATTACAATATAGTAGTCTATCATACCTATGTATGACTCCATTGAAATGCCATATTTCTGACAAATGTGCACCAAGTTAATGTTTTATATACCTCCTTCCATTAGAAATGGTTTCAATTGAGGTCGTTAGACTTATTAGGATTACACCGTTACTCAGGAATCACTGAGTGATTTCCTCTTTGTGACAGGAAAAAACTAGAAAGAGAAAAGAAAACAAAGGCTGAGCTGAAGAGGGAGAGAAACATTGAATCATCAGACTATGATTTCTTCATTAATGTCTTCCCCTGAGTAGGAAGAGAGTCAGTTCCCTGTGTGTTTGCCTTAGTGTGCTTCCGAGAACCTCCTAAAAGGAGAATCATGCTGTCAGATCAAGGTAATGTCAGATTGATAGGAAGTATGGCTTTTCTCTTTTTTTGTTTGTTAAAGAAAAGGTATTACTTTTATTATCAGCATGACATAATACCTAACAGAAACAACGTAAGAAAGAACTTATTCTTACCAATGACTCAGGGGATAGAGTACATCATGCTGGATAAGGCTTGACAGTGAACCATGATACAACCTGTTATGGTAACAAGGCTGTAAAGTCTCTTTGCTCACATATTGGTAGATTAGAAAACAAAGCTTAGCTAGTACATCATCCCCAATGCTTTCTTTCCTGGTGACCCACATCTTCCAGGTAGGTTCTGCCTGCTAAATGTTTTACAACCACCTAAACCAGAAGCCCTAGGGAATCAGTGATCAAATACATGAGCCTGCCAGGGACATTTCAAATTCAGCCCGTATTGACTTCAGGGCTCCATGGGGTTTTGACGATCTCATAATGGAAAATGCATTCATTCAGTCCAATCACAAAAAGGCCCATAGTTTTACAATTGTAACATGGTTCACAAGTTCAAGGTATTTTCTGAGACTTAAGACAAACTCTCACCCGTGAGCCTCTGTACAATAAAAAAGTAAGTTCTAATATACAATGGCCCAGATTAAGCACCAACATTCTAAAAGGGGGATATGGAGGTGTAGCCAGGAAAGACTAGCCAAAACAAAACTGAAATTGGTCTGGCTCCACTCTGCACACATCATTTGTTCTCCAGCATCCACGGGTAGCCCCATCCCTCCAGTTCTTTTAGCCTCTAAGTTGGTCTGGCTCCACTCTGCACTCACAGAGGACATCCCACATTTCTAGCTTCTATAATATTCAAGAATGTTCATTTAAACTTAGGTCTTATGTTCATGGTTTTGTGCATTGCACTCTTGAGGAATCCATGCAGGCACTATGGTCTTGCTATATATTGCCTGGATTTGGAACCTTGGTGCAGGTCACCATGGCATCATAACATTTACATCTCCTAACCCTGAAAATCAAGACCTATATGACAGTATCAAGTTCTGCTTCCAGTTTGAGATACAATGTGTGCCTCTTACCTACAACAACCTTTCTGTCCTGGACAGCTGGACCTAGGAAAACATTTCCTTTGATGGTGCTGTGGTAGAGTAATCTATTGCATGACTCCATACAGACATTCTGTTCTCAGACAGCATTCTTTTTAAATAAAGTTTTTCAAAATCAGCTTTAAATTTTATTCCCTGGGACCTTGGATAAATGGGTCTTGCCCTCTAGGGAGCTTGTGCCAGTGCAGGTTTCTCTTTATCATGCTAATAATGTTCACAGTATGCCTCTTCACCCATAACTGCTTTATGAGCAACCTTAAATTCACTCCTGTTCTTTTTTTTCCAAACCATGTTTTTCCCATCTTTTTACTCTTCTTTCTGATGTCTCAGACTATAAATTTGGCTAAAGGCATTGAACAGTCCAATGATGATACACCCTGAAAACTATGTTGGCATGAAATTTTCTCTGCCAATAAAGTTTAGTCTATTATTTTTGATTTCATAGTCATTCTTTCAGGACTCACGCACTGTATACCAAGATATTTTTGTCAGAACAGAGTATTAATTGAGCTCTAACCTGACAGAGTCCTTTTCTTCCCTAAAATCTCTTGGTCATAATTTTAGACATTTTGATCTTTCCTGTCATAACCATAATGGCCCATTAAGTCCTGTTTGCGGAACTCGGGGAATTCTTTAGTTCACAGCTCCTAACTCATACATTTCTTTTTCAAACCAGTTCCAAAGACCTATGTGTCACATGGTCAAGTTGAACCCAAGGACCCTCCTCTTAGTACCAACATTTTGTTTACTTCCTTTATTAGTTTCATGGTATGTTTAGCAAAAATTCTAGGAAAGATACAGAGGAGTAAAGGTACAGCAATGAGGTTGACTTCTGTCTATAGCAGTAAGAATATAAGACCATTTGTTCACATTTCACATCAAGACTGAGAGCTCAGTCACAAATAGAACTTTCCAATGACCCAGAATGCTTATCTTCTAAGAACCCATGTCTCCAAGTGAGGTCATAGGTCATGTCACCTAAAGATTCCAATAGACTTCTTGAAAAGCTCCAGTGTGGAACCAAGTGTTCAAACAGATGAGAGTGCTGTGGTTGGGGGGAACATTTCATCTTTGAACCATAACCAAAAGAAGTTCATTTACCTTTATAAGTGGTCAGTTGTAGTCTGCTTCTATAAATTGCTTATTTGTCTGCATAAAGTAAAAAGGCTACTACCTTCATTTTCCTAATGTTTATTTACTCAAATCACAAAACACAGAGAACCAGGTAGAGATACATAGCAATAATGGCCTCCCATGTAAGTGTGCATGAACTTAGACATAATGCTATAGAAAAAGGTAGGTTCTGCATTCCCAGGAAAGAATCAGCAGCCCTTCTTGAACACAGGCACAAACTTAAGATCTTTCTAGCACGATAGAAACAATTATGACACATAAAAGATCAAAAGGGAATTTTAGATTAGTATTTGTCTAGTTGAATTTTTCAAAATAGCTTTCTTTAAGCTAGTGAGCAGGAAGCTATTTGCTTATCAGAACTTACATTACCAGGCTCCAAGTCATTAAACACTTGAAGCATGAAAGCAAGAAAAATTGGTAATTACTGGTTTTGGAAAGTTGGAAAGGTAGATAGGGAAGCCAAGAGAGAGTTAGGCAGCCAGATATAGACACAAAGGAAGACAAGGAGTAAGGAAGGAGAAGTAATTAAAAGAATCTGAAATCAACTGAAGGTCTATACACTATTGAACCGCTCTGTAATTTTATACGCAGGCAATTGGTATTTGAATGACTAGATAATTAAGCTGGGCACAAAATGGAAGGATGCCAAAGATGTCAAATTGTCCTGTATTGCCTTTCTGAAGCAGTTTGTGGATGTGGCAGGCAGAAACTTTCCCAATTTCTGCAATGAAGAGGGTGTTTACAGAACAATGACATCTCCTGACTCAGAAACATGTAAAAGTAGTACCTGAAGGGGAGAGCTTTCCACCTACAGATCTTAACGATAGGCTACAAAGGTAATGGAAGCCAGTGGTTCTTTGGAACATCTTTAAACACCACTTCATTGTGGTAAATGAACTGACTAGTCTGAGGAGCCACCTCCTAATGATTCAGAACACATATTTGCAATGATGGGGGTCAACCTTAAGGTCACTGTACCTGCAATGTTAGGACTCTATCTGCAGCAATGAAGCTGCACTGCAAGTGATCTGATAACTGTGAATGAGTAAAACTACCTAGGAAAATAAAAATTAAAATGTATATAGCACATATTTTTGACAAATGAATTGTTTTCATACAATGGCATGTTCAATAATAATCTTGAGTTGATTTTGATGATAGGGAAATAGAATGATCTAGTTTGCTCTTCTGTTGATTGAGTAAAACACTCACCAAAAGCAACTTAGGGCAAAGGGGTGTTGTTTAAGTTAGCAGTTTTAGAGGCTTAGAGCCCATGATGGTTTGGAGGCCATGGCAGCAGGCAGGTATGGTCACAGAAACAGAAGCCAGCTGACCATATTTTCATTCACCCAGAAAATAGGGTAATACTTTAAATTCCCAATGCTCTTCTCCAGTGACATATTTTCTCAAGCAAAGCTGCACACTCCAAAGGTTTTATAACCTTCCCCCAAAGCACCACCAACTAAGGATTAAGAGTTCAAATACATTAGCCTATAAGGGGCATTTCTCATTCATCCACTACAGGAGAGGAAAAAATTTAGTTGACTTACATTTTTAGTTCACAGTCTATCACAGAGAGAGGTTAGGTTAGGGACTTGAAGCAATGACTATGGAGGAACACTGATAACCGGATTGCTTACAAATTCATGGACTAGGCCCACAGGTGTAGTGATACTATATTCAATTGGCTGGGCCTTCCCATACCAATCATCAATCAAGAAAGCCCATCATAAACATGGTCACAATTCAATCTGAGCTAAGAAATCCCTCAGTTTAGACTCTCTCAGACGACCTTAGACTATAGCAAGTTGAAAACTAAATCTAACTGGGACACTGGACCATAGAAGTTCAAGCTTGAAATGTGGAAATGTATTGATCTGAACTTTATCCTATAACAAGGTCTGTAAGCTTTTACTGCTGAGAGCAGTGAGAAGAGTATTCATTTCTCAAGTTTTTTCCTGTGGTGACATTAACTGGAGAATAACAAGAGAAAGAGGTCGTTACAGTGCAGACAAGCACATATCTACCTAGGGAGGAAATCCAGAGTAAAATACCCTATACTTGCCTGGACAGATGAGCAGCTATCCAGGGATGATCTGGGTCAGAGTTAGTTACCAGGTTCATAGACACACAGCATCTTCCCTTTGTTCAGAGCAGCCTATAGCTGCACAGCAGTGCTCAAGTTTAAAGAGAATGCTTTGTCATATCCCAGTGATAGGAAGTGCTCAGAAGAAGGAAGAGCTTATTTACATCAAGACACACCCTCTTTTAACCAAAAGCAATCCCTTTTCTTGGAGTTCTCAGAAAAAATATCGACAGGAAGTATAAAGAAACCTAAGCTATGTCCTTACTCTGTACCTTGCTTCTCCCGGTATGACTGTGTTCAAGCAACCTTAGACCATCGATCTCCCCAAAAGGCTAACTTCTCTTGCCTTGGTGTCTATGTAAATATGTGGACTAGCCTTATGTCATCCTCCTCATGTCCTCAATCCACATACTCCCGACTACCCCAGTATCAGCTTAGTGCCCTCCTAAGATCCTAAGCCTCTAGATCCCAATTGTGAAGTGGGTGGCAACCGATACACCCTAACTTAACACTCCAGGCTCCTTTTCATCCCAGTACTTACTGAATGTCAGTATGAGTATTTGTGTCTCTGGCTATTCCATATATGTACACACAGAGACATACACATAGATAAACAGAAACAGATACACACACACACACACACACACACACACACACACACCTCACCAGTACATCCTTACTCCCAAGGATATAGAATATGCTGAATAAATTTGAATTGCATACACAAGTTGATCTTGTTTAACCATTTAAGGATCTCATTCCTGCAGAAAACTAATCTGCCTCTCTCAGCAGTCATTAATTTCCTATAGATCTTCAACCAGAGTTGGGGCCCCATGAGTTTCCCCTATTTATGTTGACATGTCATTATTAGGGTCTTGTTTAATAAGATATAATGTTGTGGTTTCATTGGTATAGCTTCCCTGCCTTACATAGAAGACATAATCTCCAAGCAGACTCCTCAGTCCTTTAGCTCTTACAATCTTTCCCCATTTCTATAGTGTCCCCTGAGGCTTAAGTGGAGGGATTGGGCTATAGGTATATATTAACTAGGAACTTTGTGATCAGTGGTCCTCTGCATTGTGTGACCAGTTGTGACTGTTGGTAATGACCTCCATCCCCTGCAAAAGGAAGCTGCTCTGATGAGGGGTGAAAGTTACAGTCATCTGTAGATTAGGACAAGTATTCCTCTGCCATCAATGACATTACTAGCCATGGGTAGTTGGCTGGGTTACAGCACCAGGTTTAATTCCTTTCTATTAAGCAGATCTTATGTCCAATTATAGAGCTGTTTATTACCACCAGAAGATAAGTTCCACTATTACAACTTACTTGCTAACTTGCTATTCTGGTCACTAATCTGGAGAAGTATAACATGAAAGTAGGTTTATTGATTGTTTTCCTCTCTTAGTATCTTGCATAGATACCTTCTGATACTATGAAAGCTAGTCCTCAGGGAGAAGTCTTTCAAGTCACACCTAGCTCAAATTTTCTGAGGCTTCTGTCCAACCTGTGTGGTGTCTTGAGCAATGGAGACTTAACGTCAACCTCTGAGAGGCAACCCAAGGGCAAGAGCAATAGTTTGCATTGTTTGAGACTCTCTTGGACTTACCTGACCAACAACTCAAAAGGATAATTCTTGTGCCTAGTACTGAGGTTTTATTAGATAATTTACAGAAAAAACATTATCATCCCAAGTGGTATAACCTCATTTTAATGTGTGTGTATGTGTGTGTGTGTGTGTGTGTGTGTATACAAATATATATACATAATTTAATATAAGTAAATATAAAATAATATGATTCCATATGACCATCTGACTTCTTCAAACGTCCAACATTACTGCTGTTTATCCCCCTTCACATCCTTTAGATATTCTCCTTCAAGAACGTGATGATCAAGGTTCAGGTTAGAAACCAACTTGGTAGCTCAAATAAAGAGACTGCAATAGCAAGAAATATAGCAAGGGGGATAGAGATAGAGATAGAGATAGAGATAGAGATAGATATTTAGAATCCAACTAGGAATTATATTGGTTTTAAAAAGTGACAGTTGTATGTTTTCTTCTAAGATCCAAGATCTTCTAAGTACTTTCCTAGCCATGGGTGGTTAGGTGAATTATATACCAGGTACAAATGATGTATACAAAGAAAAGAGAGCAAAGTAAAGATTGTAAGTACTCAAGGCTCTAGCAGCAATGGGGAGCTTTTACTTTACTGGACTAAGGAGGACCAAGAGTGCGATGGCGTGGATGCCACCATTTCCAGAAACTATACAAAGGTAAACAGGAGAAGGGGAGAAAATGCCCAATCATTGATCTCTGACCTCGATTATCTTCCAAAGGCTTTCAGCACCCTAGTCCACTGATCATCTATGACCAAGAAAGTATGCATCAAGGCCTTTATGTGGCCCACCTCCAAGGGACAGACAAAACAATATACTGGATTTGGCAAAGTGCAGAATAAGTAGCTCACATGATTTTCTTTGTTATATCTTGTTTTCTGTTGATACATCCTATCCTATATTCTATTCATGAAGAATCTGAGAAGTCTTTCATCACTAATGTAAAAGTGATCACAAAGTTAAGACATTAAGATCCATTCAGAAAAAAAAAAAATCAAGGACCATTTAGCTAAACGCAAGCATTCTGGAGAATCTATTGCATTTTTCTCACTGATGATAAAGAAGATGGGTTTCAAATCAATAGTTTTATCATAAAATGCTTACAGGCCAAGGCTAGAAGTAATGCAGACAGAATGGTGCTCTGTGCCTAAACCAAGATGATGTGTTCAAGACGTGTTGAATAGCAGCAGCAACAACAGGAGTCACAGCCAGCATTCATTAAATACTTGCCAGGTTGTAGACTCTGCATTATAACTGCTATGTGTATAACTTACTGGCATCCTCACACGGTCCAGTCACATCAAATTCTTTATGTTCCCATCCATTAATCTGCTAGGACTTCCATAACAAAGGACCACAGACTGGGCATGTTATAACAACAGAAATTTCATTGTTCCTAAGTTCTGAATCTGAGCCACCAGGCTGTCTAGTTAATGCTTTTATGGCTGTGATAGACCACCATGACCAAAAGTAACTGGGGAAGGAAAAGGGTTATTGCACCTGCAGTTCCACATCACACTTCATCACTGAGAGAAATCAGGGAAGGAACTCAAATAGGGCAAGAACTAGAAGAAAGAACTGATGCAGAGGCCACGAAGAAATAGTTTACTGGCTGATTCCTGTGATATATTCAACCTGCTGTCTTGTAACACTCAGGTCTACCAGGCCAGGGTGGTACTGCTCACACTGAGCTAGGCTCTCCAGCATCAACCATCAATCAAGGAAATGTACTATGGGCTTGCCCAAAAATTTCTTAGTTAAGGTTCTCTCTTCCAAAATGAGTCTAGCTTGTGTCAAGTTGACATAAAATTAGTCAGTACAAGATGTGCTTTCTTCTAAGATCCGTGAGGGGAAATCTGTTGCATCCTCATTCCTACCTTATAGAGATTTCCTAGTAATCCCAGATATGTCTTGACTTAAGGATGATCCTATGGTGTAGACATTGTGTATGCAAGTACCTGTGCCCAAATTGTCCTTTCTGTAAGGACTACAAGCACATTGGTGAGGCCCACTCTAAAATCCCTCAGCTTAACTAATATAGTGACCTTGTTTCCAGATGCAGTCACGCTGGCAAATTAGGAGTTAGGACTTTAACATGCTATGCTAATTTGTGAGGCACATTTGACAGGCCCATCGTAGCAGTGCAAAACTGAACATTGTACAATTTGCCTACCTAGAAAATGAGTTAAAAATGAATAAAAAATGTTTTGTGTGCTAAAAAGCTTTTATTATATTCAAAGAGTTAGAGAAAAGTGAAATCAAGGTAAGATTAGGATTTTGGAAATTGGAATTGGCTATCCTCAGGAAAGAAAGTAATAAAAATGTAGACTGAAAGGAGATGGTATGCATGCTGACTGAGGGAAGTGGGGGTGGGTACATGCTGTAGGAGGTGGGAGGGAGAAGATCTTCTCAGACCCTCTGTACTTCTCAAGAGTGAAATGCACCTGCAGGGTAGGCATACCCACTTCTCCGAAGACCCCAAACACCAGGTCTGCCTTCATGATGGGTTTAGGTTTTGAGAAACTACCTATTGGTCCTTATGGAAAGGAGATGATGCTTCCATCTACTAAGAGGCTTAAATAACCACAGAGGATGCCAGGTTCAAGGAAGATTCAGGGTGGGGCTGTTTAAACAATTGGGTCACTAATCTTTTGTGGGGTTTGTTTTGATTTTGAGATAGGGTCTCATTATGTGGTTCCCACTAGCTTTACATGCATTATATGCCCCCAGCATGGCCTGAAACTTGCTTATGTTGCTCAGCTTGGCCTCAGACTTGTGCTTTTTCTTTGGCCTGAAAGTGATGACACTGCCGGTATGTGGTTATAAAAGTCATGTTTTTCTGAAAGCAAAGAGGAGAATGCATTTCTAGAAAGCAACAGGAGCCATTTGAAATGCATCGTCAGCATCTGAGGGAGGAGGAAAGGGTCAGAGTACTGGGTTAGCAGAGAATGTGTGCACACAGAAAAAGAAAGGATTGATGAAAGGAACACCTTGCTAGAAATGTTTGGTTGGCTGCTTTCTACATGGCCCTCAGAATAGGATGCTATTATTCTTTGTAGCCTTTTGCTTCTTTATTTCTATACCTAGCAACCTTGTGTAATCAGAATGGGCATATCACTGTAAGACAGAGCCTCACAATTCTCAGTGGAAAAATATTCAATGCACTTTAAGTTTTCTGACATATACAGTTGAGAACTGTGATCCCTGTCAGCTTTCTGTGCAGCATATCATGGCACGTCTGACTGTATGATACTACGTTATATCTATAACATGATAACCACCGATCTACCTACCCACCCTACATTCCTCACTAATCTTGCCATCTCATAGCAGTAGCCACTCCACTCTCAACCTATGTGATGTCAGCTTCTTCTAATCCCTGAGGCCTGAAGTTTGTCTTATTCCCTTTAATACAAGGACCTTTTTTTGTTTCTACTTGCAAATAATGTTGCACTCCTTTAAATAGCTGTATCTTGTTCCATTTTCATTTATAGTTTTAATCTTTCTATATGTATGTTATTTTTTTTAATCTTTTCTAACCTCATTAGTTACTTTTCTGTTAACATGAAGATACCATGCCCAGGAACCTTGTAGAAGGAGTTTAATATGGTATATGCCTCTAAAAGAGTCCAGAAGGATAAGAGTCCATAATGGTAGGAAAAACTTAGCAAGTGGACAGGAAGCTGAGAGCTCACATCTTCAAATAAAATCAGGAAGTAAACAAACTGTCAATAAGGTGAGGCTTTAAACTCTCAGAGACTGAAGGTAGTAAGCTATTTTCCCTAGCAAGTCCACGTCTTCTAAACCATCCCAAATAGCACAACTGACTGGGAAGCAAATGTTCAAATAGATAAGCCTCTGGGTAATTCTCATTTAAACCACTATACCAATTTAACCCAGTGCAGGAATTCTAGCTCACCAGCCTTGCATGTATTCATTCAGGAAGCAGAACCCTTAGGGACCTTCACAGTCACATCAGTAGTCTAAGTGGCAGAGCTGTAACCTGCAGGCAGTCTGTTTCTGAACATCAACATGCCTACACAACCTGCAGGTGGGCCAGCCTCCTCCTAGCAATCACAAGTGGGTGACGTCTGCAGCAAACACTGAGTCCCCAGTGGCTCAAAACAAAGAAGGTATGTTTTCCATTCCTGTTGCAGTGTAGCAGGAATGACTGTCTCTGGCAGCCTTCCTTCCCCATGCTCTATCAGGGACACAGACTCACTCTGTTTTAGGGTTCCTCCAAAGTCAGGGAAAAAGAGAACCAAGGAAAATGTTTCATTAAAGTCTGACCTCAATCACATGGTCCTCAACTAGCCACAAGGAATTAGCCATCTTAGCAATATACCCAGGAAAACAAAGAGAAATGGTTTTGATCACAGCTTCATATCTCAGACTGATCATGAATATGAAGAGAAAGGGGGAGAAAAACTGGAGAAAGAAAGAGGCAGAGAGGTCTGCCAGGTGTCCCATAATCTTCTAGGGAATAAAATTTACATCTCTCTGGAGCTGGACTTAACAAACTCTACACCTACATTCAAATATAAGCAGCTTCACATTTTGAAATTTCTGAGAAACAATGATCATGTTCAGAACAAATGAGTTATATAGGAAATTCATTTCCAAGAAATGACTAATTGAGTCTGACTCTAGCTAAAAACATAATTATTCACAGACTGGGGGACATGTGTGTGTTTTTCCTTCCATTTCTTCTGAGAACAGAACCAGAGGCAGGAGACTAAATTGCAGCATGAGATATTTTTAGTTAAATAAAAATTGTAGGCAGCTTGTGTGAATATTTGAATAGCATTCCTCAGTAGGTTTGAGCAATATCCTCTGGAAGTTTCTAACAAACAGTACAGAATTACTTAAGTCCCTATACAAAAGAGTATTAGGCCAATTATTAGTTACCCGATGTCTTGAGGTAGTAAAGAACTTAAGCACTAAGTTGTAAACACTATCACCCTAATGTCCAGGATGGAGTTGGGGGACATGCTAACTATATAGCTTCTTTCACGGTATCCATAAGGCCACCTCTTGAAACTCGAGCACAGTTAGAAATCCTCACGTGATCCATAACCATGCCGTTTATAAAATGCTGTCATTCCAGTGAGTGAGGAGCCATGCACAAGATGGCAACCATCTCTTGCTTTCTTTAAACTATAAAGGGAAACGTGTAAGATATGTGTGTATGATTCCCAATGAATTGGGGAACCTGACTTTCAATGCCACTCCCTGTGAGCCTATGGAGGCCATTTTTGTTCAAACCACCACATTTCACTCCCTGGCCCCCATAGACTGGTAACCATATCGTAATGCAAAATGCATTTAGTCCAACTTCAAAAGTTCCCATAATCTATCACTGTATTAGTACTGTTTAAAAATCCAAACTTCAAAGCCTCTTCTGAGACACATGCAATCATTTCCCAGTTTCACAAATGACCTCTCTAGTCCTCCATGCAGTGACACCCTGCAACATGCCTGGCAGCAGTGGCTTTCTTTAGAAACAAAGGGAGATTCCATAACCCTTTTCTTCTGTCCTTGACTCTAAAGCCAGAGCCACACAGAAAAGCTGCCAAGTTCTGCTGCTTGCCAGGGCTGGAATGTGCCTCAGTCATTCAAATACATTTTCACTAGCTTTCTGTTTTCAGCGGTTTCCTTGACTACCTAAGCTTGACTGTCCTGGAACCTGGGTCAGGCTGGCCTTGAACATGAAATTTTCGATTTCATTCAAATCTACACAGAGACAAAAAAAATGAAGTCCTGAATTACCAAGAGTTGTTTGATGGTGGATAAGCATCTTGCAACAGCAACTTTAGTAGAAGTATAAAGTGAGCATAGAGAGTCAAGGAAAAATGAGGCTGGAGCAGAGTCTAAACCTTTGTTACATGGTGTAGCAACCTGATGATACAACACTGGAAAAACTGGTATAAAATAAACATTTTTTTATTAATACATTAAATAACAAGACCTAGATATAACCATATAACTACTATAATGTTAACTAATGGTAAGTGTAAATAATATTTCATGAAAGCCACTATATTGTCCAAAATATAAAAATCTTCGTGATTTCCATGAGAAAGAAAATCACAAGTACTACTGATGCTATTAGGAAAAAAATCACTCAGTTCTATGGTCTTAAAAAGCATAATAACACTTTTCATCAGAGCTCTACCCAGCTGTACCATTGCATGATATCTACCCTAAGGACTCTATGCATGTGTATATGAATATGATATGAATATATATGTATATATAAAATTAGAAGAAAAACAGTCTAAGGAACACAGGGTACTGGTGGAAATGATGAGATAAAGAAGAGGTGGTGAAGGGACCCTATTCCACACTTCATAAAATTTAAAAAGCCATATGTTTAAAACTTATTGGTAAAAATTAACTTATATGTGAAATAGTTTAGAATTTTGTCTATTAGCAAGTGAGAGCTAGTATATAGTTTCAAGGTCTGTGGGCTACCTTTCTACCTTTGTTATAGATTACCTTAAACAATCAACTTCTAAGTGAGAAAGTCTTATTGTGGTTACAGTTCCAGAGGTTCATCCCATGATCAGTTGGTCCCATCATGTCAGTGGCACAGTAAATTATGGTGGAAACTTACAACGTGAGGTTTGTTAACATGAGGTTCATTGAAGCAGGAAAACAAAGGGGTCATGGGTGACTTAGGGTATTGATAACACCTTTGAGTGCACATCCTTCCCCAAATCCTTTCCTAACTCACTTGTCCTAGGCCCTTACCCATAAAAGGTCCACCGCCTCTCTATACAGCCTTCATCTTGCGACCACATCTTCAATATATGGCCAGTTAGAAATCTTACTGTAGAGCCATAATGTGGGTCCTCGTATTTAAGGCCAATGGTTATGGCATAAGCTATAAGTCCAAGCAACCATCATTCACACAGAAAGATGGAAGACAAAGCAAATGTCCCTGAGGGTCAACCACACTGAACTTCTTCCTTTTGCTAGTCTAATTCCTCCTGGAAGCCCAAAGAAGCTCAGCTTGATGACAACATAAACCGTAGTGCACAAATGTGATGCACATAACCTAATGCCAGACTGCTTCTGTCTTGGAGGGTGTTCTAGTATAGAAGAAAATCCAAGCTTCATATCAATACAAAATGTATTGTGAGGCAGAAAAGTAGTGGTTTTGTTGCTTCAAATATTTTAAAGAATGCCCCTTCCCTGCTCCACAATGAGCCTCCCTGTGTATGGATGTTCTTCATTCATTATGTGTTACAGTACCTAATACTAGCTTATAGCCATTCAATCCAATGATATTTTTACTCACAGAATATATGTATTTCACACATAAAGCACAACATTGAGCACAGGCGTGTTATTCCAGTGCTGAAGATTGGGTGAGGCTGAGATTCAATGATTCTCAAGTTCAAGGCCAACCTGAGCTATATAACAAGAGTTTGTCTCATCAACCAAAGCCCTGGTGTCTAAAATTATATATGAAATACTTACATAATATCACTTCATGTTAATTAAGTATCATGAAATATATAATATGTGAACACAGTTGAAAAGTGATTGGAATAATTTCTTTTACTTCTGCATGTTGAGCCATCATTACTCAGGCTAATTCTACATCACAGAAATAGTATTTTCACCAATAAGGTCAGAAGATCTATAGGGTAACCAAAACTATTAGCAGTAGCCTATAATGCTTGGGGTTTATGATACCCTATTGGCCAACATCTCCAAAAGAGATAACTCATTCCTGATACTAGAGTTTTTGTTTGCTAATATGAAGTGTCAAGTTGAGGCATCATTCCTCCACTGTAGGGTATCTCCATTATAATTGTATATGCATATACATACATATCTGTATATGTACATATGCATACATATACATACACATTATATATATATATATATATATATATATATATATATATATATATATAT
>JADRCH010000307.1:1100947-1121419 GCA_019843965.1 Rhynchomys soricoides | reverse complement strand
TATATATATATATATATATATATATATATATATATATATATATATATAAAGTTTCTAAAGTTTCTAAAGCATTAGATTTCTAGAAAGCTTTAACCACTCTTTTAGAGCTCACTCTTTTGACTTCATGCATCCCATGTATAATTAGTCTCTTGATTTCACAAAAAGGCCACACCAAGTGACCTAGACTTCTAGTTCCTTGTAAGTACACTCTGTGATTAGTGATGTCTTTCCCAGAATGTATCCCCATCATTAAATGATGTATCAATATGTCTCACTCAGTTCAGATCCCAGAGTCAGTGACAATTCCATTATGAGACTTAGGAAGACCCAGGTAAGAAGGCATATGTCTTATTCTTACTTTAAGAATGCCCTATGATATCACCAACTCTAAGGCCTATCTAGTCTTAAATTCATTCTTGAATGAAGAGTTGAGAGGTGTTCAATTATACACTTGTTTACTATATCTACATATATCAGTGAGACAGTTTTTTAGACTTTCTCAGACTAACATATAAAAAAGACAAGGCATCATTGAGAGACCTATAGACATCAGTAATACTGAAAAACAGTGACCAATGAAAACTAAGTCTTAGCTATCTTGCTGAGCTAACTCTGCAAGGTTGTACCATACTCATTCAGCTTCTGCTGCTGGGTTCCTGGATTTTATGGAGCTGTTTTTCCTTGTAATTTCAGTTTACATGTGGCCATTAGGCTGCCCAGATTCTTCTGTGAGGAAACAAATTGCATTGTGTTGCTTTGATGTCATTCGCATACTGACTAGCAGAACCTCCCCAAACCACCATGACCAATTCATCCAGTTTAATTTTTCTCAACAGATTTGAAGTTACTAATTGGCCCTTTATGAATAGGCTACATTTTGAGCTGATAGAAGAAGTTGTGGATTATACATCTAGGTTCCCATTCAGAAGACTGTGATACAGAGCAAACTGCATAGAAGAGGACTGTTGCCATAACTCTTCCATGTCCCACAAAATGTATAATCTAATGGAATAAGACCTTTTCACTTGATTATTGTAGGACTACATTCCTGGAAACATTAGGAGGCAGGTAAATTGCCATTAAATCAATCACAAAAATTGTAATGGAATTATTTACGTTTCTTAGTATCTCACATGACAAATTCCAGTGCTTCAAAGATACACTGTTCAATATATTAGACACACACAATTATTGAAATTTAATAAAATTAAAGTTTGATGTAATGAAGATTCAGTCTCTGTATAAATAACTGTTCTATTGACAGATACTGAAATACACTCAGTGTGTGATTGAATGATGATGATGAGTCACATGATGATGAGTCCCTTTCCTGGAAACACATTAAGGATGAGGTGCCAGGCTCCTTCAATCTGTTATAGCAGGAAGAACAACTGGTATTTTGTAGTTATTTTAAATTTGATAAGATGTCAAAAGAAGAAAAACAATCCATCTATCCCTTAGTGTTTAGATCTCTTGTTCTTACTTTGCATGGGAAATAGCTATGCACAAAGGTGACCAAGTGGAAGGGAAAGTGCATTTTTTTTTTATTTGAGTCTCTGAACTTTAAAGTAGAAGGACCCTCCTGGCTCTCTAATCACTTTTGCATTTCATTAGGCAGCTGTGTTTTCTGCATCCTTCATGATGCAGCTGTTTCTGTTGCAGACATGCCTAAGGTATGGGCTGGTCCATAGGCTGTCCATTTGCACTATAGTTCCTTCCTATGTTTGAGGGCAAAACAAAGACAAAAAAGAGTCACTATTATGAGTTTGAGGCTGAGCAGATATACATTTCCATGCTCTGATTTTAAGGTTTCACTGCCTGACCCATGCTAGTTTTCTCATGTATTAAATAAAAATAACTATAAACATTGCTGTACATCTGGTATCTTTTAAACATTATATCATTAAAAATCACTGAGGTTGAATCCTCAGTTATTTTTCAGGGTAGTATGGAGTAAAATGTTCCATGGAAATCATTTGAAAGTTTGACACACTCTATCTTGGATACCTTTAAGTTCTGATTTAATGCTCATTTGCAACATGGTTTCTATAAGAAAGTCTTCTTCATTCTTCCTTCCTCTATCACTGATTCTCCCCCTCTCTCTCATTTGTTTCTTCTATCCTTCTAAATTTAAAGATCAGAAAGAAACAAAGCTCTCTATAGTCTCACTTTCTGTGGCATGTGGTTGTTTCCATGGAAGGGCTGTGACAGCAGCAGGCCCTGTGTTAAAGCTGTGGCTGCCTTACAAGACTCACACTTGCTGGGGCTTCTTATAAGAAAGAAATAGTTGCATGGTCAGTTACCAAGATCCAATTCCATGAAGACGCTCTCAGTTTGGACAGTGCTTAGATGATGCTGAAAAGACCTCATTCCTTTCCTTAAGAAAGCCAAGAGCAGTTGAAATTACTTTCTGCATGACATTAGGAAACATTCATGCAGACTGAAACCAAAAAAGACATTCTACTTTCATGAGAATAAAGACTTAATAAGATTGCACCTAAGTATGGAAGAAAAGACATATGTGAGCCACTTATAATAAAAGCAGAGTTCAATTTCTTGAAGATATTTCTAGAAATGCTCTTCCATATTTAACAGTGTATATGTGTGTGTGAATATATATATGAACATATATATATATATGAAGCTATACTTTAAAAGTAAATATGACAGCTATCTACATTTAAGAGAAACTACTCTAAATATGCTTTATTAAATGTGAAATTAAAATTAAACCACATTTTAGCTGCAAAATCATAGCTGTTGCCTGCATTTAATATTGGGTGCATATGTCCTACATACTGTACTATTTTAACACATGTAATTATAGTTGCAACCATATTCAAAGCTAAGGATTTTATTATAGAAATAACTACTGTCTCCACCAACAGTTCAAGGTATATTTCATGCTCTGTGATGCATTAAAAATATCTTTTAATTCTATGAATCTAAGGGGAGAAAAGCTTGTTCGGGTTGAGGTGTCTTTTTATTTGGTTTGATTGGGTTTTGAGGCAGGTTTTCACTTTGTAGCTGAAGCTGGCCATGAACTCTGGCCTCTGTCCCTCCAGTATTAGATTATAGGCATGCACTACCACATTTAGCTATGAAAGCAAGTCTGAACTATGCCATGCATTCTGAGCACTGACCAGCTGCTGCAAATATCAGTGGTGCTTGTTGTGCAGACCTGGTCATCCTTCCCCTAGAAAAGATCACTGTATAAAGATAGCTGTATACAAATAAAACACATAAATATAGCTAATCATTTGTAAATATAGCTTTCCCAGGTCAAACTAACAAAACTAGAACCATTTTAATTTACATTCTGTGTAGCACAGAGACTATTACATTAGTTAAGTTAGTGGCACCCTCATGCCAGGAACAGGAACAAAATGCTTTTGCACACTGGTTGGAAGACAAGGCTGAAAATATACAAAATGTACTTCTATCACTCAATGTTTTTTCTTATAAAATTCATGAGTCTTGTTCCAAATTATGTCTGGATATACCATCCATCAATACCCATCAAATCCTGACACTTCTTTAAGAAATGACAAGGAGAAAAGTTAAGGACTCTTTCCTTCCCTCAGTAGGAATACAGCATCTTGCTGGAGGCAAATGATTATCTTCTCTATGTAAATGTAACATTATGTTTTCCTTCTAACAATGGTGGTATTTACTCAGGAGAGAACTGACTATTTTTTATCCACTATACTGTCAGAAGATCACAAAGAAAAATGTATAGAAATGTATGAACCATAATTTCTTTTAAAAATGTACAAAAAACAAATAAACAAACACCAAACGCTGTCATTGTTTGCTTTCTCTCTACTTTTTTGTTAGTCTCCTTTCCTTTAAGTATGAGTTCAGGAGTGTGTATGTTGGTTTCATAGAGCTATGTATTTTGAATTGGTTCCCAGTATTTGACTACTCTTTTTTTTTCTTTTCTCATACATAACATCCCAACTGCAGTTTCCCATCCCTTCACGCATCCCAGTCTCTTACCACCACCTTCCCTCTCCCCTGATCCACTCCTCCTCTGTTTCTCTTCAGAGAAGAGCAGGCCTCCAAGAAATATCAACCAAACTCAGCTTAACAAATTACATTAAGATGAAGGCACAAACTCATATCAAGATGAAGCAGCTCAGTAGGAAGAAAAGGGTCCCAAACCTAGGCAAAACATTCTGAGACTTCCCCCACACCCCCCCATTAGGAGTCCCACAAGAACACCAAGCTACACAACCATAACATATATGCAGAGGGCCTAGTTCAGAGCCATGCAGAGTTTTTGATAGTTGCTTCAGTCTCTGTGAGCCCCTATGAGCCCTGATTAGTTGATTCTGTGAGCTGTGTTATTTTGGTGCCCTAGACAACTTGTATGGCCCCAACAATCATGTACACTTCTGTGGGGTTCCCCTGCGTCCACCTAGTGTTTGGCTGTGGGTCTCTGCATTTGCTACCATCAGTTGTTGGATGATGCCCCTCTGATAACAATTGAGCTAGGCGCCATCTGTGTATAGCAGAATGTCATTAGCAAACCTTTAATTGATTTTCTCCAATTATGTTCTATCCTAGGTCTCTAGACTTCTGAGCAGGATCAGATGTGGGTTCCCTCTCAAGGCATAGACCTCAAGTTGGACAACCTATGGTTGGGCACTTGACTACACTTTTAAGGAGAAAATCTTACTGAAAGCAGTTATTATTTCTGGATTTTTTATTAGCTTGTTGAGAATTTCATATAATGTATTTTGATGATATTACCCACCTTCTCTTATTCCTCATAGATCTCCCCCCCCCATTCTCTTAGTTACTCAGTTTTTATCCTCTGCTGTTTGTTTGTTTGTTTGTTTGTTTTTGTTTCACCATCAAGTGCATTTGATATTGGCCACATACTCTTGGATATGTGGCCTATGGGATTGTAGTGAATCCATAAGAGGACACACCCATAAAAAGAAAAATACTGACTCTTCCATTCCTAGCACTTATTGATTACCAATAATTCATTGGGTGAAACTTGTGTTGGGATTTTTGTTTGACATAAGCTTTTTCTGTTTTTAGGCATGCTGACTCAACTCTAGCCATTAATATGTATACCAGCATTACTCTCTGGAAAACACTGCTTTCTTGTACATACCCACCACCTTTTGATCTTATGATTTTTCTATCTGTTTTTTCTTATTTATCCCAGATACTGGGAGGAGGGGATGTGATACAGATGTCCTGTTTAGGGATGAGCATTCTAAAGTCTCTTACTCTCTGCACCTTGACCAATTGTAGATCTCTATTTTAATCACAGTCTATTGCAAAAGGAATAAGTGTCCTGTTTAGGGATGAGCATTCTAAAGTCTCTTACTCTCTGCACCTTGACCAATTATAGATCTCTATTTTAATCACAGTCTATTGCAAAAGGAATAAGATGAAAAAATCCATTAATATTTGGTATAACAACAAGTCATTGGCATTTACTTAATACTATATCAATTTTGCAGAAAAAAATTTTAATTTAAAAATAGGGCATGAAACTAAACAGAAACTTCTCAAAAGATGACACCTGAATAGCTAAAAAAATATATATATAATTTTTTAAAGTTCAAGATCCTTTTCTATGAGGGAAATAGATATTAAAACTACTTTAAGATTTCATCTAACACCATGTAGAATGAATATGATTTTAAAAATGACAAAATCTGGGCAGAGTGAGGAATGAGGAATAGTTATTCACAGCTAGTGGGAGTACAAACTGGTACAGCCACTATGAAAATCAGTGTGGAGGATCCTTTTAAAAGCTAGAAATATATGTACCATATGATAAACATACCACTCTTGGACATCTAGCAAACAGATGTTACATCTTCCTATAGAGGTATCTGATTGTCAGCCTTCATTGTTGTTCTTTTTATAACAGTCAAGTGATAAAAATAGCCAAGATGACCATAATCTAATGGATGAATAACAAAGTGTATGCAATTTACCCAACATGATATTATTTATCCCTTCACATACATTTTGGAATAACTATAGAGTTCAAGAAATTAGTAAGGAGTCTCAAGGTGATATATTTCAAGGGAAATGAGCTAGAACTCAGTGGTATAAAGAAGTAGGGAGGAATAAAAGAAGTAGGGGATAGAAGATGGTCAAAGATAGAACACAAGGAGAGATAATTAATACTAAGATATCTTATAAAAGTCATATGGGAACTTACTACTATAGTTGCTTTCTAAATATATACATTAATATATATGTAAAAGAGTTTAAAGGAAGTTAATTTATAATGGAGGAATAAGAGCACCACAGGCTAACTAATAAAAACTCCAGTGCAAGAAAAGGATTACCTCTTTTAGAGTTGTTGGCCAGTGAGATCCCTTAGACCTCTAACATTACAGGATATTGCCAGTGTTCTTGATTGCCCTGAAGAACTTGATGGGAAGATACTATTGCTGAAGGCAGCACATATGTGAGTTCTAGAGGATGCATCAATCAAGCTGATACTGGATATGCTATCCCTAGTGGCTAAATGTCACAGTGCTGAAAGGTGCTATGAGTGCTACTGGAGAAGAAAACTAATATGTTACCCAGTTGTGAACCCTATGAACTAAAATAACAACCAGCCTGGCAAAATATGCCTACCAAGGCACAAAAGTCATCCTCTTATTGGATTAAAGCCTGCTCCACAGTTGAGTCCATATATGGCACAAATCACAAGGCAAAGCCTAGAAACTGACGAGATAAATCATAGGTCTTACATGATAACTTACTACTATTATTATTATTATAATTATTGCTCGATTAAATAGGCAAAACAGGAAAGCCATTTTTTAAAAAGCACATATTATGATCAAAATATACTGCATAGAGTCATAAAATTCTCAAAGAATGAAGTAAAATTTATAACTCACATAATTATCTAAGAAAATTCTACCAATTTTTTTACTTCTTTAATTTTTGTCTATTTGATATACTTATGAATTCTCTATTCGTAAATGAACATTCTTAACATTAACCAGCTATTATTTCTTAAGTGATTTAAGATGCTATTGCTCATTTGAAGCATAAAATGGCTGGGAAATATAATAAGTGGGTTTTTGACAATTACTGTGTTTCAGGAGAGTGTGGTAGAGGCTGCTAACTTTTTAAGTCCTGAATCCAGAATGAAATGAAGCACAAATCCTGGCATACTCATAGGAGAGTCATAGTCACAAGAATAGGACAATTATACTATGCATCCTGATGAGAACATTAACACAAGTTTGTGACCGTGATTAATATAACATCTCCCATAACATGGCTAAGAAAGAAATTAGCCATATGGCTCATTACACATGAGGAATTCACCTCAGCTAAAAACTAAGAAAAGAAATACTTAATCATATCTCATGGAGTCATTGTGTTCAGAAACGTAACTCTCATACCCCTATATAATCATACACAAAGTCACAAGTTTTCATATCATTTACTGTATTTTATTTTATTTATTCTATATGAGTGCATCTGAATGTATTTTGTATGCACTGTGTGTGTGTGTGCAGTAGCTACAGAGGTCAGAAGAGAGGATTGGATCATCTGGAACTAGAGTTACAAATGGTTATGAATCATTATTTGAGTGATGTGAACCAAACCCACATCTTCTGTTTTTAAATTTAAGTGATCTTAACTTCTGATCCATGTCTCCAGCCCTAATATAGGACTTTATTTTTTAAGTAAATCTGAATTATGTTGGCAGATAAGAGTTGGAACAGGAACATATACTAGCAAGGAGTGAGCAATCTTATTGAAAAATAAGAAATTGAAACCATTGATCAGCCAACGTAATCTGACAATGCAGTGTCCTATGGCTGAGTTAATTGTGCTTCTTGATTCCTTTGGTTTTGAGTATTTTTGTTTGGTTGGTTGGTTGGTTGATTTGGTTTGCTTTGGTTTGTCTGGTTTTGTTTGTTTGTTTTGTTTTTGTTTTTGTTTTTTTACATAGAATCTCACTTTTTAACCCAGGCTGAGCTTGAACACTTGGCAGGTCTCTTGCCCCAGTCTCCTAAGTGCTGGGATAACAAGCATGAATTATCATGTCTGACCCCATTTTTTGTTATAGTATTTTTTTTTCTTTTAATGAAGAAACTGTTTTTCTAAAATTTTCCTAATATTGAAGTATGGTGTCTGTGATTCAGTTCTTTCTTATATTCTTACTCACGGGAGTTACCACTGCTATTTGTTATAAACTTCCTGTGGCCAGGTAGACTATTGTACCATATTTGTTTCAAGAAAATGATTAGCGGATTTCAATTCAATAGCTCAAGTATTCCTCTAAACAATAAGGAGCAAAAAGTCTTTGTTATATTAGTTTCTTTTTCAATTTATCCTCAATAGAGTACTAAACCCTATTTTTCTTTCCCTTTTTAGGTTTCCTGCATGTAAATATACAGTACTGTTTTAGCAGGTTAACTAAGGTAAAAAAAAAAAAAAAAAAAAAACACAAGATACTTTAGTAAGGAATCTTAAAATATACAACTCAGAAAATGGGATACATGTTTATTTCTCATTCTTGGTGCCCTGTGATATGAGGTTTCTTTCACAATGCAGTTCAGAGATTTTTTTGGCTACCTCTAACTCTCTGGAAGCCTTAGGATATGATTTGGAATGGTTCTTAGAATTTTCCCCATTTCTAAGCAGTGGGGAAGAAATCATAGGACCAAGACCAGAGAAAGCAACACGACCACTTTTAGAAGATGCCTAGAAACTGAATATATAATTTCCATATGTCTCATTTGCACAGTCAAGGCTAGCTTCAAGACAATTACTTTCTGGGCAAACATTTATGTGACTGAGAAAGGATTTAAAGAACAGAAGGATATAGAATGGGAGAGTTGGTTATATGTTACATTTTTGCCTAATTAAATTAGTCCAGTTTTAGTAACTTCTGCACATTGGTGGCTACCAATACCATGTCCCCACCATTCTCCAACATGCAACAGTGTGCACTGCCAACACATGCCTCTCATCGCATTTACTAAAGACTCTTCTCTAATAAAATGATTTGACATTTAGGGATCAGATCTCTATCTCAGTACATATTTTTCTATTTTTAAAATACCATTTAGCCTTATATTTAGAAAGATATGCAACAGAACATATAGCTGTTTCATAACTGTCAACAATATATGACTATTGCCTTTGGTACACAATAATAACTACAAAAGGATATTCGTGGGATAATTTGAGTGGCAGCACCAAACCTCTTGGTTCCATTTTAAAATAAGAAAGGCCCTTCTATCAGATTGAGGTACCTAGCAACGTTCTATAGTCTAACTAGAATGCTTGTTCCTGCAAGGACTATGAAGTTGAGACAGTATATTATTGCAATTCTACACTTTCTGTCAAGGTGTACTTGTTAATTCTCAGTATCCTAATTCACACAGCAGCAAAGAAACAAAGCATCTCTGAGTAGACAGAATTGTTTGGGTTTAATTCACTATAGGACATCACTGGGGTCTGAAACATCTCTATAATCACTTTACTCATGTGGAGAAGTTATACAGTTATTGAGATATCTGGACAGATCAAAGGAGTATTGAAACTTGCACTTTGGTTCAAAGCTTTGTAGATTTTGATGTGAATATAATCTATTTTATTTTTTTTATTTTTAACATTTGCTTACTTAGTGTGTGTGTGTGTGTGTGTGTGTGTGTGTGTGTACATGAACTTGCCCAGTCCCAATGGACACATCTACAACATACTACAACACAAAAGGCTGAGAGAACACTGTGGAAGAGGGGGTAGAAACAGTGTAAGAGCCAGAAGATCATGAACTTTGTTGTGAATTTGTGCCTGCTAGTAACATCAAGAGCTACATCTGTAAATTCTCACTAATATGATCACCCAAACATGAGCTGAACAATGAAGACACTAATGAACACACCAACCTGTGTGTATGGGGGAAAACCCTCAAGACCTCAACTCTATACAAAGAACTACAGGAAACTGAATAAAGCTGGGAGTAAGAGAGGCAGCCATCCTCCAAGAAAAAGCACACCAAATGATTGTCCAGTGCCAAGTCGTGGTTTGGAATCCTTAAACAACTAGACAACAGAAGCCACTACACATGAGGGTAGGAGCATTTATCAGTAGTTTAAATGTTCTTTTTATTCAGAAAGCTCCTTCTACTGAAGGAATATAGTTTTGAGTTGTTCCTCTCAGTGGTCATGTGAGCTTTATGGTCTCTAAAGTATAACCCTGTCTTGCATTTTCTAAGGAAGGAAGATCTTGCTGGGGTTTCATATTCTGTAACTCTGATGTTGTAGAAAGTAGTAATATTAGACCCTTTCCACCTAACATATGCCCCAAACTCATCATTCTCCAGAAAAATTATGAAAATTAAACAGTAGTAAAAAGGCAAAAGGAAAAATGCATTTGGGACTTTTTCAAAAGATTCAAACCTCAAAGATCTTATTATGCATAACAAAGGCAGGAAAATGAAAATACCAGTTACATAAAACTTCATATTCAATGCATTACAGATGCAGCTTTAAGATTCAGAAATTAGGAATTATTATTCTGGCAATATTTCCTTCCTTGGGGTTATCTTATCAGGGCCAAGAAGCTGCCAGCTGCACTGGGAGTGCTTCACAGGAGCATAATGCTTCTAGAATAAAATCAAGCTTGTGAGAAATAAAACACTGTTGCTCTAACCAATGCAGAATTTGCCATTCCAGTGGTTTTATCTTTAGCTATGTGTTAATTTAAAGGGAATTATCTGCTCTAAAATATCACAGTAGAGTCTGTCTTCTAAACCATATAATAATTTTATTACCAACTTTATTGAGTCTTCTTTTGGGATGTGACTGCTGAAAACTGGCACAATGTCTAATAATCACTATTACTACAATTTCATACTTCTATATTATTCCTAGGTTTACTAAACAATGTGGAAAACATATGTTCAGTGTCAGTGGAGTTATGTATGAGTCCTATCTGTCACCATCCAGCTAAGTGACCTTAGGCAAGTAATTTCACTCTAACACTTGGCTTTTTCCTCTGTCCTGTCAAACATGTCAAGCAACATGCTATCAGGTGTGAAGCCTAGCATGTGCATTAGGCTCACAGAGTTTTCCCCCAGTTTCATTAGTTCCAACCTCTATGGGCTCAACTCAGTAGACTTATAAACCTTTGCTTGTGCAGAGTCCAGTGCATATGCTACCGGTGAACTGTAAAGTTTCCTCCACATAACAATTCAGAGACCTGTGCTTCTTTATCATGTCCTCCTCCTTCTATTTCTGCATCAGATCAATGCAAAGTTCATGATATGTTAGTGAATCACATAATTTTTGATAAGACTGGTTAGTGGTGATGCCTGAGTGCACCTGGAGCTAGACATAACTAGACACCATTTCTATGATGTGTTCCATTTTAAAGAAAGAGCAGCACATGACACATGTGTAGCTTGCGAAATTGGTCTGCAGTTACCTTCTTGATGATGTCATCATTCTAGACAATCACATCCACAATTTCCATTGAGCATAGTGACTGTTAACATGTTATCTTAGAGAAGAAGGCCAAAAGATAATCATAGTTAGAAATTCAGTATCTCTTATTTCCCAATGAATGGCTTCTACCACTGCCAGCCAATATCTTTCCAAGTTCTCCATATCATAGTAATTCCCCCTTTTGCCTGAAGTTCCTTTTACCTGCTATAAGTCACAGGCATAAAATATTAAAGGGAAAAATTCCAGAAATAAGGAGTTCATAAGTTTTGAGTCACATGCCATTCTGAGTACCATGATGATGAAATCCTACGCATCCCACCTGGGTGTGAATCATCCCTTTGCCTAATACTGTGTATATGTTACCCACCCACTAGTCAGCATCCATTTCAGTTATCAGATGACTGGCAGGAACACAGTATTTGTGTCCAAATGATCCTTACTTTCACTAAGCAATGGCCTCAAAACACAAGAACACTATTCTGTCAGTTCAGAGCTGCCAAAGAGAAGTCATAGTATTTCTGTTGGGTAAGAGAGGTAAAAATTCTCTACTTAATAAGAAAAAAGGAAAATAATCACAACTGGAAGGTGCTCAAATCCATGGCAAGAACAAATGTTCTATTTATAGAATTGTGAAGGAAAGAATAAAAATTCCTGCAGGCTTTGCTGATGTCTCAAGTTGCACAGAATCAGCCATGGGATGTAGTAAGGAGATGGGAAGGTCTGGGGGACCATGAAAAGTAGCATGGTCCCTGGCAGAGCTAAGGCTAGGAGCCCTGGAGACCCTGATGGGACAGTGAGGAGCTTTGCCTGATCCTGGGCATCAGGCCTTGTCACTAGCCACAGCCCCCCCATAGATTTGTGGCCATCAGTCACATAAGGGCAACACCCTAAGCCCCCTTAAGGATGTGACCTGTAGTCACATAGGCTCAAAACAAAGATCTCTATTTTAATCAGAAACCTAGAGGTGTGGAGGGCTTAGCCCATAAGGTTTCCTTCCCAGATACTCTTCCTTGGAAAAGGTATTTAATCTCAGGACCACCCTGAGAAGTGGGATATGGTTTTACACATCTACTTTCGACCATGACAATAAATGGTTTAAAACCATGAAGTGCCTCTTTTCATAGGGATCTGCCAGTGGGGAGCCATGGAGAAGGCCTTTGCCTATAGAGCTGCTGCTGTTTAGTCTTCAGTAAAAGGCCTCTCTGTACTCCCAGCCATGACTGCCACCAAGCTCAAGTCAAGCCTATAGCCTGCCGACTCTCCCCTGTGGGATCAGATATAGCTCCATCCTTCCTTCACCATCACCCCTGCCCCAAGGCTAGATACAGCCTACAGGCCCCCACTCAGTTCTCAGCTCTTCCAGGGCATCCAGAGATGCCCCAGCCTCTTCACAGGCCTGGGGACCCCCAAGCCAGCACCTGCTGTCCCACGCCTCAAACTACACTTTCCTGAGAGGTGTCCTGGGGCTTCCCTACAGCCCGACTCCTGCCACCACCTGGTGACAACATGGGGTAAGCAGGGTCAACTTCCCAAGGCCCTGCCTCCCAGAGCAACCATGCCCTGTAGTGGAGTGGACTCTCGACCCACAACCCTATAGAGGCCCACTTAACATTACAGGATCTTGTACTATCTACAGCTTCAGACATCCACTGGGCATGACCTTTAGCATAGTCTCCTTGGAGTTTTCTTAGGTTCTTCCAAGCTGTGGACAATGGAAAACCCTGAAAGAGAATATGCTCCTCCATCATCAGCCTCAAAGGCAGATGCCTCCTCTCTCTGTGATTTCTAAAGTGCTCTGTGAGAATTTTCTGACTGCTTACTCACAGTGAGCACACAGGAATATCCCCTTATTCTCAAGGGTTGCAGTCTAAGACTCCCGGTGTATATCAGAAACTGTGGGCAGTAAGGAGGCTCCCATTTCAAGCTTCCCAATCTTGCTGATATGGGATTCATGACTAAAGAATCTCACTCAAGTGACCCACCTTCCTGTTCTAGTTCTGTCGTCTTTCTTTTTTGGCCTCTTGCTAGTGAGCTCGCCATGTCCGTTACAACCTCTCAAACCTACCTGGTACTGGCAGGCTTTGTGTCTGTCACTGCTATTAATGTTTCATTCATACTTCTTTGTCCAGATCTTTCCATGCTTCATTCCTTACTGCTTTGAAATATTTCCTTAAATTAACATCTTAGAAACACCATCTCTTCTCAACATACAATTTAAAATTTCTATTCCAATGCTCTGTACTAGCAATCACTGTCCCCTCCCCCCTCCTCCTTTTATTTTATATCTTTCCAGGCTTTGTCGCCTTCTAATGCATTAAACATGTGGCAACTTATTTATTTTCATTCTTCCCCCACTACTGGAATAAGAGACCATTCAATCGACAAAGATATCTGCTGCCCTATTTTCTCTTTAGTACCTTGGAGAGTACTTAGTGTTTAGTACTTAGTATTTGGGAGAAAAGATGGTAGAAGACTGAGGAAAGAAAAAACAATAAAGAGAGTTTAGAATAAAGTGCTATAGAATTTAGCTTGGAATGCAAATCAGACTTCAGTTGCACACAGCCAGGCTGGTGTATAATTCCCATGCAAAAGCTGTTTTGTCATATGACTGAAAGTCTTTAAAGCTCTAGTTACCTTTATACTCCTGTTACAGCATTATTCCATGTTCTTCTGGGGTTTGAGAACCTCAGAGGCTGGCTTGAAATGAAAATCTGAAGATGGAAATGCAAGTTTTATAACAGAAGTGGGCTGCCAAGTATGGAAGAGAGTTAGTCAGACTTGGACCACACAGACAGACCTAACCTTCCCTTCCCTTTGAGAACACCTGACCATCGTGGAGATACAGATGGGAAGAGGGAGGCCAGATGAGAGTCCCACAGTAAGACATCCTTCTCGATACGTGGAAATTCATGTTGTAGGTGACAGTCCATTAGAACTACAGTTTCTGTTTGTCTAGATAAATGGATACATAGTGAAATAGTCCAATCATTTAAACATCTTGGAAAGGCTGATGTTTGTTGCCTGAACTTGTATTCCTACTTTGTAGGATTTAACTAAAGAGGTAATTTTCTATATATTCATAATCATATCCATTCTTATTTTGATGAATCTTCAGCAAGTGTCTTATATGCAAATGACCTACTTTTTAAATATATATAATCAGAGGTTTGGGGAGTGGGCAGCTTGCCAAACTGGCCATAACTTCAAGCAAGTACTCAATGCTATGAAGTTTTCCAGCAATTGGTAGCAGTTCTAACTTATTTTGGGAAACATTGCAGTGTTGTTGACATTGTGCCTGTGTCTATCTCTATGGGGCCTTGTTCTCACCAGGAGGTAGAACAAGTACATGACCTGCATTTGGAAGAGAAGAAAAATTAGGCCAGCGTTTCTGTCACCCTTCTGATCCATCTTTAAAGGGCAAAAATAAGGTTATATAAGGTTATTTGACTCAATGTAAAAATTCGTATTTATCAGTTACCTCCAGAGAAACCAAAGAAAGGTAAGCAGTCTCTAATGATGACAAAGTTTCTAAGTGGAACATGTAGGAGTTGTAAATTTGATTGTTTGTTCCTCAGGTTTGTATACTCACAACACACAGCCTCACAACACACAGCCTCACAGCACACACCCTCACAGCACACACCCTCACAGCACACACCCTCACAACACACACCCCCTCACAGCACATACACACACAACACACACCCTCACAACACACACACACACACACACACACACACACTACTTTTTTCAGCCACCTAGGAAGTTGGAGAGTTATCAATTCTACTCTGTGTCCCATAGTTTCTGTTGCAACAATTTCTCAAATTTATATACTCAGTGTAGGTTTAGAGAATGTTTTCCAGTTTCTGGACTATGTCTCTCCCCTCTCTTTCTTCTGAAAGAAGGATGGGGAACTTAATGTAAATCTTGAATTGGTGAGTTACAGAAACCTTAGCACGATGCTGCCTATATGTAGGGATTTCTCCCAGTGGCACACTGGAGATGGCTTACATGGAATGGTAAGAGTCAATTGTGCTCAACCTTTTCAAAATAATTTACAATGTAAAAGGCATGTTCATCAACTTTCAGGAGCTTGAAATCAGCCATGAAAGATAGAAAGAGTGTTTGCACTCTAGAAATTGCCACATAATACATGGGAGAAATATTCTCCTTCTGCCCAGAGTCAGCTATTAAGCATTTACTAGCAAGTGGATGTCATTTGCTGTTGTAGATGGCAACCATGATCCTAAAAACTTGACATTATATAATGTGATATATGATAGTGTTATATATGATGTTCCTCCATTTAAGAAGTGCACACATTTATCCTCAAAGTTTGGGGTCTGGTGAGACTTAGGATTTGCCTTCGTTATAGAATTTAGTAGAACCAATTTAGGTGTCCTTGCCAAGCCAAGGTCTCAAAGAACTTACTTCTGCTCCATCATGATTCCTGTGCTACACTGTGGGAACAAGCTCATGATATGCATCGTACACTACCTTACAAATGAGAATCCATGTGATCTTCCTAGATCTGGCGGTTTGCAGGCTACTCAACATCTAGCTACAGTATGCATGCATGAGCATCGACAAGACCAAAAGAGCCACCATAGAATCCCACAAAACCTGTGAACCCATATTATAGGCCATATGCATGGCTGCCATTTGGAGTCACTGAGCCTTGGAGTCAAGCTTTCCATTAGGTGTCAACAACTAATAGTGGTTTTACCAGGTTTGTAATGTGGACCAGTGCCTGCTTAGGAAATGACACAATACTTACTATAACTTACTGTGAAAACATCTTCAGAATAAGGTTCTCCATCTTTATTTTATTTATGTTAGCACATATTTATGTGAAAATATCTTCAGGAAGTAGATGGAGGCTATTTAGACATTAGTGACAATGGGCTAGAATGGGGGGGAAAGAAATAAAACAATCTGGAGTATCTGAAGCTATTCAAACAATGATTCAACATGATGGGCACCCCACTCCCCTTTCAGTCAGCATTACTTCCACCAAATTGTCTGCCCATGTTTCATAAACAAGGCAAGTCCTTTTCTTTCTTGGGCTTTTTTCCTTAGTGGTCCTTCTGTCTGGAGCTTTCTGTCTCACATTTTTTTCAAGATCTTCACTCTCTGATGTGTAAAAGCTGAACACAGCAGATTTTTCTTTAATAAGCGTATCATGCATTGGCACAATGAGACCTTCCTTGAGCAGACCCCTGATGTTGATCAATAGAAATTTACAATACATACCAAAATGTTATAGCTAATATTTAAAAACTTGGAAAAATATGAAACTAATTTTAATTATATATTTTATTCCATCCACTATTCTGTCATGTTAGTGTATAACCAATCTATAAGTCAATAATATGCATGACCACAAAAAAATGTATCCATACTAATTTTACTTTTGATTAACAAAGCCTAGAAACAAGAAAACTATACCTCAGTAGTGAATGATTTAACACACTTTGGTTTAGTACATCCATGCAAAAAAAAAGAGAAAACAAGCACAGGAATAATCCTCAAGGCCATTTTGATAAATGGAATAAACAATCCATCTCAAATGGCCATCTATTATACACATATAACAATTTCAAAGATGAACATTTATAGAGGTAGAAATGAGCTTCCAGTTTGACAAGGTTAGGAATGGTGGAAGTCAGAGCATGGGGAGCATGAGAGAAATCTTCACTGAGAAGCTGTGCCTCTTGAGTGTACAGATGTTTACACTAAACTGTGTATATAATAAAGTGGTAGAGATCTCTGCAAACATTGTTAAGATAGTAATCCCAAATGATGGAACAGTAGGGACAATTCAACCAAATATATACATATTGCATTTTCTTGAGTTATTACAGATTCATAGTGAGTTCCAAGTCACAACACAGGAAAATTCAGTGAATCTTTCATTTCTGCAATATTTTATTTTTTCCTTGTAGTAATAAGTAATCTAACAATCACTGAATGCTAATTCTATGTCAGGCAATGTTTTCTGTATTTAATAATGATTGATTTGTTAAATGTTTCTACAACCTTTTGATATAGATACTAACGATTACCTCAAATTTATTCATAAGATTCTGTAAAAGTAAGACATAAAATTGCCTTTATGAGTGGCAGAGCTTGGCTGTGAACCTACAAGACTATTTTTCTGTTTCAGTGTTCCAGTACGCTGCTTGTCCCCTTTATTCTTTAAAGTCTCTCTTACCACCACTTTGTTTGCAATACTTGGTACATTGTAAGTTAGCAATAAATGTGTATAAAGAAGTAGAAAATATATGAGGAAAATTTAGAGGACCTATGTTCTTTCTGCTCTGTCCCTAGCAAGCTTTATGCTTAAGCAAGTACCTGAGAACCAGGGATTCCAGTATTTTCACTACTGCTGACTTTACCAGCCCCCCATCCAGATTTTTGCCTTGTTGAGACTATCAAAGGATGCAAAGATGTCCATAAAATAAGTTTGGGAACAACAAGATGGACACCAAGGTGACTATAATCAATAATAAGGTACCATAAATCTCTAATTGGCACTAACAGTATGCTAACTGGTACACATGTCTAATTTGCCCTTAGTAGACAGATAAAAGAGTTTCAAAATTCAAGGCACCCTGGGCTACAAGGTTAAGATCCTTTTCCAGTGAAAACAAGCATAAACAAGAGTAAATTTTTTAAAAAAATCTCACTATGTATTTCAAAATAACTAAAATCAAATTTCAAATGTCTCTCCATTAAAAATGAAAGAGAAGGTAAGAGATATGATAATTAACCTAATTTATCCCTGTCAAATTGTATCTACAAGTATATGTATCTTTCAACACATCATATTCTATTTCACAAATGTATATTATGATTTGGCAATGAAATTAACAGACAAAAAATTTAAGACCCTAACTAGTTTAAAAACAAGCTGGTTTTATCAAAATATCAAATAGTTTGCCTTAGTGAATATTCAACAGATATTTACTGATCACCTGCCTTGAACCAGGCCCAGACAAGGCAGTACAGAAAACTAAACAGACTAATGGTTTGTCAGAGACAATCCACTTTACTTTCTGTCAGAAAAAAAAATTATCTAAGCTTCCTGAAAATCAGTCTGCTAGCATTAGTAAAACAATGAGCTATGGTTGTCATGGGCTGATTTTTATCTTCCCAACATTCACATTTAAAGAATTCATAGCTGCAGAAATCTCAAAATGAGACTCTTTGGGAACAAGGTCTACAAAGGACACTCAACTTTAAAGGATGTTGTTAATATTAGACTTAATCAAAGTTGTCCAGTATCCCTATAAGAAAAAAAAAAAAAAAACTATGACAATAGCATGTCCAGGGGGAGGTCTGTGGTGACAACACAGAAGGGACCCAGCCATCTACACACCAAGAAAAAGAGGGCTTGGGAAAAAGAAATCAAGTGTGCCAACAATTTGATCTTGGATTTCCAGCTTCCCCATTTGTGAAGAGAAAACTCCCTTAGTGTAAAAAGCCTAGCCTGCATGATTTGTGATGGTGACCCCAGCAAACTACCACACACATTTCTTGTCTCACTGTTTCCAGAGCTGACAGTCTGCCCCAGATGAAATTTTTGCATATATGTAGATGCTCTGTGTACCCAGAGTCACACTGGAATGTTGGGGTTTAGAGCAATATAAACCTTAAATATTAATTAAAGAGTCAATAGATGATTTATAGTACCTTCAATTTTATAAAATGCCATCGAGACTTCAACAAAACAAGAAATACAGTCATGTAAATTGGCATGAGAAGATAGCCAATAGCTGCTTTATTTCTTTGTTTATTTATTTATTTAACAGCCTGAATAGTCAAGCAACACACTCATACACACACACACACACACACACACACACACACACAAAGCAATTCCTACACAATGTACATAGTATGGTCAGATTTACCTATGAAAATCCAGTTTGTCTTCAGGGACAGCAAAAATAAACAGAAAGGGTCCGAGGCTTGGAGCTCTGAGGGAACAGTGTAGTGGCAGGACTTTGAACATTTGTTCTACATGTTTGTATATTGGTTATTCTATCCACAACCAACTTGTAGTACTTGTTTATTTGAAATCATGTTTCTGCAGCACAATAACTATACGTGCTGCTCTAGAGGAACATAAGCAGTGTTCTAGGTTAAAAGGAGAACCCCCTGAGGAAATAGTACTTGATCTGAAAACCGAAGAGGGACTCTTTGGAGAATGCTGATGAGATGGAAGGGACTGAGTTGGGGTGGGGGGGGATGCAGAAACTGGAGGAATGAGAGGATTTAAGATAATCAAGGTGAAGACGGAATTCTAATGCTTCTGAAAGAAAGAAAGGATTTCTGCCGGCAGAAATGGACTGAGAAAAGGGTGCAAAAGGAACCTTCTGAGTCTGGCTTGTTTGTAAGACCAGTGGGAAGCAACGGAAAAGATTAGCAGAAACAGACACAGGTTTATATTTTAAAAAGATTGGTGTCCCTGCAGAATGGAGTCACCACGCGGAAGGATACAAATTAGTCAAAGTGAAGCTTAGCTAGATGGGTTATAGTAACCCAAGGAAAAATGCTAAGGTGTAGTGTGGTGAGAATCCTGAGTAGAGTGGATAAACTAAACCCACTTTAACCTGTGAGTGCATTATGTCACAGTGCAAGTGGGTGTTAAGGGTGTTACCCTTGCTGACAAACCACAAAGAGGAGTTCCCATGCAAATGGGGCATTGCAGTTGCTGTTGTTGCTAGTAACTTGCTGAAGCCAAGCAAGTTATCAATTGGGATAATGAAGCAGATTATCCCAATAAGCCAAATAGAATCACAAGGGCCAATACGTCTAGAAGAGATAAGCAGAAGAGGGCAATGTGAAAGATGCAAGAACAGTGGAAGAGAAGTGTGATACCTCTGGCTCTGAGTATGGAATGAGGACCTAAGAGCCAAGGGAAACAAGTCACTTCTAAACACTTGAAAAACAACAGAAAGAAAGAAAGAAAGAAAGAAAGAAAGAAAGAAAGAAAGAAAGA
>JADRCH010000307.1:1077177-1099271 GCA_019843965.1 Rhynchomys soricoides | reverse complement strand
GAGAAGAGAAGAGAAGAGAAGAGAAGAGAAGAGAAGAGAAGAGAAGAGACCTGCATTTTGATATTATATAATGAATTCATCTCCGTTTCTTACCCCTGAATCCCACATAGGTACTTCATGTTACATTTTCCCTAAAAACAGCATAGCTAAGATCTGGGTGTAATATTTTCCTTTATTCTAATTCTATGATTAATCTATAACTACAAGGGGGTGTGGTTGGCCTCATCCTTCTACCACACAGTTTTTAAATCAAGCATATTTCTTCTACCAATGACAGGCTAAGTCATTAAGCCTACATTATCTGGACACAGGTAGATATTTCTAAAATACTTAAATACCAATTATTACATTTGCCAAGTTCTTCATGAAGGATATGAGACTAAGAAAAGAAAATTTTCTTGATGAGAGCTCAATGAGAAATGATTATCTCCTAAGAAGTACGTTAAAGGCACATATTTCTAATTTGGGGGTCTTCTGTTTTCCATGTCTCTAATGTCCTATGTGGCAGAAAGTTTTTTTTCTTTTTTGAATCAGTTACTGAGAACTTCATACTCATGTTCATATTCACCTACACCTCCAACTCTTCCCAGAAACTCTCTCTTCTCTACTCACCCATCCATCTTTATGAATCTTTTCTTCAAAAGGTAAAACAATCAACCCCGAACCTAACAAGTCCAATTTGTATTATTTGTATACAGGATATATATATATAGTGTGGCCACCCACTATAGTTTGTTCAATTTACCATGGTGTCCATTAAATAAAACTGACTCTCCTCTCCCAGCAGCCATTAATTGCCCATAGCTCCTTATCGGGGGGGAGGGGGGCTTTGTACCTGTCTCTTCCCACCATACACGAAATTTTGACTGGCTTTAGTCTGTACAAGTCTTGTGCATGTTGTCACAACTGCTAGTACTTCATATTTACACCTGTCCTGTTGTGTCCAAAATATTTTTTTCTTATCATCATTCAGCACCTCTGGCTCTTCTAATCTTTCATTTGTCTTTTGTTCAATTATCCCTGAGGTTTTGGAAAAGTGTGATATCCCATTTATGGCTGTTCATTCTCTGGTTAATTCTTCTCTGTACCTCGATCTATGTGGGATCTATGTTAATGACCATCTACTTCAAAAAGAAGCTTCTCAGATGCGGGATGGGAGATGTATTAAGTCTATGGATATGAAGGTGAATCAGTATGAGTGAGTTTAAACTATGTCCATTTAGCAGAAAAATAGCAGCAGACTTACCCTAGGGCCTAAGACTCTCTAGACACAGGATTTTGATCTTAATAACAGAACCAGTTATGGTTTTTGAGTGTGTGAGCAAGCCATGATCCAAGCAGAAAGTAGCTGGATACTCCCATTATGTCCATGGCTCTATTGCCAAAGGGACATATCTTGCCATGCTAATCATTAGTGTAGCACCCAGAGTTCACATCTGGGTAAGGTTGATGACTACTCTTCTCCTCTGTAGCATGCATAGCATCTTTTTCGGGGCTATATAGTAGGGATGAAGCATCTACATGAGTACCAGTTTGGTTTCTTCATGTTCTATGACTCAACTATATGATACATTTAGGAATGCGGTCTTACACTCAAGCTATAACCAAGAGTAGTGACAAAAGCCTACAGTGCTTAGAGGTCTATGGGAGCTCACGGACCAACATCTCCAAAATAGAAAACCACTCTAGAACTAAGCTTTTTACTTACTAGACTATGGTTTCTAGTAGGAGCACTTCCACTCTAATATAGGGCAATCCTAGTTTAACTATTTATATATCTTTGTATGTACAAATGTTTCATGTTTCCTCTCTCTATAAATGTTAACTAGGAATCTTTGTGTATTCAAGCCTCATTTAGAAAACCTACAGAGATCAGGAAATTAATACATGTTCACTGTTGAGAAAGCTTTTAAGAAGGTATAACTTGCACTAGTCTAAAGGCTTTGAGGAGAAGAATGAGACAGGAAGGGTTAGATCTGGTCAAGGATGAGAGGGTAAAAGAAGAAATAAGGGAGTAATAATTAACACTTGAGAGCTTTTGAAAAATTCATGTAGAAACTTACTGTAAAAGCTTCCTGTACATATACATATATAAGAAGAGGTTAGACATCTTAATGGTCCACTGTTGTCATTAGCTTCTCACTTTAGTCATAGGGCTTAAAAGCAAATCACTAATTAATTGCCAGGGTGGGGTTAAATGTCAACTCTTCTCATCCAATACTGTTTGAGATGCTGAAGGAGACAGGAACAAAGATTGTCTAATAGCTTGACCTCAGCTCTCCCCATCTTGTCCTGCCCCAGACTCATCTGCAATATGGCCCTTGTCAGACAATTCCCTCCTCCCATGGATTCTGAGATCCTAACACATATCCCGATCTATAATTGTTGCTATTATAAAATGGGCATAACATAAAATTCATAATGTTAATTCCTCTTAGACACACTGTTCATTGACACTTAGTACATTCACATTTTTGTACAGCCATCATTACCACTATGGTAGACATCTTAAAATGCTACCGCAAGTTTGTCAGAAAGCAAAAATCTATGAGTCTAGCTCAGATCTAATCTATTCTCTCAGTTTCTGATACCTGACAGCAGCCAACTGAGGAAAGTTATTATAACATTCCCTTTTTTGAATGCACAGTCTAAGAAGGAGGCTGTGCAGTTTTGCCTGAGTTGAAGAGTTGGCATGTCCTGAAGAACTTGGGTTGAGGTTCTGGCAAACAGGTTCAGCTTCAACTTCCTACAGTAAGTATTCAGTGAGGAATAAGGATACTCAAGGGGAAAATGGTATTGTTTAATACATCTGTTTTAATGTTTGCTTTTTAAATTTAATTTTAAAAATATTTCATAAAATACCATCTTGCTTCTTAAAAACACATCAAGCTTTAAGCCCCATTCCGGGGTCAGGAAACAAGGTACCAAACAACTGAAGATAGTTTAGTCATGGAGGAATGTTCCCAAGAGGGTGGTCTCAATCTGTTAATCTCTTCTACTTCTCTAAATATTATATTCCTACTTTGTTCATGTCAGTATAAGGCTTATTTGCTTTGTGATTCTCACTGGTAGGGACTATTTTAAATGTCTTTCTCAAAGTTTCTTCTTTTATTCCTTATTGCTTGTAAAAAACTAGTCCCTTTTTTTCAATGCACTTTCATCTTCTAACATGATATGTATTTTGTTGAATTTTTATCTCCAAATTGTGAAGTCTAGTGGTATTTGGAAGGATCCCTCTCTACATGCCCTATGCATCCCAGGCTTGATCCATATACCTAATTATTGAGTTTGCTTAAAGGCCATCTTAAGTGAACCTAATTTAGTACAGAGAAGAATACAGTGCTTTGCAGTCTGCTGGTCAAGAGTAACACTTCAGAGGCAGGTATGAAGTGAGGAAGATTTAGGTGTGAATTAGATGTTGCTAACTCTTAAGAAGACAACTTAGACAAATCACTTTGCTTGATCTTCATAAGCCTCATGGCATGCTTGTAAAAGGAAGGATTTCATAGAATTGTCAGGATCAGTCACACTTGACTTTTTTTTATCATTTTCCTGTACTAAATCATACCCATGGATATGATCCATGTGTCCTCTCATCAAGACATCAAATGTGGATATAATCTTGAAATTGCTGGCCCAGGTTTATTGTGAGTGAGGCATCATACACACTGAACATTCACAACCCTAAGCAGTCATGGACATAACAGAAAGGAGTCACATGCTATGACTAGTCTTGATTTTTCAACTTGATGGGATTTAGAGTCACCACAAAAGGAAGCCTCTGGACATGTCTGTAATGGAATTTCTAGACTGTGTTAATTGAGATGGAAATCATTACTTTAAATGTGACAGAGCCATTCCATAAGTGAGGGTCCCACACTGAATAGAATAACAATGAAATAAGCAATGGCATCCATCCCTCTCCTTGCTTTTTGTGCTTTTAGGCACAAAATGAGCAGCTTTCTTGTGGTGCTGTTGGCATGACTTCCCTGCCGTTATATACTGTGCCCTGAAACTATAAACCAAAGTAAACCCTCTTTCCTTAGGGTGCTTGTGTCAGTGTCTTTTTATTTTATACCCAAGAAAATTAGCTAATGCATTTATCAGGAATTTTCATGTCCTTTCTGGCCATCCCTCTGTTGCCTGATACTTTAGGACACCAGGATGCTATCTCCATCTTTCACCTGGATGAAAGGAGTAATGGCTACTGTTGGAAGAATATCACTGTCAATCTTTGAGATTCTATTTCTGATTCAGTCAATGAGAATTTCTTTAGGATTTAGAACCATTTGGGGTTTTTTCAACTTTCTTTTGCATTTCTTCTTCTGAAACTGTTTATTATTGTTATTTTGTTTTGTCTTGTCTTGATTTGTATTAATATTTTTGTTTTTGTTTTGTTTTTGTTTTGTTTTTGTTTGTTTGTTTGGTTGGGTTTTTTTTTTTTTTTTAGTTCATTTTGAAACATGGTCTCATTATGTAGAACACTATGGCCTTTAAGCTGAGACAATCCATCTGCTGCTGCTTCCTGGGTGCCGAGATTTCAGGCATATACTATCATGCACAACTGTTTCCTTTTTAAACTTGATCTTACTAGTCTTGTAGATCTGTGATTAATACTCTTTAAAGGGTGGTAGAGAGAGTCACAGGATTTTGTAGACTTAAGTTACTTCATCCACAGTTTTGCTCTCCACCATTCCCTACGTACAGGGCTAATTCATTCATATTTCTTTTTATATTTCTTCACTTGAGTGGCATAGTTGCTTCTGGAAGATTCACAAATAAAAGAGAAATAGCAAGATATCTCTGTTCTAGTTCTAAAAATATTTGGTCTAGCATTTTTATTGCTTGTTCAGGTATGAATATGTGCAAACAAATATCTTCCCAAATGACTCTGTCTTTCTTTTTAAAATTATGGGAATGAATGTCTATTAAAATGTCAAGTTGACTCAGCCAATGAAAGAGGAAATTATATTTGTGAATATGTTCTCTGTTCAGCAAATAGCCAAACGGTGGTATATGAAGTCACTAATTTGTAATTTCTTTCAACTGAAAATTCTCTAAGCAGTCAACTACCCAGGTCATGGTATCACAATTAAGACTTATTTGTATTAAGACTATTGTGTGATGGCTGATGTAGCTGCCCAGATTGGACATTGTTATTTGAAACCTTGGAATAGTAAAAACTAAAAAAGGGATGAGCTCATGAAGATGCAAGACAGGAGGTAATCGGTGTCTCTTACTAGCTTTTGTCTACATAACAGTCAGCTTCCAAAAATAATGGTTCAAAGGATTTTTGTCCCGATTTGATAGGTTAGAAACTGAGAATGCAGTTCACCAGGGAGTTTTCCTGCTAATGGTCTTTTTTATGAAAGGAACTTATATCATCCTATAAGCAGCTTTGCTGCTGGGAATTAGCTAGTGTTGGCTGGTATGACTAATGACCTGATACTACAATGGGATAGCATGGCTTTTTTCTTATGTAAACCTTGGGTTCTGAAATCAACAAGAGGACAAACCCTGATGGTCAGCACATTGCATACTTGTATTGTATTAATTTTTTGCCCCACAGATTACAGCGAATTATATATCCAAATCTAGAGTCTGTGTGAGAGAGGTCTTGGACTCTGTCAGCTGTTTCTGCAATGGCTTTCCTCTCCTTGTCCCTTTTCTTACATTTCCAATTCCTTGTGCCCACACTTTAAGATCATCAGACTTATGTTTATTGACCCACTTACAACAAAGTACTCAAAGAATTTCCTTTTCTTATTGCTTTGTTTCCTTTTATATTTTGAAACATGGTCTCACTCTGTAGCTCAGATTGAACAAGAACTTACTACTTAGCCCAGAGTAGCCTTGAATTTGGGGAATTCTTTCTACCCCAGCCTTCCAAGTGTTGTGATTACAGGCATGAAACATAAAACCCAGCTAAGTAATTTCTTTTAAATTATGTTTTCAAGGCCAAAATAAGATCATCAAAGTATTGGAGCTATTTCCATCCTATATCAATGTCCAGATTACTCTAAAGTAAAACCCTTCAAGAACAGTAGGGCTTTTCTATGTTCGTCACATCTTTTTCCCTATGGACAAACACCTGAGAAAAACACTTGGAAGGAGGAAGTATTTATTATGACTCACAGGCTCAGGGGATTAGGGCCATGGTTACTAAGTCTCATCACATTGAGCCTGGGATGAAAAGAAACATGGCAAGGAACACAACTTCCCCCTGTGGTCCAAAAAACAAGGGCCAGAGTTCGAGTCAAAATATGTCCATCAAAGATTTGCCTGCCCCAACAAATCTCACCTCCAAACTGCCCTGTTCAGTACCTACATGAGCTAATCATCTCCCAGTAGTACCACCCTCTGGGAACCAAACTTTCAATACTTGAGCCTCTGGGGACATTTCAGAGCCAAGCCCGAACAGATGAGAGGCAGTTGGGACTGCAAATGATCAGATGTCTGTAACAGAATGTTTATACAGACAGAGGATGAGGTAGGCACTTGAGGGAGTTGGAAGGCAGAAGACAGATGGCCTGAAAAGTAGCAATATATGACGAAAAGAAGGACGAGGGTTGGATAGAAGAGAAATAAGATATGGTAGAGGAAGAAAATAAGACAAGATGTTAACATCCACAAAGCTCTGGCCACATGAGCAATAGTCACTAAAATTATCTACGTTAGTGCTTGAACCCTAGCAGCATACAAGCAAGCTGGGTTGAGCCATATATCTGCAATAAGCCAATCAAACAAAAAACTGAAACAAAGCAAAAAAAGGAATATTTAGTTAATGTGGCCACATTAGAACCAAAGACTAAGAGGTTCATTGACTCCCATCTCTGTCTTACAGTTTTAGTATAAGGTTTGGGTTTAAACAGAGAATGAGAGGTCTGTCAAGATAACTGTTCCAGGCCACAGTGTGGTCCTGCCTAGCAGCATTGTCTGTGCCAAAATCCAGTTCCTCCTGCAAACTGCTCTGACACACTCTCAGCACTGTGTGAAATCCTCTTCTGTGAGACAAATTTCCCTCTGGTCAGCACCAGGCTTCAGCCTTTTTATTCTCCCAGCATGAGATTTCTGGGGCACAAATGTGTCTCTTTAGAATATCTTCAATCCTGCTGGAATGGTGATACTAAGGTCTTCCTAACAAAGAAAGCAACATGTTTAAGCCCCAAAATAATCTTACCACCTTTTATAAGCCCCACAGCCATATGTGGAAGGAATCCCAAAGTAACCTTGCTTATCTTACTCATAGGCAAGTAGCCCTGGTCAAAAGAAGCACACACCTAAAATACTCACTTGTAATGTGTAACAACCCAGTGTTGAAAGCCAAGTTACATACCTATAAAGCACAGCTTCACCATTTACTGTAGCTAACACTTACAGATCCTACTTTGGCCTGGTGGTTTTCTAAGTACTTGGTAAGTATTTATCTCTACCTATCATAATTGCTTTATATGTTGAGCAATTATTAGCTTGTTTTTAATATTGAAATATATGTTGTCACATATGTGTTCTGGATTTTGAGTGCATACCAAACTTTGAGGTGGTTCTCCTTGCGAATTGATCAGCTTTTACTTCAGCAATGTTCTGTGATAAACAAGTCTGAAATCTAACCCTTCATGTGTTACATCCACACAACAATCTCTGTGGCTAACATTGACTCAGTTGGGATTGTCTGGTCTTGACTCCAGAATAGGCTTATACATCTACTTCATGCATCTCTTCTAAAACTGAGGATGAAGATGAAGTATAATCTACCTAAGAAATCTTCATTGCAAGTACATTGAGGTTGGGGCACATAGAGACTCCAAACGCTCCCACCCTAGACTGGCTTATTGTCCAGACCCTTGGTCACTGTAGGTCACATGAGACAAATTCAGCATCAATGGGACAAGCAACTGTATTCCGTAGGGATCATTCAAGACAATAACATAAATTTAGAATGAAATTATCTAATCTATACAGGTTAACAACCAAACTTCTAATTTTTGAAAATAGTATTGCAAAAAATAACTAAAATGGTGTAACTAAATGTATCTTCTTGCTGCAAGCCACAAGCTACCTATTTTCATTTTGTATTTCCCAGGTTTTTACATCATGTTTGGGAAGAAAAAGAAAAAGATTGAAATATCTGGCCCATCCAACTTTGAACACAGGGTTCATACTGGGTTTGATCCACAAGAGCAGAAGTTTACTGGCCTTCCCCAGCAGTGGCACAGCCTGTTAGCAGACACAGCCAATAGGCCCAAGCCCATGGTAGATCCATCATGCATCACACCCATACAGCTGGCGCCCATGAAGGTATGTAAAAGTTCTGTCTTTGGGTCAGTGTCAGGCCATGATCTGACTTGACCTAACGTGCCATCTTTATAAACTGTGTAACCTTTTTAAAATGTCTCTATACTAACCACAGTTAATCTTCATTTGGCAGCACACAGGAAACTTAACCTTCAGAAACTTCTTACTGTAGTATTCAGGTGTAGAATTAAACTACAAAATGAACTTTTATTTCTGTTGATAATCTCCACTTACTCTGATAACAACAGCAATAGCTTCTAATTGAATATTTTATTGAATATATTCTGATATCTTCCATTTGCTTTCAAAATATTTATACATAATTTTAAATAAGATGTAATAATAAAAGATTTTAATAGTAATAAATTATATTTATAGGTGTATAAAACTCTAACATGTATGTGTAGATATGTATGGTGTATATAGTAAATATGTGTATCTCCACATTTATTTTCATTATCTAGAAGAGAACTATTTCAAATAATAGCAAATAATTTCAATCTCTGAATAGGCTAAAATTTACCTACTCACTGCTGCCTTCCTGGTCACCTCCTCCCATAATCCATCTCCCATCCCCCATCAGCCATCCCCAATCCCCCATCCCCTTCTCCTCTGAGCAGGTGGAAGCCTCACTGGATATCTACTCACTCAGGCACTTCAAGTCTCTGCAAGGCTAGCTGTGCAGACTTAGTTATGCCAATACTTCTCAAGATATATCACAGATCAGAATCACCTAGCAGACTTTGATTAAACAGATGTTTAATTTAGGGTTTCTATTTCTGTAAAGAGACACCACGGCCATAGCAACTCTTCTAAAGGAAAGCATTTAACTGGGGCTGGCTAAGGTTGTCCAATGACATCATGGCAGGCAGGAAGCATGGCAAGATGCAGGCAGATTTGGTGCTGGGAGAGGAAGCTGAGAGTTCTACATCTGTATCCCCAGGCATCAGGAAGAGGCAGTGAACTACTAGACCTAGCTTGAACTTCTGGATCCTCAAAACCTGTGACATGCTTCCTCCATCAAGGCCACACCTCTTAATAATACCTCTTCCTATGGGCCTATATGGGCCATTTTATACAAACCACCACAACACAGATTGAAATCACTACCTGTTTCTGATTTAGTAGAACTGAGTTAGGGCTTCCGAATGTTCCTTGCTAGCTGATGTCCTACTGGTGCTAACGCTAGTGGTCTGAAGACAGACTTTGAGAACCTTGACAAAAGTAATTATAAAGACTTTTATTTATATAGAAGACATAATCTAGATTTTACACTGGTAAAAAAAAAAATGACCAAGATACCAGAATTTTTATCAGAATCTTAGATTTATATTAAAAGTCTATTTTCTTGGTCCCCAAGCTCCAAGAGTATAGATTGGATGAAACCATCTGAACAGTCAAAGGGAAGAATAATTTTAAACATTTAGCAAGAATGGGAAATGCTGACAGTCATGTAGTCTGTGCTTAGCATGTGTGACACCCTGGGGTCTATTTCTAACATCCTTTCTCCCCACACCAAAACTGTTTTTTTCTTTTTCTACCTAACTCTTCTGTTCATAAGAACATCATAAGCAATATTACCCAGTTGTTCCTGAATTAGATGCATTATATGTAAAGGGAAGGTAGAATGGTTACTAAGTCTCAACCTTGGTCCTAAGGAGCTTAGTGTAATCCTCTTCCTCCTCAGTATCACCAGAGATATTCTGATTCAGTGTTTCTGGACTTCCCCAATGGTTTTCATTTATAATAAATCAATGCCCTGATAAATAATGTGAAAATCCTGTAATTACCAATATTCCTTATGAACACAGTGGCATGTGCCTGTAATCCAAGCATTCAGAAGGCAGAAATAAGAGGAGTGTGAGTTTCAGGCCAGCCTGGGCTACATAGCAATCAGTACCCTGACTCAAAATTCAGTGGGAAAGCATTGTTTTCACTAGGATAAAGCAAGTGTGGCATGTTAGTCCTTTCCCTTTTTTACAGACCAGAATCCACTTTAAGTAATGCAACAAAATGAAGAAAAATAGATGGGGAAAGGTCATCACGACTTCCCCCCTCACATGAGCAATCAGCACTTCCTAATGTTTTTTTCTGAGTTCTTTTTAATAATTAGGATTACAACAATTATTTTAAATATTTTGGTGTATTTAAATTTTACTGCTATGTCATACAATACTATCCTTCAACTTTTTTTACTTTAGATTGAGATAAAAATTCTGATTCCTACAGAGGACTTGAGTTTAGTTTAAATTGTAACTTTTTATAACTTACCCATTTTTCTATAGAGGATACTACTATAAAGTTTGTGCTATAACAGATTACAATTATCATGAACATATGTGTACCTAGTTCCCATAATATAGTCTGGAACTCTTAGATACCTGAGATTCTTTATGTCTACAAGATCAAACTGTTTTCATAGTAATTGAGAGTCATTTGGCATTTTTGTTATGTACTGAGACTACATCAGGCTTTTCCAGAAAGCAACATGTGTCATACCATCATGGTTTATGCCTAAAGTGTCATGAATTCTAGACTCTTAGACTCTTGTGCTTTAAAAGCGTCTCATTTTTAATATATTATATGGTATGTAGTTTTTAATTCTTACATAAACTGAAGTCTTTTGGATCCTGAATAAATTTAGGAGGGTTCTAAAACCAAAAAGTTCAAGCATAAACATTTTGGGCTCACATCAAATGTGATTTCTGTGATTTCTGTGGTTTGACCCTCACACAGTGCTGTTTGTTCTTTTATTAATTGTCCTATATCTTTATGAAAAGAGAAATTTTGTCTTCTCTAGTTGACTCTTAATGTTCAAGTCCCAAAAGATTACTGAATATAATATTCTATCATGTTGTAATTTAATGCAATTTATTTAACCTAACAGCTTGGAGTCATGTAATGCTTATTATATCCTTCACCTAATTTAGCCACCCTTGATCTAATGTAGTCTTTAAAGCATTCACTTTTGGAGAATTGCTTTATTATTTATTTATGTGTCTCTTTGTGAAAGAGTATGTGCATATACGCACATGTGCATGTGGGTGCCCTTGGAGGTTAGAAGGGTGTCATTTTCCCTGAAGGGAGAGTTGCAAGCAGTTGTAAAACACCTAACATGAGTGTTAGGAAAACAATTCAGGTCCTCTGAAAGAGCAACAAGTCTCTTAACTTCTGAGCCATCTACCTAGCCCCTAACCTTCAAAGGCTCCTTTAATATCTATCTAACTTATAACTTCAAAGATGTCATATGTGTGTGTTAATTCTTTAATAATCCTATACATTGTATTTTTATCACATTTGTACGCTCCATCCACGATCCATTCCACCTCCATACCCACCCAACTTGGTATTTTCTTTTTTTTAATCTATGGAATTTATATTTTAATTAGTACTGCCAAAATATTTTTGGATTTAAGGCCTCTTCTGAAGTTTGACTGACCTATCAAGGGTCAGAGTCATATCCTTAAAGAAAACTAACTTTCTCTCTCCCTCTCCTTTTCCTTCTTGGTCCCCCTCCCCCTTCCTCTCCCCCTCTCCATCTCCCTTTCCCTCCCTCCCCTCTCCCATCCCTCTCCCCCTCTCTCTCCTAACAGCTATTAGTTACCAATATCTCCTCAGCTAGAGGTGGTATTTCCCTTTTTGATGGGATTCCATCTGCCTTGATCTTGCTAAGGTCACAGTGACTGTAAGTGCAACTGCCCTGTTTTGTCAAGAAAACACTGTTCCTTGGAGCTATTTACTGAGCTTTTCAAGGATATATAGGGTGATATAGATGCCCCATTTAAGGCTCAGCTTTTCACAGTTAAATATCTATACGTTTATCAGTTGAGAGTCTCTATATTAACTGCTATCTTCTTTAAGAAGAAGCTTTTCTGTAGAGAGTTGAGAGATTTGCTATTTCATGTGTGTAGAGATAGATGTTGGCTGTTCTTCAAAGCTTTCCTTTTTTGTTAATTTATTTGGTCACTTTACAACATGGCCACAGCCCCCTCTCTCCTTTCCTTCCTCCCACCCTTTTCCCCTGCCATCATCCCTTTCCCCTTGCTGGGTATCAACCCACACTGGCACATCAAATGGCATCAAGACTAAGAGAATCCTCTTCCACTGAGGCCAGACAAGGCAACCCAGCTAGGGGGAAAGCAGGACCTCCAGTAAAGGAAGAGAGACACCAACCCAGCCATAAAACCTTCAACCCAAAATTTGCCCTGCCTACTAAATGTACAAGGATGAAGATGAAGCAGAGATTGAGGGAATAGCCAACCAATGACTGGCCCGACTTGAGACGCATCCCATGGGAGAGAACCAACCCCTGACACTATTATACTCAGCTATGTCTGCTATTATGATATGACTGCTATATTTGCAGACAGGAACCTAGCATAACTGTGCTCCAAGATGCAACCAGAGTGGATAGAAACAGTCAGAGATCCACAGCCAAACATTAAGCTGAGCTCAGGAAATCTTGTGGAAGAGTCAAGGGAAGGATTGAGGGACCCGGATAGATCAAGGATACTATAAGAAGACCCACGGAGCCAACTAATCTGAGCCAATGGGTGTTCACAGAGACTGAACCACCAACCAACCATACATGGTCTGAACCTAAGCTTCCTATACATATGTAGCAGATGGGCAGCTTTGTCTTCATTTGGTTCCCTTAATAATCGGAGAGGGAAATGTCTTTGACACAGACTCTGTTGACTGTCTCTGGATCCTTCTCCCCTAGCTGGGTTAACAACCTTCTCTTTATTCTGTGGAGGTTGAGGGTTGCAGATAATGCCAGAGCCAAGCTGGCTCTCCTGGGTCTTCTTCATCTCTGCAACTGTCGGCATTTCATAACATTCCAAAGTTGGAGTTATGTCTCTTCCTTTTTGTATCTTCAACCTCTGGCCACTACACTAAAAATAAGCTTAAAAAGACAAAACAGGTAAATAAAGAGAATTTCCAGGTCTGGCTGCTCCATTCTGGGTGACCACTCACCCTTGTTATAGTTTATGTCAGACTCTCCTCAAATAATGAATCCATCTCTATTCCTTTATAATTCTCTTTCTCCTTGTTCATAATTCATTATTGCACACAAAGAGCTTAAATATTTTTAGCTTTGACAACTTAGTCCCATTTCTTTGAGATTCTTTATTTTCTTTTAATATGTTTTGAAATGCATGTCCCTAACCTATAGGAAAACTATATGTTTTCTAACATTAGAGGGGCTATTTAGTTTCTAGTTTCTAAGAATATTTATTAAGAAATCAAAATGTAGCAGTTGTTTGTCATACTCTTCACTGAGTGAAACTATGACAGTGAGGAATGGCCCAGGGAGACTTTTCTGATTTCCATACCTGCTTCTTGCCCAACACTATGGTCCTCACATTACATATCAGCTTAGCTAAGTGACTGTTCTTATTTTCAATCCTGATATTTTTCCATATGCCTCCTCTCAAAGCCAATAGATCCAATCTGTTATAGCTTCCCTATTCTCTAATTCAATATAGTTTTAGCTCCTTCTTATTTATATCTTTCTCTACTATGATGCAATGTTGGACATCGAAACATCTATTTTAGCTCATGAAACTTGGTGCCTTAATGTTTTCCCAGCTGGACTACATCTTTTCATTTCTAAGTCTCCACATTGGTGGGCGAACATCATGGCTTATCTACCAATGAGCCCAGGGCAGTTTTAAAAATGGGAAATATTCACAGACAGAAGGAAGAAGTGGTCCAGAGACCCTGTATCAAAACCAAGTGTAGTGAGTGTAAAGAGTAAATAGATCACCTAAAGTGGTGGCACAGAGAGTACCAGGTAGACCAGAAGGAAATGGTGTCAGAACCAGGGGAAGCAGGGACTGGATAGCAGATAGTACAGAGCATTTGGAACCTGCAGTTAAGAGTTCGGTGCCTGATATCATCCAGGGGGGAAAGGCTCCAGGTCTTGCATCCAGAAATTGTTCTTTTAGAAAATGAACAGATCAAATTTAAAGTTTACCTGCAATGTTGATGTAATATGGAATCTTGTAGATTAGGTATGGGAGTCATCATTGAAAGTTGTGAAAAGTTGAAATTCAGGAAGTTCTTCCAGCTATATGACTGCCAAAAGACAGCTGAGGAAAAAAAAAAACACAACACTTCTTCCAGAATAAACAGTGCATTTTTCATAAAGATAATTTCAGTGAAAAACAGAATGTAATTATAAAATGAAACTTGTCTGGAAATTTAACCATGTTTTAAATCTATTTGTAAAAATTCCACTTCAAAAGAACTGTATCAGTGTATGTCTATTTGATCAGAACCAGTACTCCCAATCAGGAGGACAGATGGTTCATCTTCTGTCAAAATCTCTCATATTCTACACTTTAAAAAGCCAGTGAAGATAGCAGACAGGCTCTATCAAGCTTTCCCATGCCTTTTATTTTCCATTGCAATTGAAAAATGTCTTTTCAACCAACTCACCAGCATAAGGACTAGGGAAACATATGTCTTACATGCCAGAATAAGTACCTGGGTAAGATGGACTTTTTTCAAGTAGGAGGAGAAGACTATAAGCAAAGCCAAAGTCTTCATACACGTCTGGGAATTGCCAACAAATTTTCCACTTTATGATGAAGCTAAGCTTCAAAGTGTACACCCTGATAACATATCCCCTCTCCCCCAAAAAAATTCCCCCTCTCTCTTTTCTCTTTTCCCCTTATCCCTCTTCAGTCCTTATCAGGAGTCATGTAGGAAAGGCTACAGCTAGCAGATGACTTTCCAGAAGATGGCCCATGTTTTTGCATGGTCTGCAATGGGTAAAATTCTGGATTGCACGGCCTTCAGAAATCTCATCTCAGGATTGATTCTTACTGCTGGTATGCCTTTCCTGTCATCGTTGAATTTGTCTAATAATTTCTGGGCATTAGCCCACCCTATTGGGCAGATTTTCTGCAGCTCAACAAGGATCTACTCTCTTGTAGTAACACTATGTAGACAAATTAATGATTTCATAATTCCTAATAATGATTTTATTGAATTTATACAAGTAGTTTTGAGCCTTCTATAGAAAATGCTGCAATTAGGGCTCTGTAAACATTCAGGTGTCATGGGCTAATTGTACTAGAATAGAAAGCAGGCTTAGAACAAATTTACAATCAGGGAAAACATTCCTTCTAGGCTACCTGTGAAACTATTATCTAATAACTAAAGATCATAAACTGAAAATGGACAATTTATTGTAGGTACAAGGATGGAAGATAAAATATTGACTGGATTTATCTATACAAAACTTCAAAACTAATGAGACACTAGGCAGACAATTTGTCTCTTGACAAAACCTTACTTACTTATAATATAAGAATTATTGTTTTAAACTTTTAATGAACTTGTGGAGCTAGAGACAGATAATGAATGTTTAATTAGATAATTAGTCTTAATGGAAACTCATGTAAACATTCCTGCTGAAACTTCATGTTTGATTTATGATGAACTTTTGGAATGTAAATACCCTTGGAAAACCATGTGATCTATTCTCCTCAGAAAGTGTAAATACTAAGGGCAACAGTAAGGGATTAGCTTTTTCTTACTTGAAAGGCTCCTTTCGTTCAGAAATAAAAAGGTAGAAGCCTTTTCTTCCTATGAGCAATAAAGATTGGAGACTCTTTTTCGTCCAGAATGAGTAAGAGTTTTTCTGCATTGGAGCTTGCTCAATGAAACCTACTATTGTGAGCATTGGCTCCTTCCCCAAATACATATATGCATTTGTAAGTATAGATGTGTGTTTGTAAGTATATAGTTGATGAGACAGAGTTGGGCCCAATCAGAACATGTGTGTGTGTGTGTGTGTGTGTATGAATGTGTGTGTGTGTGTGCATATTTGTTTATGTAAAACTTCCTATTTCTGTTAGTGTCACTTTCTTTTCCTGATTCACAGAGTCAGTAAGCCCCAAGCCTCCCTCTTGCCTGGCCTTCTAGAGGTAAGGCTTCATGGCAAGAGAGAAAGGAACTCTAACAATTAATCCTTTATTTAATTCCCTGCTGCTGCCAGCAAGAATTAATTACCAATTGTATATCTGTCTTTCTGTCTGTCTGTCTGTCTGTCTATACATATATACATTTAAGAGATAAGAATTCAGAGTTTTTCACTGGGCATTCTTGCCAGCACCAAATAATTAGGTTTTGTTCCATCAGTAGTGCTGATGAAATCACCCTATAATTGCCCCATAAATCTCCCATCGCTCTTACCAGCTTGTCTGCTATCAGTATGACCCCAATCACAAACCCACACACACATCCACTGCTTTTACAGAGAGAAGGAACTGGTGCCAGGCAGGCTCCTGCCAGTCCCTTCTTTCCCCCTTCCCTGTTTTCCTCTTCCTCACTGAACTCTAAAAGTTAGAAAATAAATCCTAAGTTCAGTCCCATATACGTACTCATAAGACCTTATACCTACCATCTTTCTTTGAATCAGCACTCTGTAGTATCTTACTTATGCCACCTTAAATTTTCCTACGTTTGAGTAACCAAATTCAAATGGCCTTATTATTAGTAGTAAATAAAAGATGCCATTTTCAGAGTGACTATATTCAGAGAAAGCATCACTGGAGGTGATTGCCCTGCTTCCATGTTGAGAAACATAGTAAGTTGACCAGTTTTCTCCTGCAGTCTTCTTGGCAGATTCATCCTGACATCAGTGTGACAATGATCATAAACAAAGATTTCCACAACCATAGATCAAAAGGGGAACTTAGTAAAGTAAACTATTCTTTCTTATTCCCCAACTCTGGCATTTGGAAGGCAGCTTCCAGGTTCACAATTAAAACTGTAGCACTGAAAGAAATCCCATGAAGAAGAGTTGCCATTCATCTCACCATGAAAGTTTAGCATCTCCTGTCATCCTTGAGACCAAAGAAAACATACATGAATGTGGGATTCAATGCAGTCATAGGTTACACTTGGAAATCCTTTTTGGCAAAGATGGTCAAGTCTACATCTGAGTACTACCTAATACCATCCAAATATATCTTTCTCGGCATTTTCAGTGAAAGTCTTCAATTGCAACCCCAGAGAAGAAATGAAAGAGCTGACTACATCCCAATACAAAACATGCATTCTTACAACACTTAAAGCTGATATCTGATTCACCCCTTTTCCAGGTCAGAGGCTGATGTGGAAGAAAAACAGACTCCAAATCTATGCTGAGCTGAAGCTTTGTTGAATTATACTAGGGAATAGGCCTGACCCAACTGAAGAATACCATTGCCAAACACTAGATAATGTTTATAGAACACAAAATATTCAATATTTATTATTTGTGGCATTCATGCAATGACTAATGAAGTATTGAGTCAGTAGTAAGGGGGAAAAAAACTTGCTTGAGTCCAAATCCACCCAACTTCTAAGTTTAATTACACTCTATATTCTCACCCAGCTGCCTCCAGTTGCTCTACAGTCTTTCTTCTGCAAAGGGTTAATGACTGCTTTGTGTGAATCCCTCAGAGTATTTGCTTTTGATAGGAAAATGATCAAAAAGAGAATTATAATCCCAACCATGAAGCTTTTCTGTAACCCCAAAGAAGTGAGTGGCCTGACAGTATATTTTATCACAGGAGAGTTTTCTAGTTTGCTTAGGGTAACACAAAAAAAAAACCTGATTATCCTGGATAAGTTAGCAAAAACTGGGGTGGGGTGGGCATGAATCAGAAATGCAGGTGACCCAACCTTGACTATTGTAGGCTTTGAATGTAGACTCTGTAGTTGCTTCTTCACAGATACCATTCAAGATTGACCAAAATTTTCATTTCTCTTGCCAGTGCATCATGATGAGCCTTGAATTTAGGCTTGACCATGAGGCTTTCATGATCTGTGCCTTGGTGTGAACAGAAGCATGTGGTATGCAGCTTAGATTTCCATTCTGCATCATCTTAAGAGAAGTATTCTCTGGAAAACTCAATAACTCCAGGAGAGTAAGCACATTTGGCGCAGATCATCTTGCACTACCTACATCCTTGCAACCTGAAGCAGAGCCTCTCCACCCTCATTCTCACTGTTTGACACTTGTATGAAATATTTGCTATGTAGCTTTAGGAGACAATGAGGCTGATACATTGCCACACTTAATTGCCAAATAATCCTTTCAAGTGGGTGAGGTTGAGTCTATCTTTTAGATGAAGAAATCAAGGTTTAGAGGAATATAGAATATGAACCAGGACTTGGTAGCTCATGATTGTCACCCCAATGCTTGGAAGGCTTATTCAGCAGAATTATCATGCATTCAAATTTAGCCTAGAGTGTACAGTAAGATCCTATCTCAAAATGTATTAGAAGTTTCATAGCTGATAACAAAAAACAAAAACAAACAAAAGAACAAAACAGATTCAAGTCCCAAAACTACATGACTCTAAAACTCATTCCTATAATCACCACACTCCCTAACTCCTAATTATAAGAGTCTAAAAATAAGGTTCTTTTAAAAAATGTAGTCCATAGTATTCTTAGACAAGGTATCATGAGTTTTCATAAGATAATAAAAAGCTATTGTAAAGGAGTTACAGGTAAGGGACACCTTTCACTCTACCATTGAGATAGACTAGGTTTAACCTATGAACTTCAACCCACCCAAGAGTCTAATAAGGACATCACTTTAAATACCAACAATCGTTTCCTATCACAACCTCAGTAAGATTTAGCTTTCTATGTACAACGTGTGCAGGCCCTTTTGTGGAGCCTTCCATTCATGCAATCTGCATCTCCTCAAAGAAGTCAGCAGAATATTTAAACAGAAAATGCTAATAAAAGCATTTGCCAAGAAGCAAATGAATAAACCTTTACATACATGCTGCAGGTTCTCCACAATGGCCTCCCTGCTCCCTGAACTAGCCATTCTTGAAGTTGCACATCAAATTCCCCAGTCACAAGCTCTCACCTAATATAGAGCCCTAACATTTGAACTTGCCAATGATGAGTCTACATATCTATGTTTCAATAGCTGGAAATTCCATATAAGCTGAAATATCATCAGGATAAACTTACTAGCCTCAGCTCTGCCTTCCCGGCAGTAGTGATATTCTGAAAAGAATCCTTCTAAATCCAAACTGAAAAAGTTATCCCTTGGCCTTCTCACACTTGGAACCTGAGACATCTAATTTTATCTCTCTTTAACATCTTATGAAAATTGGGACACTAATATAGTGACTATAGGCTATTTGGGGAGAACTGTCAGATCCTCATTTTTATCAATTTGTTGTGGGTTCTTAAGTAAATTCCCTATGCTATTGACTATTTGCTATTGAAAAAACTGTTTATTTCAAACATTTCCAAGCAGCATATCACTGTTCAACTAATCAAGTGAGGCTACTGCTATTAAAAGGTTAATAAAAAGAAAGAAAGAAAGAAAGGAAGGAAGGAAGGAAGGAAGGAAGGAAGGAAGGAAGAAGAGAAACTATCCCTGGTAGAGCTGGTCTAAGTGTTTGCCACTAACTCAGTATCATGTATAAAGAATGAAACAGCTGATGCACCAGAGTTTTGATTCTGAGCACTTCGACTCAACTCTTTCAGGCAAGAACCCTGCATCTTCTTTTATTAGCACTCATTTCTTAAAATAGTGGTAGTCTTTTCTTGGAAGATAATCCTGAACATTTTTAGAAGTGCTTTTGCTTTACGGAGGATTAGAAAGGAGTTCTAGAAGTCTCATTTTAAGGAAATGTGTAGAAACCTCAACAAATAGGTAGAAAACCCTTCTTCCCACTGTTTTCTTATAATGCCAGTTATTGATCTACATATACAAGGAGCTTTTCCAGGCCCATTGGTTTGTGTGCATGTCCTTGAAAACTGTCCTATTTCCTTTTTTAAAGATTTATTGTGTCTGTGTGTGTCTTAAGTGCATGTACTAATGTCCTCAGAAGCCAGAAGAGGAAGTTGGCCCTTTAGAGATAGTTACAAGACACTGTGTACTGCCAAGCGTGGGTTGTCTGTGATACCAATACACACTGCTGAGCCATGTGTCCACCTCCATGCCCTGCTTCTTATATCTGAGTTGTGTTACCTCTCAATACATGTAGACCATAAATATGTTTTCCTGGGCTTATGTTCTGTCTGTGTCTTTCATTCTTGGTCTTGAAGACAGAGTTTCAATACTATTTGTTTCTCTTTCTTTCTTTCTTTCTTTTTTTTTTTTGTCTTTTATTGGATATTTTCTTTATTTACATTTCAAATGTTAGCCCTTTTCCAGGTCTCCCTTCCGGAAACCCTCTATCCCATTCCCCCTCCCCCTACCTCTATGAGGGTGGTCACCTACCCACCCACCCTTTCCTGCCTTCCTGTCCTGGCATTTCCCTACACTAGGGCATCGAACCCCCACAGGACCAAGGGCTGCTCCTCTCACTGATGTCCAACAAGGCCATCCTCTTCCACATACCCTGCCAGAGCCATGGGTCCCTCCATGTGGCAGGAGCCTGATATGGCTGTCCTGAGAGACTCTGCCAGAGCCTGCCAAATACAGAGGCGGATACTTGCAGCCAACAATTGGCCTGAGCACAGTGTTCCCGGTGGAGGAGTTGGAGAAGGGACTGAAGGAGCTGGGGGGGGGGGGTCAACCCCATGGGGGTAGCAACAGTGTCAACCGGCCAGATCCCTCAGACAACCAACCAAAGAGTACACATGGAGGGACCCATGGCTCAGACTGCCTATGTTTCTCTTTCTTAGTCCTGCAGAGATAGACCTCTGATTGGATTTGCTCCTCAGAAATGGTCTGATAAAGAAGCTTCTAATTTCTGGTGTTACATGTCTGCTGGGGCTACCCATTTTCTTCCCATCCCTGTCTCTACTTATGTTTCCAACAGTTTTGTCAGTGTCTGGTGGAAATGAGAATTGTGTGTTGGATTTGTCTTACTTAAGATGTATCACAGAGTGCTAGAGATTGTACTAGACAATGCTACTTCTCAAATGGATTGCCCAGAGACCTTATTCAAATGTAGATATTTTAATTTAGTTGTCTGTGGTTATAAAGGATAGTAAACCTTTTTGAGCTCCTAGCTAGTGCCATCCTGCTAATATACCAGCCACTCCTCACAGGGATGGTTTAACTTATCCCAGCAGAAATGTAACTAGAGCAGCATTTTGGACAATTAGAAAATCTGGGTAAGCTTATGCTATACATGCCTGTCTCTGGGGTGAAGGGAGTTCAGTGCCGTGAAGGTGGACTAACAGCATATCTGACTTTTACCTTCTCTCTCAGTTGTTAAATCAAAACTATGACAAGAAACTACCACTATTCTGGAGGAGGTGCAAAAATGACTCTTGTCCAAGAAACACCAGTAAAGATGTTATTATTAAAGAGTCCTTTAAAATACTTGAACTCTCTAGCTTACTGATTGAATGTGCTGCATGACATTGGGAAACTCTTATCTCTATACCTGACTTTCCCTCTGTAAAATGGTTACAATGATGTTTGGGTTAGATGCTCACAGGTGTACTGTGAAAATGAAGGGTGAGGGTATCAAGAGAGATTTAGGGTGGGGAGGAAGTCCAAACCCTGAAAGTGGATTGAATCATCTCATGGGTGGGGGTCCCATGAAGAGTAACAGAAAAACTGGGAGAACGATGCCTTAGCATCAACATTCCCTTTATCAGTATGAGCATTTACATATTCGTGGTAGGCTTAGAACTACATGCATATTGATACCTAGACATTAACAATCCATAGCAAAGATCATTAAAGAAGAAGAAAAAGAAGAGGAAAAGGAGGAGGAGGAAGAGGAGGAGGAGGAGGAGGAAGAGGAAGAGGAAGAGGAAGAAGAAGAAGAAGAAGAAGAAGAAGAAGAAGAAGAAGAAGAAGA
>JADRCH010000307.1:912353-1077167 GCA_019843965.1 Rhynchomys soricoides | reverse complement strand
GAAGAAGAAGAAGAAGAAGAAGAAGAAGAAGAAGAAGAAGAAGAAGAAGAAGAAGAAGAAGAATCTGTTAGCCATGTACTTCTCTGTGACAATCATCACAAACTTGAATGTGGAAAAGTTGCTTTCTTCATCACTGTGACAAAACAACTGGTTAAAGTCAATTTAAGAGAGAAAGGGTCTGGAAGAATGTGGTTCATGTGGCAAGAGGGATGACACTGGGGACGGTTTCAGGAAGCCATGCTAAGGGAGTGGGTTGGGCTGAGGTGCTCACCAGGAAGCAAATGAAAATTCTGATGCTAAGGTAGTGTTCTCCCTGTTTTTCTGTTACTCTTCATGGGACCCCAGCCCATAAGATGATCCAATCCACTTTTAGGATTGGACTTCCTCCCCACCCTAAATCTCTCTTGACACCCTCACAGCTATGCCTCATTAATGCCTTAGGTCTTTCTTCACCCAATCAAACTGACCATTGAAATTAAGCATCATGAAGGCTACCTGCATTATCATAGTTTCTATAAGTTCAGAGTCTAAGTGTGGCTTATGTGGTTTCTCTGTTCAATGTCCCACAATGTAGTAACCTGTGAGACACCATTCTGCATTTGAATCTGGACACTTAATGGGCAGAACCTACTTCCAAACATATTGAGGTTGTTGGTAGAATTATTTTGGAATTTTCTCTTCCGTTTGGTTCTTAAGTCAACCATGAGAATAAGAGCTAATTGGTTTGGAGGGAAGGAGGAGGGAGAACAAAATTATAAGGTTAAAAGCCCATCTCCATTAAAATATAATGCTAGATAACCAGAGGAGTGGCAAAAAACACACTGTGGAAGCTAACTAACGGCCTGCCATCTTTGTCTTAGTAAACTTATGGCAAGTAAATTGTGGGCAAGCCTCAGATGTTGCCCACAAAAACTAGTAAGCCATCCAAAAGTGGAAATCAGCATGGAGAGATCAACGAAAGAGCTGTCCTCTCTGCCTCTCATATCCTCCCATATATAAAATGCAGTCATTCCAAGCCAGTAATCCCAAAGTCTCAGCCCATCCTCTCAATGGCCAAATTCCCCCATTAAATTGGAATTTGGTACCAATGGGCTATATAGATGTGGTTTATTGAATACAGCTACTGGTTACATTCTCCATTGGTGCACGTGTGAAACTAGACTTATCTGCCCCCAGAATTTCCCAATATACAATGGTAAAGCAAGCAGAGTAGACATAAACACTCTGACTCAATATGAGAGAGTAGAATGAATGAAGGGGGTTGGGAGAAACAGAAAGTTAAAAGGGTCCATTTGTTAATGTCAATCCTCAAGTCTCACCAGGAAAATATTAAAATGTCCTTGATTAAAATATAAGGCATAGAAATGTCCCTCTGTGGCTCCAGCAGTACCCACTTAAATTTCCTTCCTCCTTTCTTGTGAAGCTTAGCAAATAATAGTCACAAAAGTAGTTGTATTTGCCTGGCTTTATACTGGCCATCACATTTGGAAAACCTGGGAGCCTGCATTACTTCACACTCTCTGTCCCTTTCATGTCAAGCTAGCAGTGTTTCTGTTGAAACTCTCTTTTAAGAGCTTTGGAGACTTTATGGACCCTACTATGGCTCAGTCTATTAATCAAAAGTCGTATCCATAGATTTTCAAAAGATAGCCCTCCTATGCTTCTACCTGCTACTTAGTCTACCTGATAAGTCTCTGGTTTGCCACTGTCTGGGAAACAGTCCTGAAAGGGCTTCTTGTCTGATCTTGATCTGAGTCAACCATGAGTTGAACCATTATACATTCAGTCTTTCCTCTGGGGTGTGTTGTGCTGAGAGTGAATCTCCCAGTTTTAGCATCTTGACTGTCAATTGGAGAGCATCAGAATGTTTGAGGCCATTGTATTCTGATTCCCTTCTAAATTTTTATTTAAAGAAAAAAAATCCTTCCTTCAGTGTATGTCTCCTCTAACAGAAAGAAGAAATCAGTAGGTCCTTCAACATTTTCTTTGAAATCACTTTAATAATACTGCTACATTTATCTCAAACAAGTTCTGCCTTCCACAAAACTTCAGGAAACAGTTTCAATAAACAGTACGCAACAGAAGTCTTCATTTCAGCAACGTGCATCTAAGCCCCTGTCAAGAGCATCCACACTAAGAGTTTCAGTTACATGTCTGTTTCTGGTAATTTAGGGTTTCTCTATTCTCTATTCTCTATTTCTGATCATCAAAATTTCTCCATGCTTCTTCCACTGTCTGGTTACAATCCTTGCTACACTATTAGATTAAACTATGTTCTTCTTCAAGGTGGAAAAAAGCAGGGCCTGGTTTACAACTATCATCCCAGTAGGATTGCTGTGAGTTTGAAGCAACCATGGAAATCACAGAGCGGTGGTGCTTGCCTCTTCCATGTTATATGGTGGATGAGCCACTTTAGGATCTGGTGATTCATAAGGGGAAAAACAGAAATGAAGAAGACAAAGAAGGAAGGGAGGTGATCAGGGAGGGAAGAAGAGAGAAAGGGAGGTAGGGAGTGAGGAATGGAGAGAGGGAGGGAAGCAGGCAGGCAGGAAAATGTCATTTAATTCTTGAGTACAAAGCTGGAATTTCTTGACGCTGTTTCTAGCCTTAGTTTTTAGGCCTATTTCTAGCCCCACCTGGCAGCTCCAGACACTAATTAGCCCTATTAGCTGGTCACACCTGCAGCCTTAACGGCTATGGTTCTCCAAATCCTATGATCTTCATGGTTTTGTCAGAGTTTGGTTTTATGAACAAAGAGCCTAAAACATGAAACTGCTTTTTTAAATTATCGGTGATGCCTCACATTTTCAAGTTAACAAATCAAAACAAAGACAAGGAATTGGAAGGCCTTACAAATTAACAAGAACAACAACAGCAACTAGACAGAAATTTTTAAAATGAGGGAGTTGGGGTGGGAGGAGGAGTAAAGACAAGTAAAAACAATTCCAGAGTTTTAAAAAGTGTGACTGGGTTAGTTCCTACAAAATCCTGGGCTCGTTGCAGTCCTCTACCCCATTGAACAGCACGAATCAGCAAGGGAAATATTGTTGCCTACATCATGGATGGAAGGATGGCATTATAAGCAGCAGCTCAGATGGGAGCAATTCAGTTAAGGGACCCTTGCTAGATTATTGTTTCCCCAAATTTAGACTACATCCATCCACTCAGTCAGCTGATAAGGGGAATCAAGCCAAAAGGTTGGGGAAGGTGTGGAGGACATTTGCTATAGAAATAAACAAAACATAGGAGAAGTGTACCAGGAAATTTAACTTTTGTCTAATCTTATTAAAATATTATCTTCTGCTAGTTATCAGACTCCATCATTGGTATGCCCCAAGTCATATCGTAGCAAGGGTCAGAACTACTGGTTGCATCAGTTGAGTTCAAAGCAGCATGATTGAAATGTTTATTTCTATAGCAAAAACAAAAACAAAAACAAAAAACCAACTCCTTTATTTCTGCCAAATTCCAAGAGAGGGATGTTCGAGTCTTTTCTGGGACACTTTCTTCTCGGAATCTGAGTTTTTTGTGCAACATCGGGACTTGCCCTGACCAGCTGTCATGGTATCATCTAGAGTGGAATTCCTGAGGTACAAAGCACATGCACTATTCTAATCAGCTTGGGCTGGCTCATCGAATATGCTTGCCATGCTCCATGTTATCTCTAATACCTGCAGGCCTTTCTCAGAGTTCACATGTGTATCATTAACTATGGGATCCCTCATTTTGCAGATCGACAATTCAAATCCTTCACCAACTCTCCACCTCTGTTGAAAGAATTCTTGCCTTTGTAAGACACTGCTCCATGCATTTAACTGTAGATGTCCCCTGCTCTAATATGTCTATCTCCCAAGCTGGTTTCTTTTTGTCCCTTTAGTGTTATCTAAAGCCACGTTCCTCCTTCTGATCAGGCATTGAGCTCAGCCTATAAGGAGCATATGGTTATTTGTAATGTCATTTTGTTTTTTTCTCAACCTGTCATTTATTAAGAAGAAGCCAGTTTATAGAATAAATAGAAGAAGCTATTTATTATTAAGAAGCCAGTACATTTATAGTTAGCATCATGACTCAGCTCCTTGACTTTACATCTTCTGCATTACTTAATTGCTTGTGTGGTTATGTCCCCTTCTGCTTCCTTCTCTCGCTGGCTTGACCAGCTGTTTGTCACGTCCATCCTTTCCTGTTTGTGTCATGGTCCGTTCTTTAATTCACTAATGCATCCTCTCCTTTCCTGCCCTTTTTTACTAGATAGCTCCTTCCTTGTTTGTATTTTATAAACAAACTCCCAATTCCCCAAGTAATATATTCTGTATCCTCCACTAAACACTGTACCTTCTCCCTATTCCCCAGTCCAATAAGAAGAAACAATCTTTAAACCCTTCAGCCATCCCTCCTCTTCTCCTTGCCTACCCTGCAGCCAAGACTTTGGAAAATTTTCTAATGTTCTAACACCTCCAACTCCTTGTTTAGATAAAATAATTGTATAACAATGCCACTAAACTCGCATTATAAGTTCTGCACTCCATCTTAAGAATGATCAGCCAAGACAGAGAGATTGAGAGAGACAGACAAACAGAGAACCGAATACACAGACAGGCTGCATACTAGGCATTCTCCTTAGAAGTCATTCTTTTTCGTTTGATTTATCTAATCCTAAAGTCAATGTGCTAGATTATTGTTGCCCAATGCTTGATTTATAATGATCTCAGAATCCTTTCTGCCTTCAATGGCCTTTCTGGGAAGGCTTGAATACAGATTTCCATTTTTGTATTTCAGTTCACATCGTTTCAACACATGGCTGTGTGTCCTGAGATCAGTGCTACATGCTAGGGACACAGCAGTGAATGAATCAGATGTGAGCTCTTCTTTACAGAACCATTCATCTCAGAGGGGAAGGGCTCAAGGGTGTGGTCACTATTACACATACAGAGAGGGGAAAGGGAAGTAGCAGGGATGGAAGTAGCCTACTCCATCCTCATCCTCTCTCCCCACCTCCTGCCATGTTATCCAAACTCTGAAGGCATCGCTTTCATCTTGGGACACTGTCTAATGGGTGCCTCAGAGGGAAGGTGACCACAATGATGAATAATCCAGAACTTGGGAAGTTTGATGAATAGTTAAGAACACTGGTGATCAGTAAAAGGCCTAGGAATAGAAAGTATATAGGACAGCTGTCTTCTAATGCTGAAGGACTTCCCCTTAGGAGCAAACTTCAGGACCATCTAGAAATCCCCTGTGAATACAAACAAGGAAAGCCAAGTGGAGAAATCACAGAATTTCGGTGCCATACTCACCAGAGCAGAACTGTAGTGATGTCTGTTCTCCAGTATCTGCCTGGGGATGCAGAGAGCACCCAGCCATTAGTAACGACCAAGTCCTGACCCAGATGCTCACATTAGAATCAACACAGCAAACAGGGAGGGAGAAGAAACCAAGAAGGGTGGGGAGTCTACAAAGTTTTTAAAGATTCGGTGTCAGAATGGATGAGCCACTCTTGAAGAAGCAGACTAGAATGAGGCTAAGGCTTGGCAAATATCAGTTGCCTCCTCCAACTGAGAACAAAAATAGAATGGGTGGGCAGCTTATCAGTTTTTCTTTCTGGAACCCTAAGTGGCACCTAAGGTTCCTAGGATTGTATATTACCATGCTTTTGTGGGGTTGGTTGGTTGGTTGGTTGGTTGGTTGGTTTTTACTTGAAACCTCTTTGCTTTTCTTGGCTCTAGTCCATCAAAACTAGAGCAACACCTAGGAATAGACTCTGGGAGGACACACCTTCCATCTTCTGAATCTCCTCTCAGAACTCCAGCCCTGAAACACTGCTATGTTCACTCTCTAAGTTTCCCTTTAACCAACTGGTGTATTCTACTTAAGGACCTTGCTGTCAGCCAGCAAGTGCTCCATAAATAATGTCTGAAGTCCAGAACCAGGGTACCTTGTTGTATGTATTGACTTTCACCTCAGCAATAACTATGGGTAGAGGTTCTTAGCAGAGAAATGTACAAGCTACATAAAGTAGAACTATGCATTTCAATTTGATTAACAATTTTAGCACAAAAATATTAAGGAGGTGTCCTCTGGCCTAATCCAATAGTCCCTAAATGTTGAGAATTCCTTAAGCTATGCTGCCCTCTTCTGGTGTAAGTGTCCCATTACAAGCCTACACATCTTCCAGTTCATTCTGTTGGTAAATTCAGTTTAGATGATCTCTTCTTGTATATTCAATCTTTTCTCCCATTGCATTTCTACAACTTAAGGACATAGGTTTAACATTTAAACACCTCTTTAATGATTGCCAATATAACTTTTTTTGTTCTTTTTGTTTGTTTGTTTGTTTCCATAGTTTAGTGTTAATAATCACAATCATGCTGAAATTTTAAATGCTTGGATCCCTGTGTTGTCTCTGAAACTGAATCATTTTCCTGGTTTTAAGTTAAGGGCCGTGGTTCCTGTTTTGAATGCATATTGAAAAGCTAGCAGCGAATAATAAAGTTATGAGAGAGGAATTTGCTTAAAACAGTTATGCCCAACTCTGCGGCTCTGAAAAGCTCTCCTCACGGACATCTAAGGCAGCTGAGATGCCATCTAGTGCTTGGGAAAGAAAATGCGTTCAACTCTGTTTTTCCGCTTTGCAGGCTAGATTTCTCAGCCCTATGCAAAGGCACCACCTAGTAGCAGAGAACAGCATCACAGCTTTACGCCTAGCAGCTTTGGGAAGCATGGGTGACACTGTTAGCTCCTGTATGTTGTCATTTGGGGTATGGATACATTGTGGATTTAATTTGTCAGTGCTTCCACTGACAAATTAAAAGGAATTTGCATTTTAATTAGCAAAGCTGATCCCATACTGAGATAAACAAATGTTATCCTCTCAACTCTGAGTAATTGGCTGGCTTTCCCTTTCGAGGTATAATTTAACCTTTTCCACACTTTTGTGCCTCTCAGCTCTTTTGTGTCTGAATCACACACAAATTTAATTTCCCATAAGAAAGTCTCTGTTTTGGAAAAAACACATGTAGATGCTATGACAGATATCCTGACAGAAACCCCAGTTAACAGCCTCTATCTAGTGCCTGCCACCATGATAGTGAACATCTTGGATATACAGTCAGTTCTTGTAAACACAGAGCCAACCAACCTCTAATCATAGTGACAAGCAACTTCCCAGATGTTCTTGCCAAATTCCTGGCCTACTCAATACTCTTCCAGCAAGGATCTCTTCTAGGCAATTCCACAAACTATGGCACACTGGCCTAATGCAGTCAGCTATCTTGATAGGGAGAAAAATGCCTTAAAATTTGGTGGTGGTGGTGGTGGTTTGGTTTGGTTTGTTTGGGTTTGTTTTTTGTTTGTTTTTTTGGTTGGTTGGTTTATTTTGTTTTCGTAGAGCAATTTCTGGATCAGAGAAAATTTAGAAGGTAGAGAGGGTCCACATATACTACCACCCCCTGCCCCAAACATGCACAGCCTCTCAATGCCAAAAGTCTCACCAGACTGATGCAGTTTTACGACTGATGGATTCTCACTGACGCAGAAACACCAGCCATTGTCCACAGGAGACACCGGAGGGATACTCTGGCATTGCACATTACATGTAACTGCCAACAGAGACTTGAATCTACGGTTGGGTGGCATGGAGCAGTGTCACTGCCCTGAACATTCCCTGTCCTCCAGCTATCCAAGCCTTCCTCCTGTTAATCCTGGAAATCATGAGCCTTTACTATCTGCATAGTTTTACCTTTATCAAATGCTTATAGGTTTGTACTCTTTAATATATATAACAATGATTCTCTACCTTCCTAATGCTTAACCCTTTAATACAGTTCCTCATGCTGGGGTGACCCCAACCATAAAATTATTTCATTGCAACTTCAAGACTGTAACTTTGATACCATTATGAATTGTAATGTAAATATCTAGTATTCAGGACATCTGATATTCGACCCCCAAAGGGGTCACAACCCACAGGCTGAGAACCACTGTTTATAATCTATTATACATTCACCTAGTTACAAGGATTTTTTGCTGCATTTTGATCTGTATTATGCTACATCCATAGATCAAGCTGAAATGAGAATATTAAATCATCTGATCCATGATCGTGGAATATTTATTTCTTTATTCAGTTCCTTTTTTATATTTTTGTCAACAGTTTGTACTTTGAGACACACAGATCTTGTCTGTGTTTGTTAGATTTATACCTGTAAATTGCAATGAAGATGCTAATAGGAATGGTATTTTTTGTTTTTAATTTTGAGCATCACCATCCATTGCTGATACATAGGAATCAAGTGATGTTTTAAATAAGAAACAATGCCATTTCTTTATTAACATTAGTCTCTTTAGTATTTCCTTATTATTAATTTTTGGTTGCCATACAGAGTAATGGGTCTCATCATGATGTCTTCTTACAGAGGCCCTTATGCTGTCTCCTGGTTCATCCTCCTCCCTTCCGTCCTCCCCATCTCATTTCTTCCCTTTCTACCAGGCTCCCCTTCTTCCCTCATCCAGTGTTCCTTGTTTGCCTATTGCACGTACACCATCACTCCCTCATAACCTGTTCCTCTTAAGGTCTCTTCCTCTTCCCTCATGACCCCTGTTCTGGGTTTTTAATATATAAATAAACTTATATAATCACATAAAACATGTATACCAATCCCCATACTGCAAAAAGTTTATTATTATATACTAGTTTTAAACACTAACTCCTCATTTTAACAACTTGCTATTGCAGAATTGGGTCAATTCTTTCTAATTTTGTACAACTGATCATGTCATCTTATTCAAAAAAGACAGTATTAATTCTTCTTTCCCAATTTGTAGCCATCCTTACCCTTGTTTTATAAAGTTTTATTAGCTGTAACTTCTAGTACAATTTTGAAAGGAATCATAAGAGAGTTCTGTTTCCTTCTACTTTGGCATATCAGAGAAGCTTCTGGACTCTTACCACAAAATACAGTATAAATGATAGATTCTTATAAATGCTCTTCATCTAGTCCAGGAAGTTCTCTTCAATTTCTTTACTGTTGATGTCATCATGTGACTTTCCTCTGTAGCTTGTTACATTAAGAGCAGTGGATATGAGATTAGTATTGCATAGCTAGGGTAAATCTACTGCTTTGGGATGTATCATTATATTTTAGATTGCTAAATTTGCTTTGTTTTCAAGTGGGGATATTTACTGCTGTGTTCATGAGACATATTTGTCTATAGATTTATTTTCTTGTAATGGCTTTCTTTAAGGTTGGTATGGAGTGAGGCTGGTCTTAAAGAATTCCCTGTATCTCTGTCTTCAGAATGAGTCATTGAAGAATTAGTGCTGATCTAGAGTACTGTGTTAGCCATGAATTTTGATAGAATTCACCAGTAAACTCAATTGTGTCTGTATTGTATGTGTATGTGTTCTTATACATGTGATACAGTGGTAGATACAAGTATCTTTGAGTTTGTTGAAACCCACAGAGTGTGCAATGATATATAGACTCTAGTATAGCATGTAGGCTCAATTGATAATGAAACATCAGGTTCATCAGCCCCTAAACCACCACCAGTCTGGTAGGCACCTTTGATAGTGGGAGAGGCTGCTCATATGTGAAAACAGAAGTATAGGGGAAATTTTTTTACCTTTTAAATTTGCTTTGAAGCCAGATTTGCTCTACAAAAATAAACTACATTAAAGAGTATTGCCCTCTCCAAAGATGACTGATGACATTTGGCTAGTAAGGAATATTTTGTTCAGTCTTCACCCCGATCAGGTCTTTTGTTGAAGGGATAAATTAAAGAATAGAAAGACATGTTCTAGTTGCATGCACCATGTGGAGATGAGTGATCAGAGATAGGTGTCTTCCTCAATTACTTGTCCCTTTACTTTTTGAGACAGGGTCCCTCACTGAGCAGAAAGCCCACCACTGTTGTAGTTCCAGCTGAGTACCCCTATGCCCTACTTCTACATGGGTTCAGAGATCTGAACTCAGCTCTCCCTGCTTACAGGACAGGTACTTTACCAATAGATCCATCTCCCAGCTTTTTAATACTATCTTATGTCTGTGCTATCAGTGCTGATGTTAGTTCCTTCTTTCGTTTCTGACAGTGGTGGTGTGAGTCTCTCTTTTTCTTTTCTTGGTTATCCTACCTAGAAATCTATCAATTTCATTTATCTTTTCAAAGAATGAGCCCTCTGTTTTCTTGCCCCCCCTTTTTTTACTGCTTTTCTGTTTGCAATTTCATTGATATATGCTTTAATTTTTATCTATTTGTCTTCTTTTACCTCCTCCTCCTCCTCCTCTTCCTCCTCCTCCTCTTTACATATTGGATTTAATTTGTATGGTTTTGTTTATTTGTTTGGGTTTTGCCATACCAAAAGGTAGAATTTTATGTAGTTACTCGATTTTTCTTTCTTCTCTCTAGTATGTACAATCAGTGTTATGTCTTTTAAATAAGGCATCGACTTTGCTACATTCTACACATCCTGGTGTTATATTTTCAGTTTAATTAACTTAAAACATTTTAAAATGTTCTTGATAATTCCTTTTGACTTATGTGTTCCTTGGAATTGTGTTGTTTAATACCTGTTTATCTGGAGTAACTTTCCAGCTATCTTTCTCTTATTGATTTCTAGTTCAATCTAGTCTGGAAACATTATATCATTTATGTAATTTTAAATATGTTTAAGTGAGTTTCATGACCCAGAGTTATTTCCTGAATGTTCTTGAAGAGTTTAAAAAGGAAATGTACTCTTGTGTTTAATAAAGTAGTCAGTAGATGTGTGGTATATCCAGTGACTAGAGATGTCTTTCACTTTGGTTGTGTCTCCAGTGACTCCTTCCTGCTGAATTTGCCTAGTGTAATAGGGGTTATGAAGACTACAACTCTAAGATGGAATTCATCTCTTTCTCCCCATAATTGTAATCAGTTTTTGATTCTTGTATTTTGCAACTCTATTTTTAAGCTTATATCTGTTGGAATTGGTTCTTTCTGTTTGAGGATTTTTGTTCTTTGGGGTTTGTTTGTTTGTTTGTTTATATGTCTATCTTCTATCTATAACAGCATTTCTTGCTTAAAAATCTGTCCTGTCTGAAATCATTCTATTAACTCCTCCTAGTTTATTTTGATGAATGTTAGATGCCTTTCCCCATCTGTTTACTTTTAATCCACAAGGCCTTATATTTTAAGTAGCTTTTTCTAGACCAATGGCTTTCTAGACATTTCTAATGCCATGACTCTTTAATATAGTTCCTCTTCTTGTAGTGACACTCTGTTGAACCTACATAAAATATTAAGGCCTAGATGGAATTAAAGCATTGGTAACTGTTACCTAGATGGCCTACTATTATAAGGAATCTTTCTCATATGTTCCTGCTATTACTAGGAAACTTTCTAATGCCAAGATTGATTCATATTCTGTTACATTCTGTGCCCTTAGAAACCAGTCACAAATAGAAGTCAGCAAAACTGTTTTGTATGGTTATCCACAATAAGCTTGGGCCCAAACCAACCTCCCAACAGAGCTTCCTGCACCTATGTATAAGCTTTTATGGTTTAAGCTGCCCCTGGGATAGACTACAACATAAGAAAGACACCTGCACCAATATAAGAAATTATTTGGAATAAGACTTTCATTTTGAGTAATGGTCTAATAAAGTTTAAGTTCCTAAGACCTCTCTGGAAACTGATATCCTACTTAGCAGAAAGAGACATGCATGTGGGTAGCTGCCATGTTGGTTGGCAATTTAAGACATGAATATTAGAAAGGTCCCATCTTGATATACAAGTTAAGATATGAATATTGGACAAGGCAAGTCCCCTGCCATAGTTGAGTATCCCAACTAATGGAAACAAGATAAGTATACAACAAAAACATGTTCCTAAGGAACATCCTGATTGGTGGAATAACTTGGCACAGGTGTTTGTGAATTTTAGACTTAAAAACCCTGTAGAATCTTAGGTCAAGGTCATGGTTCAGTTCTTGAATTTGGACTGTGACCCTGGTCAACCAGTCCTGAAACATATGCTCAATAAACTATTCCTGTGACTGAGATTGGTGTTTGTGTGGTTTGTGAGGCAAACTCTGGACACCAAGACCCCAACCAGAAAATTATTTCATTTCTGCTTCAAAACCATAACTTTGATACTGTTATGAATTTTAATAGAAGTATCTAAAATGCAGAATATCTGATATGTGACCCCCCAAAGGGTCATAACTGTAATTTTGACAGTTATTAATCCAATATTAATATCTGATAAGAAGGCTATCTGATATATAACTCCTAAAGGGGTCACAACCACAGGTTGCGAACCACAGCTCTAGACAATAGATTTTGGGGGTCTTAATTTTTTATCCACTTTGACTATCTCTATGTTTTACAGAATGTGTTTTGTAGAGATACATTTGACCAATGATACTTAAAAGTTGCCACTGATACAATTGGGTCTGTGTCTACCATATATGTTTCTGTTACTCTACTTTTTGTTTCTTTTTCTCTTTCATTCTTTTTTCTAATTGGTTGTTTTGCTGAGGCTCAGCCTCAGCTTGATAGGGATCCTGAGAAGGGGTGTTTGGGATTAGTAGATGATACAAGCTAACTGCTCTCTGTTCTGCTCAAGATAGCTCTCTGCTGGAGATAGTTCTCTCTTTCAGACCAAAGCCCAGTTTGTTATTTTACATAAGCTACTTCCTTAGGAATTGTATATTAGTTCAATCATTTACTCCAGGATTCTTTTTTATTAGCCTATGAATCAGCATTTATGACCTTTGCCCTTTAACTCTAAAGACAGAGCCACATGGCCTAAACTGTCAAGTTCTGTGGCTTGCTGGAACTAGAACAGAGCCCCATTGTTCTATTACATTATCATCAGCTTTCTGTTTTCCAACTCTTTCACTGTCTAAGTCCTGGAACTTGCTCTGTACACAGACCTTGAACTCAGAGATCTGCATGGCTCTGTCTCCTGAATGCTTGGATTAAAGGTGTGTACCACTATGCCTGGGCTTAAGCTGTTTGTGGCCACTATTCCTCAAAGATCCAGATCTTTCAGCCTCAAGATCTGGTCACAAGTGTTCCCTCCATTTCTGGATTGTAGTCCATTCCAGATTAAAAATTCAAACTATCCCTTATTCAACTATAAACACAAACAATAAGCTTAGCTGGGTGGGATCTTGCCCTGAGATCACCACTACCTAAATTTCTTTATCTCCTTCTTTAATATATTTCTGACAAAGATGTCTTGTTAGTGCAGCTGCCTCTGTTCTTTCAGTTTGGTGAAGCTCCTCATACAATTCATACTGCATACTAATATTTTGCCTAGTTGAGAAAACCTGTACAGAACAGTTTTTACGTTGATTTATATATTCTTGAACTCATGTTTCCAGAATTCTTTCTCTCAGCCTTAACGGTTGTCCTGAAGGTCAAAGCTTTATCACTTTGCTGAGGAACACCAGACACATTCTTGTTTCCCAGAATCGTGCTGTTTCTGATTATAGCATAGTCATTAATCTTGGCAGAGAGAACATTACCAAAGGAGGAACATAAAGTAAAATATATACATTATTATACAAAGAAGCCTTACACCTCCAGCAACCATCAGCACTTGAGAAGACCCATATCCTACTGACTCTGCTCCAGGGCCAGGAATTGGGTCACACTGTCCCTTCCTCAGCCATGCTGGACCTGGCATGTTTCAACTTCGAATTTTCATGATTCTATTTTCTCTCAATACTTCAGTTATAATTTAGAAGTAACTTTCTAAGACAGCCTCCTTGGTGTTAGTGATATAAGTTTATAACTAAGTTTCCTTTCAAATCACACTCTACTAACTGACAATCAGTACTTTATAGCAATGTAATCCTAACTCACTCCTGACATCATTACTGTCATTGCTGCCATTTGTTTCCCTTGTAAAAACCATGATGCTCTAATCATTATTATTATTGGTCTGTTATATTAATAAATTAAGATTAGGCATTAAAACTTTTTATTTTTTCTTCAGTTATTCTGACATTCATTATATCTCTAAAGAACTTTATTTTACTAATGTTTTTTAGTCCTGAGAATTTTAGCATATATAAAATGCAATATGATCATTCCATCCCCATTTCTCTCTTCTAACTCTTCCTGTATACCACCATCACATTCCTGTTCCCTTCCCAATTCATGTCTTCTTTATTTTGTTAATTTTTAATAACCCACTAAGTATACTTATTGCTGCTGCCCATAATTGGATGTAGAGCCAATCTACGGAAACATGAGAAATCTATCAATGGCTCCTCCTTGAGAAAGAATGATTTTCCCTTCCCCAACTGCTACTAGCTACCAACAGTTCCTCAGTAGGAAGTAAGACTTGGAGATCATCTCTTCTGGGATTTTGTTGGGTTAATCTTGTGCAGATAACCACAATCGATATGAGTTCATGAGTGAAAGAGCCACGTCTTGTACAGAAGACAGCATCTCACATCATTCCTCCTCACCTTCTGATGCTTAGATCCTTTTTGTCTCCTCTTCCATGATGCTTCCTGTGCCTTGGGCATTGGAGCTGATAATGATATCTTAGTTGGGGCTGCACTTTCATTCTCTTTCTCTCCTCAACACTCTGACCAGTTAGGCATCTGTGTATTACTATTGCCCACAGCAGAAAGAAGCTTCTCTGGCAAAGGTTTAGAGAAGCCCGTGTCTATGGATATAAGCATAATATTGAGAAGGTAATTTGATAACACCCACTAAGCAAAATATCCATGACATGTTCTACCCTAGTGCCTGTGACCTTCTAATCCTCTGGTTTATTTGACTTGGATTGTAGTTCCAGGAATAGAATTTCCTCTTCTTGGGTAAATCCAATAAGGAAGAGGTTAGTTATCCTGGAAGAATTGTGCCAACATTGCACCAGTGAGTTTATTTTCCCTGGTCAGTTGGTAATGTAGTATGCAAGGTCCAGAATAAGGTAAAGCTGCTGATGTCTTTTCTCCCAGTCTACATAGCATTCTTGCACTATGAAAGCTACCCAACAGGAAGAATGTTTCCCATTGACTTTACTTTCTCTGTGTCCTTCAGCCAGAGTGTGTGGTAACTTCAGTAAAAGGGTCTTATCATAGAGTTTTGGACAATTGCACTAGTCTGTTGTTTTGGTGACCTCTGGAGCCTCCTTGACAATAATTCATAGAAAGACTTCCCATTTCTTGCACTATGGTTTTATTTGCTAGATCACATCTTCTGAGAGCCATGTTACCTATTCATACAAGGTAAATCCTTTCAAACTCCTTTTCTTAAGTTTTATCTTAAAATTAGGTTATAAGTTTATAGGTTTTCAAGGCTTCTTAATGCAACCTTTGTTTTAGTTACCCTACCTACTCTCAGTCCTCTCTCATTGTCCCCAACTTTGTTTAATCCTTTACCACCCAGAACTCCTGTGATATGAAAGGAAAAAGAGGAATAAATAACTAATTTAACACTTCATAGAACATAGATCTACTGCTTATACATTCCATAATTTTTTGTTAATCTAAAACAAAAAATCCTCTTTTTCAAAAACAATATTTTTTTATGTGTGCTCAAGAAGGTTACACACATGTTAAAGTATGAGTATGGAGATCAGAGAACAATCTGTGGGATTTGCTTCTCTTTTTCTATTATGTGCATTCCAGAGATCACACTCAGGTCATCAGCCTTGGTAGCAAGTACCTTTACCAACTAAGCCATGTTTCTGGCCACCCTTTGCTTTGGGAGGATAATTTCATAGGGTATAGAATTCTAGTTTAGTAAAAAGTGTTTTGGTTGTTGTTGTTTTGGTTTGGTTTTTCCCTCTTAACTTTAAATATTTTATTTCTTCATTCTTTTCTTTTAAAATGCTAATTTAATTTATTGGTGTGTGTTCTTCTGCATATATCTGTGTATATATACATGAGTTCATAGATGCCATGACTCTTTTTTTTAAATTTTCATATTTTATTTACATTTCAAATGTTTCAGATCTCCCCTTTGGAATCTCCCCATTACCTCCGCATTGCCCCTGCCAATATGGGGATATTCTCCAACCCACCCTCCCACCCACCCACCCACCCACTCTCATCTTTCCTCCTTGTCATTCTCCTACACTGGGGGATCTAACACCCTCAGGCCCAAGGGCCTCTCCTCCCCCTGACAGATAACAACACCCTCCTCTGCCACATTTGTGGCCATCACCGTGGGTCTCTCTATGTGTATTCTTTAGTTTGTGGATCAGTCTCCTGAAGTATCGGGGGGGGGGTGTCAGGCCAGTTGCCACTGTTGCTACCTCCCTGGGGCTGCACACTCCCTCAGCTCCTTCAGACCTTTCTCCAAGCACTCCATTTGGGATGTCACACTCAGAACTACTGTTGTTGCGAAGTGAATCTTGGGTATTTCAAACTTTTGGGCTAATAACCTCTTAACAGTGAGTACATACCATGTTCATTCTTTTGTGACTGAGTTACCTCGCTAAGGATGATATTTTCAAGATCCATCCATTTGTCTACGAATTTCATGAAGGCATTGTTTTTAATAGCTGAGTAGTATTCCATTGTGTAAATGTACCACATTTTCTGTATCCATTCCTCTGTGGAGGGACATCTGGGTTGTTTCCAGCTTCTGGCTATTATAAATATGGCTGCTATGAACATAGTGGAACATGTGTCTTTATTATATGTTGGAGCATCTTCTGGGTATATGCCCAGGAGTGGAATAGCTGGGTCCACAGGTAGTTCTATGTTCATTTTTCTGAGAGTCCGCCAAACTGATTTCCAGAGAAGTTATATCAGCTTGCATTCCCACCAGCAATGGAAGAGTGTTCCACTTTTTCCAAATCCTTGCCAACATCTGCTATCACCTGAGTTTTTGATCTTAGCCATTCTGACTGGTGTGACATGAAATCTCAGGGTTGTTTTGATTTGCATTTCCCTAATGACTAATGATGCTGAACATTCTTTTAGGTGCTTCTCGGCCATTCGAGTTTCCTCAGTTGAGAATTCTCTGTTTAGCTCACTTCCCCATTTTTTGATAGGGTTATTTGGATCTCTGGCGTCTAGCTTCTTGAGTTCTTTGTATACTTTGGATATTAGCCCTCTATCAGATGTAGGATTGGTAAAGATCTTTTCCCAATCTGTAGGTTGTCATTTTGCACTATTCACAGTGTCCTTTGCCTTACAGAAGCTTTGTAATTTTATGAGGTCCCATCTGTCAATTCTTCATCTTAGAGCACAAGCCATTGGTGTTCTGTTCAGGAACAATTCCCCTGTGCCCAAGTGTTCGAGATTCTTGCCCACTTTCTCTTCTATCACATTCAGTGTATCTGGTTTTATGTGAAGGTCCTTGATCCACTTGGACTTGAGCTTTATACAGGGATATAGGAATGGATCAATTCACAATCTTCTACATGTAGACCGCCAGTTGATCCAGCACCATTTGTTGAAGATGCTGGTTTTTTTCCACTGTATGGTTTTAGCTCCTTTGTCGAAGATCAAGTGACCATATGTGTGTGGATTCATTTCTGGGTCTTCGATTCTATTCCATTGATCTACCTGTCTGTCATTGTACCAATACCATGCAGTTTTTATCAGTACTGCCCTGTAGTACAGCTTGAGGTCAGGGAGGCTGATTCCCCCAGAAGACCTTTTATTGTTGAGGATAGTTTTTGCTATCCTGAGTTTTTTGTTATTCCATATGAATTTGAGAATTGCTCTTTCTAGGTCTATGAAGAATTGAGTTGGGATTTTGATGGGGATAGCATTGAATCTGTATATTGCTTCAGCAGGATGGCCATTTTAACTATGTTAATCCTGCCTATCCATGAGCATGGGAGATCTTTCCATCTTCTGAGGTCTTCTTCAATTTCTTTCTTCAGAGACTTGAAGTTCTTGTCATACAGATCTTTCACTTGTTTGGTTAGAGTCACACCGAGATATTTTATATTGTTTGTGACAATTGTAAAGGGTGTCATTTCCCTAATTTCTTTCTCAGCCTGTTTATCCTTCAAGTATAGGAAGGCTACTGATTTGCTTGAGTTAATTTTGTATCCAGCCACTTTGCTGAAGTTGTTTATCAGCTGTAGCAGATCTCTGGTGGAGCTTTTCGGGTCACTTAAGTATACCATCATGTCATCTGCAAATAGTGATATTTTGATTTCTTCCTTTCCAATTTGTATCCCTTTGATTTCTTTTTGTTGCCTGATTGCTCTAGCTAGAACTTCAAGTACTATATTGAATAGGTAGGGAGAGAGAGGGCAGTCTTTCTAGTCCCAGATTTTAGTGGGATTGCTTCGAGTTTCTCTCCATTTAGTTTGATGTTGGCCACTGGTTTGCTATATATTGCTTTTACTAAGTTTGGGTATGCTCCTTGAATTCCTGATCTTTCCAAGACTTTTATCATGAAGGGATGTTGAATTTTGTCAAATGCTTTTTCAGCATCTAACGAAATGACCATGTGGTTTTTTTTTTCTTTGAGTTTGTTTATGTAGTAGATTACATGGATGGATTTCTGGGTATTGAACCATCCCTGCATCCCAGGAATGAAGCCTACTTGATCATGGTGAATGATTGTTTTGATGTGTTCGTGGATACGGTTTGCAAGAATTTTATTGAGTATTTTTGCATCGATATGCATAAGGGAAATTGGTCTGAAGTTTTCTTTCTTTGTTGGGTCTTTGTGGGGCTTTGGTATCAGTGTGACTGTGGCCTCATAGAATGAATTGGGTAATGTTCCTTCCATTTCTATTTTATGGAATAGCTTGAAGAGTATTGGTATTAGGTCTTCTTTGAAGGTCTGATAGAATTCTGCACTGAACCCATCTGGTCCTTGGCTTTTTTTAGTTGGGAGACTGTTAATGACTGCTTCTATTTCTTTGGGGGTTAAGGGGCTGTTTAGATGGTTTATCTTTTCCTGATTTAACTTTGGTAATTGGTATCTGTCTAGAAACTTGTCCATTTCCTCCAGATTTTCCAATTTTGTTGCATATAAGCTTTTGTAGTAGGATCTGGTGATTTTTTTAATTTCCTCAGAGTCTGTTGTTATATCTCCATTTTCATTTCTAATTTTGTTAATTGGGATACTGTCTCTGATCCCTCTGGTTAGTCTGGCTAAGGGTTTATCTATCTTGTTGATTTTCTCAAAGAACCAGCTCTTGGTTTTGTTGATTCTTTGTATAGTTCTTTTAGTTTCCACTTGGTTGATTCCAGCCCTTAATTTGATTATTTCCTACCTTCTACTCCTCTTAGGTGTATTAGCTTCTTTTTGTTCCAGAACTTTCAGATGTGCTGTTAAGCTGTCAGTATATGCTCTCTCCAGTTTCTTTTTGGAGGCATTCAGAGCTATGAGTTATCCTCTTAACACTGCTTTCATTGTGTCCCATAGGTTTGGGTAAGTTTTATTTTCATTTTCATTCAATTCTAGGAAGTCTTTAATTTCCTTCTTTATTTCTTCCTTGACCAAGTCATTATTAAGCAGAGCATTGTTCAGCTTCCATGTGTATGTGGGCTTTCTGTTGTTGTTTTTGCCATTGAAGACCAACCTTGATCCGTGGTGATCTGATAGGAGACATGGGATTATTTCAATCTTCTTATATCTGTTGAGGTTTGTTTTGTGACCAATTATATGATGAATTTTGGAGAAGGTACCATGAGGTGCTGAGAAGAAGGTATATTCTTTTGATGCAGGATGAAATGTTCTATAGATATCTGTTAAACCCATTTGGTTCATAGTATCTGTTAGTTTCACTGTGTCTCTGTTTAGCTTATGTTTCCAAGATCTGTCCATTGTTGATAGTGGGGTGTTGAAGTCTCCCACTATTATTGAGTGAGTTGCAATGTGTGCTTTGAGCTTTAGTAGAGTTTCTTTTATGAAAGTGGGAGCTCTTGCATTCAGGGCATAGATGTTCAGAATTGAGTGTTCTTCTTGGTAGATTTTTTCCTTTGATGAGTAAGAAGTGTCCTTCCTCATTTTTTTTTGATGAATTTTGGTTGAAAGTCAACTTTATCCAATATTAGAATGGCTACTCCAGCCTGTTTTTTGGGGCTATTTGCTTGGAAAATTGTTTTCCAGCCCTTTACTCTGAGGTAGTGTTTGTCTTTAACACGAAGGTGCATTTCCTGGATGCAGCAAAATGCTGGGTCCTGTTTATGGATCCAGTCTGTCATTCTATGTCTTTTTATTGGGGAGTTGAGACCATTGATATTAAGAGATATTAAAGAATAGTGATTGTTATTTCCTGTTATTTTTGATGTTGTTTATATTGTTTGTGTGGCTATCTTCTTTTGAGTTTGTTGAAAGATTACTTTCTTCCTTTTCCTTGAGTGTAGTTTCCCTCCTTGAGTTGGCGTTTCCCAAGTATTATTCTTTGTAGGGCTGGGTTTATGGAGACATACTGTGCAAATTTGGATTTGTCGTAGAATATTTTGGTTTCACCATCTATGATTATTGAGGGTTTTGCTGGGTATAGCAGCCTAGGCTGGCATTTGTGTTCTTTTAGAGTCTGTATGAGATCTGCCCAGAATCTTCTAGCTTTCATAGTCTCTGGGGAAAAGTCTGGTGTAATTCTGATAGGTCTGCCTTTATATGTTACTTGCCCCTTTTCCCTTACTGCTTTTACTATTCTTTCCTTGTTTTGTGCATTTGGTATTTTGACTATAATGTGACAGGAGGAATTTCTTTTCTGGTCCAGTCTGTTTGGCATTCTGTAGGCTTCTTGTATGCTTATGTTCATCTCTTTCTTTAGGTTAGGGAAGTTTTCTTCTATAATTTTGTTGAAGATATTTACTGGTCCTTTAAGTTGGTAGTCTTCACTCTCTTCTATGCCTATTATCCTCAGATTCTGTCTTCTCATTGAATCCTGGATATCTTGGATGTTTTGGGTTAGGAGCTTTTTGCATTTTGTGTTTTCTTTGACTGTTGTGTCCATGTTTTCTATGGTATCTTCCGCACCTGAGATTCTCTCTTCCATTTCTTGTATTCTGTTGGTGATGTTTGCATCTATGACTCCTGATTTCTTTCCTATGGTCTCTAACTCCAGGGTTGTCTCCCTTTGTGATTTCTTTATAGTTTCTATTTCTGTTTTTAATTCCTAAATGGTTTTGTTCATTTGTTTGATTGTGTTTTCCTGTATTTCTGCCCGTTTTATTGTGTTTTCCTGTAATTCTTCAAGGGATTTTTGTGTGTCCTTTTTAAGGGCTTCCAGTTGTTTACCTGTGCTCTCTTGTATTTCTTTAAGGGAGTTATTTATTTCCTTCTTAAAATCTTCTATCATCCTCTTGATAAGTGATTTTAAGTCTGAGTCTTCCTTTTCTGGTGTGTTGGGGTATCCAGGGCTGGCTGTGGTGGGAGGGCTGGGTTCTGATGAAGCCAAGTAGTCTTGGTTTCTGTTCCTTGTGTTCTTGTCCTTGCCTTTTGCCATCTGGTTATCTCTGGTGTTAGCTGGTCTTTCTCTCTCTGACTGTGGCTTGTCTTTCCTTCAAGCTCAGATGCCAATAATCCTGGGAGACCAGTTCTCTCTTTGAGCTGTTCTTCAGATCCTGCGTCTGGAGCCTGCCTCCAGCTGGCTCCTCAGCACAAGTGGGCAGGTAGCTTTCTCTCTATACTGCTTGTATATGGAGGCTTCCTGGGTCAGGTGGGTGTCTCTGGCCGCAGGTGGAAGCAGGCAGGCCCTGGCTCCTCAGAACAGGTCACCATGACTCTTGAATAACAAAAAATAACTTGTAGGAGACAGTTCTCTCTTTCTACTGTGTGAGTCCTGGGAATTCAACTTAGATCATCAGGCTTGGTGGCAAGCACCTTTACTGACTGGGACATCTTGATGGTCTCATTCTTTCTTGTAAAGTTACATGCAATTCTTTGTTCTTCCACAGATAAGGATCCTCCACCCCAAACAAATTCAGAAATTTTCATTACCTTTACTTTCTCTGTGGCTTAAGATTTACATGACTAGGTATAATTGGTTTTGTTTTTACATTTATCCTATTTGGTATTATAATATTTGGTTGTTAATTTGGGGGGGGAGGATTTTCTACTAGGATTGCTTCAAGCATTTCTTTCCATTCTTCCTTCCCTTTCTTCTTTTGGTATTCCCATTACACATACCTTTCACCATTTGTAATTACATCATTATTTCTAAATATTTGCATCCATTTTTTACATCAATGTTTTCTCTGTATTTTCTTGGTTGTAATATTGCTGTTGAGATAATTCAAAACCCAGAGATTCTGTCTACCTCACCAATGAGCCCATTAAAGGGATTCTTCATTTCTGTGAGGTTAATTTTAATCCCAATCATTTCTTCTTATAATTTTCTTCTCTGACCTATTTTGCCCATTTGCTCTTACATGATGTCTGCTTTCTTCATCACAGCTTTTGATATATTAATCATAGCTATTTCAAATTCCTGGTCTAGTCATCCCAACATCTATGCCACATCTGGTCTTGGTGTTTTCTCTGTCTCATCAAAATGTAAGTTTTGCCTTTTGGTATAATGGATAGTAGGTAACTAGTATTGTGTAATACAGTTTTGGTGATATGGGAGTCTAAGGTGGGGAGACTACAATGGTTCTGTTGTCCTGGGATTAGATCCTAGACATTGATCAAAGCTGTTTCCTGCTATGTTAAGCCTCACATGTACCTTCATTTTTACTCTAATTAGAAGTACTCTAATTAGATTGCTAGAAGAAATCAGAGTTGGCATTTGTCTCTTGAAAGATTAGTTGTGTACAGGGAAAAAAACCAGAAGTTCAGAATCTGGTCCAGTACTTTCCCTAGAAGAATTCCTCCCTAAGAAGCGAAGGGTGCAGGTTGTTTTAAATGGCTCCTTTCATCTCCCCCCTTCCAGAAGTAAAAAGGGACTAGTCTGTTAGTGATGATGGAGACCTAAACCTGATTAACTCCTGGAGATAAGACTTAGAACTAAGTGTAAACACCCCTCTTTACTCAAGACTGGACATTCCTGGAGATTTGAGCCCTGCGATTGAGATTGGCCTATTTATCAATCACACACCTACCCTACAGGTACTCCCCACAGAGGATCTGCACATGGAGCCCCACTCTTCTACATACCCTTCTGTCTGTCCAGTTTAGGAATGGCAGTTTTCCCTGTGGCATTCCTTATGTGAAACCACCATGAATTTGCTCAGTTCAGAATGTTACTTTTCTCTACAATGAAGTCATAACTTCTAAACCTTTGGTATGCAAAGTCAGAAACAAAAAGAGCTATTTTTTTCAAATAGAGTTTGATAATATCACAGTGGTCCTCACTCATTATATATTTTCTGGCAGTTTCTGGAATGCTGTGATGGCATTTTTGAATAGTTGCCATAGTCTGTCTGCCCCCAGAAACTAAAATATCAGCTCTTTGAACTCTCACAGAAAAGGATGCCTGTTCTAAACCAGAATCTATTAATTAATATGTCAAATAAAAACTTTTCTTATCTATGGTGTTTATACACCAGTAATATATTACATTCTACCTAATATATTATAAGGTGATATATTTCAGTTGTAATAAGTATCAGAAGGAACTGAAAGGCAAAGAAGAGACAATCAGAGTATAGATGGTGGTGGGGAACATCAGACGGATTTCAGCAGAGATGTGAACAAGGAGCTTGACTAGGGGTGACAAGAGTTGTACTGTCTGGACAAAAAAGAGAAGCTTTGTGACCATTCCATGTCCATACCCAGTTGGCCCATCCAACTGGAGTATTTTCTGTTACAGACCTGTCACCCTGGGGACAGAATCACATTTCTTGAAGAACTTAAAGAAGAGAATACACACAAAATGTTTTAGGACAGGCTCCCTTAGGCAGCTAAGGCAGTAAATCAGGTACAAAGGATTTATGAAGGAAGTGCTCCAGCAAGACCAAGCAAGGGAATGAGGCGGGAAGGCAGAAGCCAATTCCCAATGTTGACTGTTTGATGTTGCACTCTAGAAAAGGACCATTCTTCAGGATAATACCTCCTTTGGAGAGAGGAATGAGGTCTCTGTTGTTATGTGGGGCATAGATGCCCTCTCCACACTTACCAGACTTTAAGCCTCTGTGCCCAGCAGTCATTGGGCAGAGCCATACTCACTCGAGAAGGGGTGGAATAAATTGACAGGTGTTACTGACTCCCTGCTTATGCAAGCAAAGTGACCTGGTCACAAAAAGGAGAGTCTCTTGCAGATGGGTTGCTTGGTCCATACCTGCTTCTTCAACAAAAAGCCTGAGACTGAGTAACTTATAAACAACAGAACTTCATTTGTCACAGTTCTGGAGACAGGGAAGTGCAAGATTAAGGCGATAGATCTGGTGTCTAGAAGTGTTAGTCTCGTGTGTATGCAGAGCTAGAAAAGGAAATGGAGTGTGACTAGTTCTCATTACCCTTTGTATAAGCACACTGTTCTCAATGTTATCTTAATCTTGGAGTTTGAGTTCCTACACGGGAACTTATGAAGGGAGTCAAGCCTTCAAACCAGAGTTTGATTATAGCACAGTGCAGTTTGTCACTTTCAGGGGCAGTTTGTGAGACATAAGAATCTGGGGAGGAAGAGGCAGATCAGAGAGTTAATGAGTCCAAATAAATCCAGGTAAATAGTCCCTGGGCTCTGCTACAAATGCCAATGAGAAAATTCTATATGATATTATGACTATATCAGCATCTTATATTTATCATTTAAGTAGCAACCATGTGGTATTCACTAAACACTTTAAATATATTATTGTAAAATAGGAAGTCTGTAATTCTGGTTCACATCTGTAATCCTGGGATTCAGGAGGCTGAAGAAAGAGAAACATCTGTTCAAGGCTAGCTTGGGCTACATGAGACCCCATTTCAACTGACAGGGGATAAAGAGGAATATTGCAAGATTACCTTATGCCAAGAAACAGATCGGGTCTTCCCTGAGCCAGCAGTATTGCTTGAAAACTCCAGAGAAACTTAGCACAGATAACTTGTGGAATAGGACTATTCCCCCTCATCTCCAAGTAGAATGTAGCAGAGTTGTTCTATAGTAATCTGATTATCTGAAAGGCACAGGTTTAAAAGAAAATTTCTATTTAACACTTTATTTATATACTCACACCAGGGGGCAGCCTTGAGTGTTTTTGAAATCTGTAATTCTCACAAAACAGTAGTTGGCTTAATTGAACGCATGCGCGCGCGCGCGCGCACACACACACACACACACACACACACACGGTTACCTCTGGGGAAAATTAGCATTTGGCATTTCACTTCCACGGTGACTAGCTGATTACCAGCCTTCTGTCTGATGGAGTTTGCAGTATTACCTGTCCATCTGCCCTGTCTGTGTTTCTCTACTCCATTTGGGACTTTCTGAGATCCATTTGAATTTTAAACAGGAAGCTGTACTATCTGCTTTAAAGATCCATCAGCTAATAAATGGGTCTGTTTTTAAATTCCTAGACCATAAATTTTTCAAAAAAGCCATTATTTAATGTATTGTCTTGCTAGTATAAAATCTTTCAGAATAGCCTGCCCAGTGGTCAATATAGGATGGCTATGTGTCCCTGCCTCTGATGTCTTTGGGTGGCTAAGATGAGCATCCAAGTTCCCAGCCTATCATTCTTATGGGCTCTTTGTTGCCATATGGTCTTCACCATTGACATACACCCCACAGAAAAAAAGAGTGGTTTGCCTCTGCTCCTGTTTAAGTCAAACAGTGACACCTTGGAGAAAAGTTTCAGAAAATGCTAGGGAATCTGGGTGTGGGCAATGAATTCATTTAACTCACCACTACAACATGAAGGCCAGTAAGAGCATCCAAATCAGAGTAGCCACAGATGTGTGTGTAGAGAAGCTAAGTCTGGTCAGTCCTCATTGCTAGAGGACCACCAAGATCACAGTCCTACCCCCACTCAAATGTCATCTGACCACCCTATCAAGTGACATAAAGCCCCACTACCTCACTGCTAAGCCACATTCTTCTTTCATCTGGTTACATCCACCAGGGCTGGAGTCTGCAATTTTCAAAGAACAGGTACAACTTGGTGAAGAGCCATCATTTATTCACTGGCTTTATTCTTCTCCACTGACTATTGCTCATTGCTTGCACCCTTTTTCTCCTGTCTCTCATTCTTATTTCTTTTTCCGGTGACATTAGGAAAAGGAGCTTCTACTGGGCAGTTTGATTTATTAAGAGTGTCAGATCCAATCTCCTGCTGATAATAGAACACGGTAGAAGGGAGCTGCTGAGGAAACAAACTTAGTGTGAGGGACTCAAATAGTATTTTTGCACCTTCCTCAGCATATATTCATCTTAGAATTCCCTCTGGATCTCAGGTGTCACTGGAGATATGTGCACATTAAACACACACTTCTCTTAAACACTCAGCCAGATTGTGCAAAAATGACTTTTGATAGTTAAAATGTAAGTGCTCTAATTTCAAAAATGAGAATGAAAATCAAATAAAAAGATTATTAAAACTCATGATGCTTTGACCATGTCATCACAGCTGAAGACAGCTACAACTTCCCTTCTGTCTAAACCCGCTGTGGGAAGTATCTCTACCTCCTGTTCTTGGAATGATTGGCACATTCTAGATATTGGAGAAAATAGAATGTAATCTGCTTTTCATTTCTTAATACATATAATTTTAAAATCAACCAAGGGTGGTAAGCACCATATAAGAACCCCTGGTCCTGAGTCTGTTGAGAATGAGTTGCCAGCCTGATAATCCATCACCACAGTGGCAACACCATCCCTCTGCAGTGGTGCTAGCTTACATAAGGAAGGTAGCTAGCTAAGTGAGTTGCAAATAGAATTTGTCCATGGCTCTTGCCTTGAATTCTTGCCATGAATTCCCTCAATGATGGATTCTAGCCTTGAAGTATAAGCCAGATGAACTCTTTCCTCCTCAGGTTGCTTTCTGTTGGGGTATTTTATCACAGCCACAGAAGGAAAGTGGAATAAGACCAAGAGTAAAGATTCAGTAGGCATTCCCCTGCTGTGTTCAGTTGTCCTTCTCTTTGGGTTTAATGAGTCTGGAAAAGTTCCTTACCTTCCTGTGTCTGTTCTGACCTTGGCAATTCTCAAGAATATAGGCTGAAAGTTTTATTGAATGGGCCTCAGTTAAGCTTTGTCTGAATCTTCCTTATAACTGAGTTCTGCAAAATGACTATTAGCAACCATGCCTGAAAAATAAAGCTAAGCCTTTTCATTATACTTTAGACAATGTATACATTTGTTTTAGGAAGCTTCTATAATGCCAGCTCTTGATATGACTTTGTTGGATGCTACCTGGTGTTATTTCTTCCTCCTCATAGCCCCTCCTCTACCCTTTTCTCCCATCTCCATTGTGAGCCACTCATTCCTTTGAAGCCATTGAGTTCTAACCCAAGGACCTTTACTAACTTCATAACCTCTAAGGATATTCCAAATAAACACACATACACACACACACACACACACACACACACACACTATATATATATATATATTCATTCAAAGCTAATGTCCATAAAGGAAGGAAAAGAAAAACACATTTGTCTTTGTATTTGGGCTGCTACTAAATTCTTCATTTCACAAATATTAGTGAAGAAAAGAGGTTGCATTTAATGTTAGGATTTGGTTGTTTCTTTTTTTAATGGATTGGGTTTTTTGCTCAAGATGTTGGGTTTGGGGTTTTTTAATTTGTTTGTTTTGTTTTGTTGTTCATTTGTTTGTCTGGTTTTGGTCCAAGATAAAAACAAAAGGAAATTAACTTTTGATGTCTATGTTTCTTATTCTGTGCAGATGGAAGACCTGGAAATAGTTGAAAGTCAATGTACTTGTCCCCTCATCTTTACTATTTAAAGTTGTTATTGACATTGATGTGTTAGACAGATAGATATAGAGATATAGATGCATACATACATAAGAGAGCGAGGGAGAGAGAGAGAGAGACCACCAGTCTTAGTTACTTTTTTATTGCTGTGAAGAGACAATATGGCCAAGGAAATTAAAAAAAAAAAAACAAAAAAGAGCTTATTGGGGTTTTTTGTTCCATAGGATGAGTCTATGACTGTACCGGCTGGTTTTGTGTCAACTTGACACCAGCTGGAGTTATCACAGAGAAAGGAGTTTCAGTTGAGAAAATGCCTCCATGATATCCAGCTGTAAAGCATTTTCTCAATTAGTGATCAAGGGGGGACAGCCCCTTGTGGGTGGTACCATCTGTGGGCTGGTAGTTTTGGGCTCTGCAAGAAAGCCTGCTGAGCAAGCAAGGAGAAGCAAGCCAGTAAGAAACATCCATCCATGGCCTCTGCATCAGCTCTTGCTTTCTTACCTGCTTGAGTTCCAGTCCTGACTTCCTTTTGTGATGAAAAGCACTGTGGAAGAGTAAGCTGAATAAACCCTTTCCTCCAGAACTTGCTTCTTGGTCATGATGTTTGTACAGGAATAGAGACCCTGACTAAGACAAATTGGTACCCGAATAGTAGGGTATTCCTGTGGCAACCTGACCATGTTTTGGGGAGGACTGTGGAAAGACTTTGGAACTTTGGGCTAGAAGATCCATTTGGTATTAAGAGCTCTGTGGGATGTTGTGTAGGAACTTGGAAGATAATGTTGAGAACAGTGCAGAAGATGGAGGCCTGGCTTGTGACATTTCAGAAGGAAGATTAAAGACTCTTATCAGGGCTGTTGCTATTTTGATTGTGAAGATTCTGTGGTTTTGGTTAGCTGGGACTGAAGAATCAGCTGTGATTAACAACATACCAGAACTACTAAAGTGAAAACTTTGCATAGCTGGGACTATTGATGCTAGTTAGCTGGAGCTAAAAAATTAGTGGTGATTAAGAAGAGCAGCATCAGTGAGGTGAAATCTTCTAAGAAGTGTTTTCTGAGAGCACAGAGGCTGTGTTCCACAGATAACCAGGGTTGTACCTTGTGCTGTGTCTGGACTTGGTAATGTGTAAGAGTCACCCAGGTAGTACTGGTTTTGAAGGCATGAAGGGGTCATGAAGAGCATCTGAGGCTTGGGCACTGTGAGAGGCCATGGAAGGCCATGGGTGAAAGTGCAGCCTCAGTCAAAATTGATGTCCCAGGACTAAACATGTCATGCAAAGGAATTGAGGCTTGGCACCATGAAGAGAGCCTATGAGAGGCTGTTGGTAAAGCCTAGTTGCAGCAGAAGAGAGAAGTGTTTTGGAGATGCCAGTACCATGAGATGACTACCAAGTACAGCAGCAGCAGTGGAGTACATGAATCTGGAGCCTAGGAGACAAGGTGTGTGCTACAAAGAGCAGAGCTGGAGAAGTGACTCAAGCCCTTGGAGGAATCCAGAAGATCGTGAGTGGATCCCAGACATTGGACGGTTGAAGTTTGATTTTGATTTTGATTGTAACTGTGCCCTGATATTTTTCCCTCCTGAAGGAAGAAGATATTTTAGTGGAGCCCACAGTTAAGAGACTTTTAATTGTAAAAAGACTTTTAAAGTTATTTAGATATTGGGGATGAATAAGAAAGTAAGGGTTGAGGCTTAATAGTGATGTATTTGTGTGTCAAGTTGACAAGGGGTCAATTGTACTGGCTAGTTTTGTGTGTCAACTTGACACAAGCTGAAGTTATCACAGAGAAAGGAGTTTCAGTTGACAAAATGCCTTCATGAGATCCAGCAGTAAGGCATTTTCTCAATTACTGATCAAGGGGGGAGGGCCCCTTGTGAGGGGTACCTTCTGTGGACTGGTAGTCTCAGACTCTATAAGAAAGCCAGCTGAGCAAGCAAGGAGAAGCAAACCAGTAAGAAACATCCCTCCATGGCCTCTGCATCAGCTCTTGCTTCCTGACCTGCTTGAGTTCCAGTCCTGACTTCCTTTGGTGATGAACAGCACTGTGGAAGAGTAAGCTGAATAAACCCTTTCCTCCTCAACTTGCTTCTTGGTCATGATGTTTGTGCAGGAATAGAAACCCTGACTAAGACAATGACCATCATGAAGGGGTCATGGCAGCAGGTAGACATGGCATCTTAGCTTTAGCTGAGAGCTTCCTTCTGGTCCATAAGCATACTGCAGAGAGAAAACAAACTGAAATGATATGGGTTTCTGCAACCTCAAAACCCATCCCCAATTCGTCGAACAAGTCCACACATCCTAATCTTTCCAAAGCAGTTCCACGAACTGGGGACCAAATATCTTTGTATATGACCCCATGAGAGCCATCCTCATTCAAACTTCCATACTGCCCAGCACATTTTTACAAAGATAATATACTGTATCAGGAATTACATATAACTTTCTCCCCCCATTAGCTTCCCACCTCATACTGACTTCCATTCTCAGATACCCCAAGAATAACCATTATCTGACATAGATTTTGTCAATCTTTGAACTTTATTTTATTGGAATTATAGAGTAACTGCTCTGTTATATTAGCATTATGGTGATGAGATTAATCTTTATTCATTTAAAATTCATTTTTTACAGTTATGGTCCCTCCTAGACTACTATCTAGATTTTTATTATTTTATTCATTCATTCAACAAGCACTTACAGAGCATAGAGACTAGTGCTGGTAGTTTTTGACATTTTGATCTGTCCAAAATTTCTTTACTTTAAACCCAATAGGAAAGTAGTATAAATGTCCACTATGTACCTAGCACTGTACTAGGTGATAATATATATATAGCCTGATTCTTTTGATTCTCCTTCCAGTCCTCTATATATTTATCTCTACTTTACAAACAAGGGATATATTTATAGAGAGGCTTTCTTTAAGTTACATAAAATTTTATATTCATCCATGGTAGACAAGATAGATATTGAAGCTTACATCTGTCTATATGTAAAGTTCACTATAGGGTCACATGGAGATACTAATTCCCATCTCATTTAATACCATGTGTTTACCTGCTGCTTTGGATGACTGATCCTGTGAACAGGGATAGTTTCTATTTTACTACTGTGACATGTACTCCCTCCCACATAGAAGCTTTTCCAAGGAGAGGCCAACTGCAGTCGAATTTCTCCCTGGTAGCCCCATCTACACAGATGCTCACACATAGCGTCATTGAAAGGGTAGTTTATAGAACACCTGGCCATTTACTCCTTAGAAGCATCTTTGGTCTCCAAGCCAATCCTCATACCAGCTCTCAGTGGCTCATGGATGGAAGATGGTCCCTTGCAGTTTTCTAGATTCTGTGCCGAGAAAATGTAAGGGAAATATAAATCATGTTGACTCTCCCATCTCTGACTGAGGACCAGATACTAAAATACATAGTGGTGATAGAATGATATTTTTCTTTTTGTTAATAAAATGTTTCTCTTATTTGTATGGTGGTTTTGGTTTTGTCTTGCTCTATCCTGTTTAAAGAACAAATTGAATAAATACATATTTTTGCAAATGGATGCTTTATTCCTCATATATTCAGGCAAAAGGGGTAATTCTTTCAAAAAATAAAGTTCAAACATTCCTTCTTCTTGAGCTTCATGTGGTTTGTGAATTGTGTCTTGGGTATTCCAAGCTTTTGGACTAATATCCACTTACTTATCAGTGAGCGCATACCATGTGTGTTCTTTTGTGACTGAGTTACCTCACTCAGGATGATATTTTCAAGTTCCATCCATATGCCTAAGAATTTCATGAAGTTATTCTTTTTAATAGCTGAGTAGTATTCCATTGTGTAAATGTACTGCATTTCCTGTATCCATTCCTCTGTTGAGGGACATCTCGGTTGTTTCCAGTGTCTGGCTATTATAAATATGGCTGCTATGAATATAGTAGAGCATATGTCCTTGTTATATGTTGGAGTATCTTTTGGTTATATGCCCAAGAGTGGTATAGCTGGGTCTTCAGGTAGTACTATGTCCAATTTTCTGAGAAACCTCCAGACTGATTTCCAGAGTGGTTGTACCAGCTTTCATTCCCACCAGCAATGGAGGAGTGTTCCTCTTTCTCCACATCCTCGACAGCATCTGCTGTCACCTGAGTTTTTGATCTTAGCCATTCTGACTGGTGTGAGGTGGAATCTCAGGGTTGTTTTGATTTGCTTTTCCCTGATGACTAAGGATGTTGAACATTTCTTTAGGTACTTCTCGGTCATTCGATATTCCTCAGTTGACAATTCTTTGTTTAGCTCTGTACCCCATTTTTAATAGGGTTATTTGGTTCTCTGGAGTCTAACTTCTTGAGTTCTTTGTATGTACTGGATATTAACCCTCTATCAGATGTAGGATTGGCAAAGATCTTTCCCCAATCTGTTGTTTGCCGTTTTGTCCTATTGACTGTGTCTTTTGCCTTACAGAAGCTTTGCAATTTTATGAGGTCCCATTTGTTGATTCTTGATCTTAGAGCATAAGACATTGGTGTTCTGTTCAGAAAATTTTCCCCTGTGCCCATGTGTTCAAGGCTCTTCCCCATTTTATCTTCTATTAGTTTCAGTGTATCTGGTTTTATGTGGCAGTCTTTGATCCACTTGGACTTGAGCTTTGTACAAGGAAATAAGAATGGATCTCTTTGTATTCTTCTACATGTTGACCTACAGTTGAACCAGTACCATTTGTGGAAAATGCTGTCTTTTTTCCACTGGATGGTTTTAGTTCCTTTGTCGAAGATTAAGTGACTATAGGTATGTGGGTTCATTTCTGGGTCTTCAGTTCTATTCCATTGATCTACCTCCCTGTCACTGTACCAATACCATGCAGTTTTTATGACTATTGCTCTGTAATATGGCTTGAGGTTAGAGATGATGATTCCCCCAAAAATTCTTTTACTGTTGAGAATAGTTTTCAGTATCCTGGGTTTTTGTTATTCCAAATGAATTTGAGAATTGCTCTTTCTAACTCATGAAGAATTGGAGTTGGAATTTTGATGGGAATTGCATTGAATCTGTAGATTGCTTTCAGCAAGATGGCCATTTTTATTATTTTAATCCTGCCAGTCCATAAGCATGGGAGATCTTTCCATCTTCTGAAACCAAAATGTAGATGCTTCAGTCCATCCTAGAAGAGGGAAGAAAATACTCAGAAGAGGAAATATGGTGAAAAGTGTGGAGCAGAGACTGAAGGAAAGGCCATCCAGAGACTGCTCCAACTGGGGATCCATCCCATATACAGTCACCAAACAGTGCTTGCAGACAGGAGCCTGATATAGCTGTCTCCTGAGAGGCTCTGACAGAGCCTGACAAATGCAGAGGCAGATCATTGCAGCCAAACATTGGACTGAGCATCGGGTCCCCAATAGAGGAGCTAGAGAAAGGACTGAAGTTGTCGAAGGGATTTGCAACCCCATAGGAAGAACAATATCAACCAACCAGACCCACCAGAGCTCCCAAGAACTAAGCCACCAACCAAGGAGTATACATGGAGGGACCCATGGCTCCAGCCTCATATGTAGCAGAGAATTGCCTTGTCAGGCATCAATGGAAGGAGAGGTCCTTGGTCCTGTGAAGACTCTATGCCCCAGTGTAGGCAAATGCCATGGTGGGGAGGCAGGAGTGAGTGGGTGGGGGAACACCCTCATAGAAGTAGGGGGAGTGGAGAGGGAGGAGGGGATTTGCAGAAGGAAAACCAGAAAAGAGTATAACATTTGAAATGTAAATAAAGAAAATATCCGATAAAAGAAAAACAAAACAAAAAAATTTCAAACATTTTACATCAATGAAACCAAATTTGAATTGATAGAAGGAACCCTTCATTTTGTTTAGCTGCCATGGCCATGTTTGAGTGGTTTGAAACAGCCTTGAATGTCAGCTCTGTGAAATGCTGCATGTAAACCAAGCTTCCTGCTAGTTAACCAATCTAGCATGGGAAAGTCCTACATGTGATATGATAAAGATATACTGAACTAAAAAACAGAAAGGTTGACAAAACAGTCTGAGGCTCTAGCCATGAAAATTGGCTTGTGCAGTACAGCTGTGCATTTATACTGGCTGCATTTCTGACGCCAAAAGACCCTGGTCCACATGGCACAAGCTCCATAGCAGTGCTAATGCTAAAGGTATGTTATAAGAGAAGGTGGAATCAAGAATATTTCATTCAGATGTTTCTGAATTTAATCTGTTTTGGTGTATAGCAAACAAACTCTAAAATATTAATGTCTTTGAAAATATGTATCTCTTTTTTCTTTTTGATATTTTTATTTATTTTTAATAATTTTATCTAATATACTTTATATTCTTTCCCATCTCCCAACTAGTCACAGATCTGCCTCCTACGACTACCCAATTTCATTCCCTCTTTCTCTCTCTCTCTCTCTCTCTCCATAAATAAATAAATGACCAAGACCATACAAACACACACACACACACACACACACACACACACACACACACACACCATGGAGTATGATTTGTGTTGGTCAACTACTCTTGAGTATGAGGCCTGACCAAGAGTGTACATCCATCTCTACTATAACTCTATTGAAGAAAACTGATTTTTTTCCTCTTCCAGAAGCAATGAATTAATAGATTCTTGGCTAGTAGTATGACTTAGTGTCTACCTTTCCCTTTTCCTGCTGGGATTTGGTCTGGCTTCAGCTTCTATGGGTCTTGTGCATCCTTTCACCATCTCTGTGAGTTCATGTGTGTATCAGCCCTGTTTCTGGGAAGTACTGTTTCTTTGGAATCATCCACTACTTTTATCTCTTGCACTCTTTCCATCTCCTCAGATGCAAAAATGCCTAAAACTTGATGGAAGGAGTGTAATAAAGTCATTTCTCACTCTATAAATTGTCAAGTTGTGGGTCTTTTGTTAATTATTATCTACTGCAAGAAGTTTCTCTGGAAAGAACTGAGTGATATACTGATTTATTGATATAGAATGATGTCATTTGGGGTCATTTTACAAAGTAAAATTTGAGGATAGAAAATTAACACACAAAAACCTGCAGCCTTCCTATATACAAATGACAAACATACTGAGAAGGAAATCATGGAAACAAAAACTCCGAAGCAATTATAGAAAGCCTATAGTCAACATCATTCTCAACCAAGAGAAACACAAAGCAGTTCCACTAAAATTAAGAAGACAAGAATGCCAACTCTCTCTATACTTGTTCAATATAGTATTTTAGCTAGGGTAGTAAGACAACTGATGGAGATCAAGGGGATACACATAGGAAAGAAAGAATTACATATATCCTTATTCACTGAAGATAAGGGTCTTTAGGAGACCCTAAAGATTCTACCAGAAGACTCTTAGAACTGAAAACAATTTCCGCAGAGTAGTGGGATAGAAAATTAACACACAAAAGTCTACAGCCTTCCCATATACAATGACAAACATAGTGAGAAGGAAATCATGGTAACAAAAACTCTCACAATAGCCTCAGAATATATATCTGAAGATAACTCTAACAAAGCAAGTAAAATGTTTGTATACTAAATATTTAAGACATTTGAAGAAGATACCAAAAGATGGAAAGGTTCCTATGCTCATGGATCTGTAGGATTAATAATGTGAAAATAACCATCCTACCCAAAACCATCTACAGATGCAATGGAACCCCCATTAAAGTTGCAGCACAATTTTTTACAGAAATTGAAAGGTCAATTTTCAGCTTCATATGGAAACATACACACACATGCACACATACAAACATACACACAAAAAAATCAGGATAGCTAAAATAATCCTGAATAATAAAGGAACTGCTGGAGGTATTACCATCCTGAATTTCAAGTAGTATTATAGTGCTAAAGTAATAAAAACGGGCATGCTATACTCCTAAAAATAGACACATTGAATCAATTTAAGACCAAGACATAAATCCACACAACTACAGACACATGATTTTTGACAACGAAGCCAATAACACACACCAGAGAAAAGACAGCATCTTCAACAAATGGTGCTGCTCAAAACAGATAGGTACATGTAAAGGAATGAAACTAGACTCAGATTTATCACCTTGAACAAAACTCAACTCCAAACTGATCAGAACCTCAACAAGCATGTATTGCTTATGATTATGTATTTGACTGGCTTGCCCTGATTTCAGTTCACCTGGGGTTCACTATAGATTCCATGGCACGTTTGTATCCTGAAAGTATGCATAGACCAGCACTACCAAGACAGACTTTTCTCATGGCATGTGGCAAAAATTTAAGAACTTAGACTCATATATAATAGCATAGACTTTTTGTCAGTTCATCAAATTCAATGACTAACCTCACAGTCACAGAGATATGTCCTCCAGAATCTCCAAGGAGACCTCCCACTGTTACCTGCTGGAAAATTATCAGGAAGGAGTAAAATTGTAATGGTATTTCAGTCTATTACATCTCCATAAGGCTGGAAAACTCCAGGCAGCTATTGTATGTGCCCTTTCTGCATTCATAAAATGGGGCATGACAGTAATAATGGACACTTCCCAAAACTGTTGGATAAACCAAATGAGAAATGGCCAATAGCACATAGATTTAAGCAAAGAATAATTTCATCCTTACAGAAGCTTTTCTTTTATTTTAGAAGTTTTCTGTCTTTCAGCATCTTTTCTCCTCCATTCCATAAAAAGTGTCTTTTCTACCTCCAATTTTTAATTCATGGAATTCTTGCAGGTTTGCCTGTCTTTTCTAGGTCTGATTCACGTCACCATATTTGAATGTAATGTAAAGGCAATATGAGTAGTAAATAATCCTGTATTTAGACTGTGGGAAAGATAGTTGGTGATGTCCGATCTATTATTGTGAAGCCCGTTTGTTAATAAGCCTTATGGAATATGTGCTCCCACCTCAACCCTGTAGCCTAAATATGAGAGGTCTGCAGACCAAGCATTGACCTAGCCTGCCACCATGTGAATTACTTTTACACATTCATAATCTTCCTGTGTCATATCAGAGTCAGAATCTTAGCTTCTAAAAAAAGAGTTATGGGCCCTTGCCATGTGGAAGTAGAATGTGTAGTCTCTAAGGACAGGAAAGTGCTCCTTTAAACTGAAGACAATCTTTTGTGCGGTGTCTGCATTCTAACCCTTCTACTTCCCCCACAGATAAGCCAGGTTCCCTATCACCTGAAGACAAGTGAGTAGAGGAGGCAAAAGAATACAAGTGCTATTCCACTGCAGTGGAATACCTAAAAAGCAAAAGGCAGAGGAGGATCAGTTTCCATGACAACATGTTTTGCAAATGAGAAAGTTTAACCCTTTGCTGGGAGCTTTTATCCAGGAGGGAAATTATTAAGCTTCGATTCAGTACCTTGAACTAATGACTACTGATCAATTGTTTATTATCATATATAGCTCTATATACCAAAATACTCTAAAACCGAAGAGCTGAAAACACACTCAAAATGACAAAACTGGTGGAAGAAAATAAATAAAATGTAAAAAAATGAATACATGAAAGCTAACTGATTTCCATGGATTCAAAGATGTGATCGTAGAGAAAGAAGAGAAGAAAGGAGAGACAGAGAATGAGGTACATGCAATCTCAAAGTGTCCCAAAGACCCAAACGTTCTTTAATTTGAATTTTACATGTTATTTTTTATGTATGTATGTATGTGTCACCTGCATGTATGTTTGTGCACTACATCTGTGCCTGATGCCTGTGAAGTCCAGAAGAGGGCACCAGAACCCCTGGAACTGTAATTACAGGTGATTACCAATTGTCATGTTGATATTGGGAGTCAAACCCATATCCTTTGCAAGAACAGCCAGGGCTCTTAATCAATGATCCATCACTCCAGCCCCCCAAAATTCTCCAAAAGTAAAAAGAATGGAGGACTAATAGTTCTCAATCTTAAAACTTGCTATCCTATACAATAAAGACCATAATAGACTCATGCTGTTATAAGATAGACAATGAAGCCCAAAGAATAGAATCATCCCAGCAATAAACTGACATAAGTGCCAAGACTATTCACTTAGAATAACAGTCTTTTCAATAGTATGGAAAAGCTGGATATCCACAAACAAAAGAATGGAGTTAGACCCTTAATCAATACCATACACAGAAATTAATTTAAATGCATCAAAGACCTGAACGTGGGCCTCAACTTTGAAGCGCTCATAAGAAATACAGAGACACTTCATGACATTGGATCTGGCAATGACTTCTTGTATATGAAGCCAAAGTGATACCTACCAAAAAAGAAAAAAAAGATACTGCCTAAATAATAAAAAGATAGCCTTTATAATTTGCAAATCACCTGTGTGACAAGACATTATAGGCAAACAACTGGAAGATAAAATTATATGCACTAACCGGAGTTTGAGTATATCACTCTCCAGCATGTTTAAGCTTCTCAAAAATGTATGTACCCTTTAAGTAAAAAACTCTGACTTTAGGTGGATAAGCCCATACTTCTGAAAATTGTTTAGAATCCTAACATTCTCAACAATGTCCAACTGTGGTAGATTGATGCAAGAGTGATCCCACTTTTCCGCTTCTATTTGCCCACATGCCCTTTGCAATAAGACTCAAAAGCAACTTTTCTCAGGAGATGGAGGCTGCCATCCTGATGACATTGAGTTTAGCCATATGACTTGCACTAGAACCAGAAGATGTGAAGCTATGCCTAATTCAGCCAATGCTTTTAGACACTGTGCAGCTTAGAACCCTGTCTGGTTGCCATATAAGTAAGTGTGGACTAACCTGGCAACAAATGAGAAACACATGGAGCAGAAACTTGTTGCCCCAGGTTAGGCCACCCTAGACTAGCAATCCTTAAGGAGCAGCCTCATCAGTTGAGAAAAAATGGACACCCGTCATAATTATCAACATATAACATTCTGAGGAGCAATAGATGGTCATTGCCTTATACCCGTTTGTTGTTGTTATTGTTGTTGTTATTGTTTGTCGTCATCATTGTCCTCCTCCTCCTCCTTCTTCCTCTTCCTCTTTCTCTTTTTCTCCCTCCCCCTTCCCCTCTCCCTCCTCCTTCTCTTCCTCCTTCTTTCTGTGTGTGATTTGAGTTTGCTGTGCTTGCATATGCTTATTTATGTTCCCAGGTCTGTGGATACAGGCATGTGTATGGTGCCTATAAATATGTCTTATGTAGAGGCCAGAGTGATTTGCAGTATCTTCTTCAATCACTCTCTACCTTACCTATTGAAGCAGGGTCTTTCTTTGAAGGCAGAGCTTGCTGATGCAGCTAGTCTACAGCTTGTTCCAGGAACCCAGTAACTGCCTCCTGGATGCTGAGATCACAAGTAGGCAAGCTGCCACCTGGTTATGTGGGTGTTGGAGATCTCAACTCTGGATCTCACACTTGCACAGCAAGTGCTTTGCCCACTGAGATACTTTTCCAGCCCCTACACTCTTATTTTAAATAGTGGCAAAAATGCACATAACAAAAACTTACCATTTTAAGCATATAATTTAGTATCATTAAGTACATCCAAAATGTTGTAAAACCACTTTATTTTGTTAACCCAAACCAAAACTCCAGATGCATTAAACTGGGCCCACAGTGAGCTCTAATATATTTTCTGTCTACATGAATTTTCTTGTTCCAGGATACAATCAAAAATTGAGCTGTACAAAAATGGTTTTTATCTGGCTTATTTCACTTAACACAATGCTTGTAGTGATCATACATGTTTTAGTCTCATAAAGTTTTTGTTTCCTTTAAAACAAAGTACTCTTTTTTTAATTAAAAAATTACTGTATTCTGGTTATCCCTTCATCTATTGATGGATAATTGGGTTGCATCTACTTTTTGGCTATTGCGAATGTTGTTGCAGTGAGCATTGACATGAGAGAATCTTGACAGCTAACATCAAGTCAGTCCTTTATAGGAATGGTACCTACTTAGAGAAGCCAATGCACAAGAGCTGGAAAAACAACAGAATAGTAGAGCTAGAAAGAACCCAGACAGACTCTCTCAGTAGAGACAAGATCCATAGACTCGCAAAGGTTGTTATCTGACAAAACTGCATTGCTGCTGATGACATAGGCTAGACTAGTACCCAAATGAATGAATTCACAATCCAATGCTCTTTGCAGTATGATCTCATTATGCAGCCCTGAGTTTGACAGCCAATAACCTTTCTCTGTTCTTAAAGACCTTGCAACTCCAAGTTTGCTTTGAACAGCAGCATCAATAGCCTTGCCTGTGAGCTTGTTAAAAGTCCAGAGTCACACACAGACCTGTTCAAGGGAAGTCTGTGTGCTACAAGATACCAAGGGATTTGAGTGCAGAGCGAAGTTTAATGGGCACAGTATAAGGATGCTGCTGGTTTCTAACCGTGGCTGCTTTATATTTACACAGGATAAAGAGTAAGTAATAGAATTTGTAACAGAGAGGAAATTTTTAGGCTTCTGGAGCTGTGTATGCAGCTTAATGGATAGCACTTGTCTAAGATATATGAGGTCCTAGGTTCAATATCGACTGTGGGGGAAAAAAAGAACAAAAAGAAAAAAACTTTACTATATTCAACAAATCATTGACATTACTACATAATGAAATTCCACAAAATAAAATTATGGCAAATTGTAACTATAACTAAAGAGTGAGATCCAATAAAAGTGTGTTTTAGAAAGATAAGTGGAGACAATAGGCCTTCGGCCTGAGCACCATGGCTGATCTGTACATTCAAGGGCTCTTCCGGGCCCAGGCAAATGGCTCTCGGATTTTGGACTAGCATGGAGAACCAGAAAAGCAGCATTTCCTTCAGGAACGTGGAGCATTGCCATTCTCAACTGTACATCTCTGAGGTCTATCTGTGGACCTTACATGACCTGAGAACCACAGCCTCACAAACATGCCTAAGACAAAAGCACTGCCTAGCCTCATGTTTTTCACAGTGTCTCCTTTGTTAAGTGTGTATTCATAATATAAAAATACAACTGTTGTGGTTCATTTATGGAAGGAAAGATAATATTGGTTGTGTCTCTTCTGGGGTGTGTGGACTATGTGGGTCCCAGGTTTATCTAGAATATTACTCGAGAAAGTGAACTTGTTCATCTTCTTCAACATGGCAAGGTAACTCAAAAATAAGAAGTGATTTCCCTCTCAATATTTCTACATGGGTCCCTGCTATTCTGTTGCTGTCTTTGATAGAATAGGCCAGATGATCTGGTGAATGCTACAGACTCCTGCCTGCATGCTGACCTTGAATTTGCTGTCTGAGATGTTTGAACAAAGATAAATATGCTCTGCTCCATCCTGGTACCATGACATCTCTGGAAACATAGTAAACACCACAGAATTGCTCATTGTGCTGCAAATCAGTCATTCCCCACATTTTATTATGAATTGTTGTTCTTTTTTCTTTTTTCTTTTTTTTTTTTTTTTTTTTTTTTTGGTTTTTCAAGACAGGGTTTCTCTGTATAGCCCTGGCTGTCCTGGAACTCACTCTGTAGACCAGGCTAGACCAGGCTGGCCTCAAACTCAGAAATCTGCCTGTCTCTGCCTCCCAACTGCTGGGATTAAAGACGTGTGCAACCACTGCCCTGCTGAATTGTTGTTTCTGTTCATATAAAATAAAGGAATGATCCTACCAATGTGGATTTAAGAAAAACAGGTTTTTTTTGAGAATGGGTGTGCTATGTGTGTGTATATATATATTTAGTATATTAATCAACTGTGTATTCCTCACAGAAAGTAATAATTGAGTTTCACCAGTAGTTTGGGGTGTAAAAGGGAACCAGGACTAAGCTAAGGGCACAAAGTTTGCAGTGTTCTGACTTCAGTGTAGGAAGGACTTACCTAGCATTTTTTTTTAAATGCAGCAGCCCAGAAGGCCCTAGTAGACTAAGATTCTGCATTTCTTTGCAAATTTCTGGGCAATACTGCTGCTGCTGTTCCAAGGCCTCACTTTCTGTGGCAGGAAAAGAAACGCTAGCACTGTGACCCAGAGAGCTTAGGAGTGAGAGGCCTGGTACCACCAACAGAGATGCAATTGCCTGGGAAGGGATGCAGGCTTCAGGAATGTGCACAAACTGGCCTAAGGATGCAAATGTGGAGCTACAACTGAGAGCTGTTTGTTGTCATCTAGTCTGATGAGTGCAGATGCTGCAGACCAGCCTTAGCCTTTCTTAAGGATAATAACTCTTAAAAATAATAAAAATCCTCAAGCCACTTTCTTAAAGTTTTCATTGTATTTCAAAGTGATGAAATGCCAAGAGTGAATTCCCTTATCTTTCAGATAAACAGGTAGATTACTTTTAAGAAAGGTAAAAGGGAAGGAAAGAAGGGGAAAACTCATACTCTGTATAAGGAAAGTCAAAAGTCAGTGCTTTTGGTGTACGTGAAGAAAGCTTCAGAGGCTCAAAAGTTTTCTCTAGGTGAGCATCAGGTTACTATGTAGAAAATAGCAAAGGTCTGGGTACAAAGAGAGCAGCCAAGTCATGATAGCATTAATAATATAATTTCTTTGCCATTTAGTAATTTAAGATGCACCCTGTCTTGGTTATCTTTCTGTTTCTGTGATAAACATATCTGAAAAAAGCAATTATAAGAAAAAGATATGAGGTGATGGCAATGGTTGGAGATATCTCAATAGATAGATAGATAGATAGATAGATAGGTAGGTAGATAGGTAGGTAGGTAGATAGATAGACAGACAGACAGATGTCAGAATTCATCTCATAGCTTAAGTTGGACTAGAACTTAGTATGTAGTCCATTATGGCCTTCAACTTTAAAGTTAGTGTTATGTTGTGTGTGTGGGTGGGGGAGGAGGGGTGTACCACAGTGTGAGGTGTGAAGGTGTGAGGGTGGACATCTGTGGACTTGGGGAGTCTGTTGTTTCGCTCATTCAACCATGTGGTTCTTGCACTTAAGTCAGCTAGCTGCCTTGGTGGCAAACCCTTGTTCCAACAAGGCCAAACCTTGCAATCCCTCTCAAGTCTTACCACTCCTTAATGTCCAAGCATTCAAATATGTGAGCCTCTGGGAGCCATTAGAAAGAAACTACCCTACTTAGGGAAACCTGGGCTAAGATGTGAAGATAACATGAAAGATTTGAAGAATTACCTGCCATCTGTTAGGTTTTGTTTCATTAATCATGGTGTGTTCCTCTCCCCTAAAATGCATTTTTTTTTCACCAAATGACTATTGAGCTGAGTATCTCCATTGTCTCCAATGATGCCTGGTCAATGAAATAGCTATAATAAATCCAAGAACACTCCGTTTCAAACTGACTTTAACCTCAAGCTGGCCTTAGTAACCTCAAGCTGCTTGCCTTGTGTTGCAAGCAGGAAGAACTCAATCATAACCTTTAGCAGTGAATAGGAAGGCAGCTTCAAGCTTAGTTTCTTGTGTAATTCTTCCGTGAATGTGTTGGTATCACAGTGATGTAGAGAGCAGAGAAAATGGCAAACAGTAGAACACTTTCCAACTTATGATGAAATCTCTATTTTCGCAAAACCTTCCTTTAAAATATTTTACTCTCTGGGAATTTGTGCCAAATATAACTTTATATTTAGTTAGTAAATGATTGGTTTATTTTGGATCCCACATGATTACCAGTACTATGCAGTCTGTTGAGTTGTTTTTGTTTTGGTTTGATTTGGGGTTTTCAGTGTTTTGGGGGTTTTGTTGTTGTTGCTTTGGGTTTTGTTTTTTTGTTTTGTTTTGTTTTGATTTGATATTTGTTTGTTTGCTTGTTGCTTAGAAATCTTCACAATACCTCCTCCTCTGAGATATTCTGACCGAACTATCATATTTTCCAGAAATAATGTAATGTTCAAGTCTCATCCAGTTGCCCCAGGCCAATTAGTCCAGTGAGAAAATGTAGAAAATAGAAGTGATACTTCAAAAATCCAATGAAGAATTAGAAGATTTTGTTGTGATTTTGGACCCAGATGTTTCCAGTCACTTGTATGACAAATGAACTGGTTCTCCCCATACAAGATCAGAATTCAGGTATGGAGTTTAAAGGTAGATACTTCCTAAAAGTACCTTAGTTTATTCTCCAGTCTTGGGAATGTTTGCTTTCTGGCCTCTTGGGAAATATTTACTGTGACAATGTAAAGCACATCCTTAAGGTGCAGAGAAGATGCTGTTTTTGAAAAGGGAATGTAAGGTCTTATTAGGGCAAAGCTGTTAATTGCACACTTCGTTATTGTCAAGGTTAATACAGACAGTGAGAACAGAGGTACTTTTTCATCTCTTCCCCGGGAACAAGGGGAGACAGCTGTTCTCCCGGACAGATCCATTAACGCTTATCACCAGCCGCCAGCCTGCACAAGCCGTGCCATGAAATATGGCTGCTGTCACCAGGAGCCAGAACGGATGCCGAGCTGGTCCAGGTTACAGCAGAAAGACAATGAGAATCCCAGCTTCAGATGCAGATAGATTGCCTTGCATTGGTTTTTAATGCTTAGAGGTTCCACAGCATAAAATTCACCGATACTCTTGTAGTTATTGTATTATCGATCTCTCTAAAATTACATGAATCTCATTTAAAATAAACATCAGATGCTGATTATAGTAAACAGCAGTCCCTCCGTGTGATGCCTGGTTAAGCCACATTGGACAATCCTGCATGTTTGGATTTCATTATTGTTGCTTTGATGGTTATGATTCCATAAGGAAAATGCAGGTCAGCAAAAATAAATATGCCTTGGGTTCTCAGTTAACTGAACTTGCTGTTCAAAGAGTCTACAAAACCCCTCTCTTACTTTAGTGTGTGTGTGTGTGTGTGTGTGTGCTCTGAAAAGTTGTTTGCAACAAACATTTGCACTTTGTGAGCCCCCTGCTTATTAACAATGAATTAGGAGTTCATCTGAAGCAAACAAACAAAAAATGTGTTTCTATTAAGAATGACTTGCATAGTTGGTCAAAATCATTTTTAAGTTCTGAAAATTAATATCCAAGAAAAGGAAATACCTTTACTTTTCTTTTTTTTAATTTGCTCTAAATTTTTTCCTTCCCTTGAGTAAATTAAATAGTTTTCCTTTCAAATATCAACAACCACAGATTTACTTTTGCCGCACCTAGGTTTTATTTATCTGCAACTAAGGATTAATACAGTTCATTAGGTAGGTGATGCTGATGAAGCATGCGGACCTGAGACAGCCTGCAGACCCAACTGGGGATACAAAAGCAAAATGGTGAAATTTTTTGTTTGTTTGCTTAGTGGTAGGGATAACACCTGACCTTTTATTTTAGATTATTTATCATCATCATCATCATCATCATCATCATCATCATCATCATCGTTTTACATATTCACTTACATCCCGCTCACTGCCCCCTTCCAGTCACCACCTCCCACAATCTTTCTCCCATCCCCCTCCCCCTTCTTCTCTGAGCAAGTGGGTGACCATTTGGGATGTCACCCGACCTTGGCATATTAAGTCTCTGTAAGGGCATCCTCTCCCGTAGAGGCCAGACAAGGCAGCCAAGCTAGAACAGATCCCACAGACAGGCAAAAACTTTTGGGACAGCCCTGCTCCAGTTATTCGAGACCATGTGAAGACCAAGCTGCACTTCTGCTACCTAAAGCATAAAATGCATTTCACCTTCAAAATGGATGAGAAAGCCCAAGCCAACTATAACACTAAAGATACAGATGATGATAGATGATAGATAGATAGATAGATAGATAGATATGCCTTTATGTGTAGAAAGAATAGTGTGTGTGTGTGTTTACAAAATGGTGGCTCCTGCTAAACTGAAAATATGTTTGCATTACAATATTTTATATATATATATATACATATATGTATATATGTATATATATATATATTTCATTGTCTGTATTTTCATTGTAAAGGTTCCCTGAATATAGGAAATCTAGACTATAAAAACAATATGCGATTGTATTGTGTGCAGTGTGAGCTAACAGACAGCAGCACCACCTGTGCCGGCTTTAGGGTATTTAGGCATCTCTGGCTCTCCAGGCCTTCTCAATCTGAATCTCCTTCGCCTGAACTTTGGTCTGAGAAACCTCAATCTAAAACTTCCCTCTAAGGAAAGGTTTCCACCGGGCTCACTATGTCTCTAGTAGTTCTTATTTTTCATGTCCATCTCTCAGCTTAACTCTGGAAAGTTTAACTGTGCTAATTTTCTGATTCACACATTACATGTTTAAGAAGGATACCAGTACAGTACTGATCACAGTTTGAAAGCATTTAATTATATTTGGTTTTAGTTCTAATAAAAGGCATTTATTTGATGCTGCAGTTATAGATAATGTGAAGTGCATCTTCCCTTTAAATTTCAGAAATTTGTGGTTTGCATCTTGTGACTAATAATTTTATTTGCTACTTTTATCTAATTTTGTCCCATATATGCAGTCATGGCTAAATTTCTATTGTTTATAGCTTCCTTCTTTCTCAAAATTTCAGTTTTATTCCCCAAATTTTCAGTTTTACTTAAACCTTTACTGAGAAAATAGTCAAATAAGAATTTACTATTATTTACCAGTACTTTCTGTGGAAGGAGTCATGTAAACCAATTTATTCATAATATTAAGTATGAATAAATTGATATCTTAATTCTATAAGGAAAATATTGATTCTTATTATTTCATAGATTAAGAAGCCATGACTGCGAAAGTTTAAGCAATTTTCCTGATACTATATAATTTATAAGTGTTGCAAGTCTAACTTTTAAAATGAAAAGCAAAAAAATTACACATTGTTGTGGTAAATTTGCATAGGGAGATGTGAGCCAACACCTATCCAGATACAACGCCAGGTAAAGAGACCTTTATGCCCAAGCCTAACTTGGTGAACCAATGAATTTAACTGTGTTACTTACAGTGTAGGTGCATGGGCAAATCTCAGCAGCCACAGAACTTACCTCAGCAACTATTAACTGCTTATCCAGCCTTAGGGAGAGCCCAGACCACCTTTGCTGCCTTGTGTACAATACTGCAGGCCTTGCATAAGTAGGGCCTACTCTTCAAGTCTGTGGGAAATCACAGCTATCTCTGACTTCAAGAAGGTAGTGACCATGTGTCCATGCCTGGAGAACAGAGCTCCACAACAAGAGACCTTTCTTATTCCTTTCTTCAAATAACATTTCTCTCGTAGCACTGTTAATTTTTTTCCTTTTAAGTCAACAGACGGATGGGATCTCGTTCATTATATTTATTGCCTTAATTTGTATGTGAAGTGAGCATTTCTTTGAATATAGTGACTAGTGCATAGAAATAGCAGACTTGGCAGTTCTTAAGTCCAAGAGTTAACTGTATGCAGTGACCTCTATTATCCCACAGAAATCCATTATACTAAAGAGGATGCAGGAAAAATGGATCAGACTAAGAAAGAAAGCAAGAGGTCACAGATACAAAATAGAGGAAGTCAGAAAGAACATCGTAGTAGTACCAGATTAGGGTCAGAAATATAAACATCCCTTAATATTCATACAAGTGGATAGATATTTAGGTATGCTTGTGTTAGTATAGTTCTGCTCACTGGGAGGGGCTGGGAAAAATGATACCCCAGTAGTGATGAAGTAAACCAGGAGTCCCATTTGTCATGCCTTGGATCATTGATATATGGAAGGAAGGCTTCTTGGAGAATTGGCTGATGGAGCAACAGAGTTAGGGGAAAATGAGATAAAGGCAGAACACTATGGTAATGGAGAATGCTAGTGTGCTTTACAATAGAAAGAAGATTGTCAAAGGGACAACATAAAAGTTACTGGGTGACAAAGCAAATGGCACAGCATGGATCAAAACTCAAATGATTTAATTAATTCCTGTGAGTCTGTCATATTGATATAAACAAATGACTAAATAACCAAATAAATAATAAATAATGGCAATACATAAGCCTTTTATGCACAACTCCAAATGCTTTATACAAAGATATGCCTCATACAAAGAGGTGGAACTTAATCCCTGCTGCCACCAAGGGAGGGCTGCACCTTGTGTCTTGCTCCTTGAGGGAAGGAAGGAATTATAATTTAAAGATTCAACACCTGACCAATAAAACTTTTCCTAAGTGACCAAAGTAACATTATCAGAAATGAGCCCTGTTGGCAGTGTGCACCAGATCTAATGTGATGAAACTGCTAGTTTACAGACTTCCTCTCTGCAAACCCATTACCCTAGTTTAACCATGATGAAAATATCACACAAATCCAATTGAGGGACATTCTGAAAATACTTGTTCACTGCTTCTCGAAACTGCCCAGAACATCAGCAACAAGGGAAGTCTCAGAAACTGTCAAAGAGACTCAGAGGACATAATAAATAAGTACTTATTTCTCATGGATGGGAATCCAGAGCCCTAAGAGAAAGCTGAAGGAATGCTAATAAGGGTGACATTTTATTAACGGTAATGCAAAGTGTTAATGTGTGAAACACTATGTGAGAAGGGCACTTTGGAATTCTCTGCCCCATCTATGAAATGTTACTGTTAAACTATTCTAAAATGAGTTTATTTAAAGGGATATAAATAAAAATAATTAATCTAAGACTGTCATGGGGGAAAAGTCCTTGTCTTTCAGCATGAAGTTTGAGTCACTAATCTGTGGCTTCCAGACTCTAGGAAAACTTGATCTTCTCCCTACGCTTTGAGCTTTCCCATGGTACTAACTATGATGATTTTGAACTCCTTACAACTTGCTTAAACATAGTTTTCTTCTAAAATCTTGATGGACACCCTTTGTTCTTTTATCCACCCCACATATTTCAGTGCAAACCCTGTAATGACAAGCCAAGGCACAGCTGACTGGCTTCATAAATGGTTTTCCGTTTCTTTCTGTTCCTTGTATTCTGATGTTATTTAGATTTATTACAGGGAACAGTTTGTCACTGAGATCCAGACACAGTGGCATCATTACCAAGCCAAATCCCAAATTCAAAGATGGTACCACACACGTGGCCACTGCAAGGACTGTAATGGAATTCTTAACAGTATCATATTAGATTGCAAATTAGACCACATAATTATTCCTCATACTATTCCATAGTCACAACTTCAGAAAGTGTCTTCTAGAATCTTCCATAAAGTTTTATAGCATCAGTCAGTTATGTTTTCCATAGATGTATAAATATTGCACTCATTTCTACCCATGTTTATATTCAAGTGATAATGCTTATAAATCATCTGAATAGTGAATTTTAAAATAACAAATATGCTGTTTATTACTAAACACTATAGACTGCTGAAATGTATTGCTTTCAGCCCATTGTTAGAAGCTGAAGGTTTATGCAGACCCTCAGGCTGAAATTACTACTAATATTACTCTCTCTCTCTCTCTCTCTCTCTCTCTGTGTGTGTGTGTGTGTGTGTGTGTGTGTGTGTGTGTGTGGCCAAACTGCACTCTAAAATGTTTATATTTATGCCCTTAGACAAGTGTTTCTGTCATCCATCGCCAGAGAGGCTTCTTTTTGCAGTGGGCAACAGTTAATATAGAGACTCATACTGATTAAAACACTGAGAGAAAAAAATGACTGTTGATCACTCAGCCCCAAACATGCCATTACCAAGGAACATCACAGAAAAAGAAGCAGAGATTGCAAGGGCTGGGGGCTAAGAAGGAGTGCTGTGAAATGCTTTCTTCTGAACATGGTATGGCCAGGCCAGTAAGGAATACATTGCAGCTATGCCTACATACACAAAACCCACCAAAAAAACAAGACATTAGGTGCCATGCTAGTTATAAGGAAGAAAGGTCTGTCAGAGTGCGAGGGGACCAGAGAGGGAAACAGGGTGAGTATATTCACAATACACATATCATAAAATTATCAAAACTTAAATTAAAAGTAATTTTAAAGGGATGTGATTGGGTTTTTTTTATTGGCAAAACAATTGGAAAAGACTTCTCTATACTCTAATGCAACAGGTAAGCACAAATTTGAATACTTGATTTATATTTTTCCAGTGAAGTTAGGCAACAATTATTATTATTTTTTTAATGAAAATGTTCTTCTCATGTTTTCTTCTGTACTTTAAACTCAATGAAGTAGGGGGACTATCCTCCAGCAAGTATAAAACCAGGGATAATTTCTTAAACAACATTCCTCCTATTATTCCTAGACAATCGTCAGAGGAAATAAATCCTGCAAGGAAACTTCTATCAATGGTCTGCTAGAGGATTTCGACAACATCTCTGTGACTCGCTCCAACTCCCTAAGGAAAGAAAGCCCACCCACCCCAGATCAAGGAGCAACTAGCCGAATTCAAGGCCACTCAGAAGAAAATGGCTTCATCACTTTCTCACAATATTCCAGTGAATCTGATACTACTACGGACTACACAACTGAAAAGTACAGAGATAGAAGTCTCTATGGAGATGACCTGGATCTGTACTATAGAACCAGCCATGCAGCCAAGCAAAATGGGCATGTCATGAAGATGAAACATGGAGACGCTTACTATCCTGAGATGAAGCCTTTGAAAACAGACCTGGCCAGATTCCCTGTTGACTATCACACACACTTGGACTCACTGAGCAAACCAAGTGAATATGGTGACCTCAAGTGGGATTATCAGCGAGCCTCCAGTAGCTCCCCTCTAGACTACTCATTCCAACTCACACCTTCTAGAACTGCAGGGACCAGCAGGTGCTCCAAGGAGAGTCTGGCATACAGTGAAAGTGATTGGGGACCCAGCTTTGATGACTATGACAGGAGGCCAAAATCATCATACCTGCATCAGACAAGCCCTCAGCCAGCCATGCGCCAGAGATCCAAGTCAGGCTCAGGGCTTCAGGAACCCATGATGCCATTTGGAGCAAGTGCATTTAAAACTCATCCTCAAGGACACTCGTACAACTCCTACACCTACCCTCGACTGTCCGAGCCCATGATGTGCATTCCAAAGGTAAGGTCCACTGCCTCTTCTCCATGAGTGACTGGCCCTGCCAAGGAGGCTCAAGATGGCCGGTGTCTTGAAAGCTTGCTACTTTTGCAGTGAAAATCATTACCCAAATCCTCCCTTATTTCTTCATGAGTCCTATAATCAAAGGCTTTAAAACAAAGTCCATGAGTCAATATAAGCAAAATTTGGCTTTTGGGATCTACTACAAGATTTTTGATTAGAACAGCACAAAATTTGTATGTAAAGGAACAATTTTCTGATTTACTAATAATAAATACAGTCTGATCATATTTACTACGTTCTATGTTGAAGGGTAAACAACTATAGGTTATTACAGACAATAGCATAATAGTCCCCAATTATTCAGAGTTCATGTGGAGATATATCTATATATCCTTGAGTTAAATATTATATGTGTGTGTGTGATAGTCTTTTATAGAAGAGCATGCTCCTTCAATTATTCTTTTAAGTCTTAACAATACTTTCTGTATGATTATTTTCAGTAATATATAGCAGCTAATTCCTGGACTATCTAGGTTTTTTTCAGAGTGCTCACAATCCATTGTAGAGTCCTATGGGTGCTAGGCAGGCACCCCTTCAGTGAGATAGCCCTTACCCCAAAGTTTACTCTTAAATAAGGCTCATATAAATTTGCTTTGAAAACTGACAGGTTTGCCATACACCATACTTTGAAGAAGACTATGGGGAAAGTACTGATCTTTAGTTAATAACATACCATTTCCATGAGCACATAAGTCATTTACAAACAGCCCAGGGAGTATACACATGGATGGTTTGTTCATGGTAACTTATAAAGGATTGGTACCTCACCTGTGCAACTGAAGCAGGAAGGTAGGATTTGAATGTGGATTGTAGTTACCTTGAGTCTCAAGACAGTCTTGGTGGGACATGACCACTAGTAGTCACATACATTGCACCAATGCTTTCTTCTCAGCAGTTTGTCTGATAACATAGACAGCTCTGCAAGGCCAGCCTATCTACAGCCATCTTCTTTGTCGATTGCAGTCCAAATTTTCCTCTGCTTATTATCTAAAATGTTTAAGAGAAGCCACTTGGGAAAACAGGAAGTGAACTAAGCTATACATTAGAAGAAACAAAGGACCTGGTATTTTCATTCCCACAATAAAAAATTAGAAGTGAATCCTGAGAAAATAAGGCATGAAAAACACACTTCAGTTAAAATGTAAATGATCATAATGTTTTTAGTCTCGCCATGTTAAATGTATTTAAATGACCATAGTTAGGATGCCACAAATACATTTACTTCATTTTTCCATCACAACTGATGGATATAGGTTTTACTAGCCAATACACAACAGCCAAATCCATATAGCACCTACATATATATCCTGGTACTTGACAGAGTTAACAACTCTACCACAGATCATTCTCTGTGAGTACCATGGAGAAGAAGCCCTTCATAGTTCTAGAATCAAATAAATAAATATGTTCTACTGCTGTGTCAAGTGACATGCTCAAAATTCATTGTAAGGAATGCACTGGGCATGGAGCACACTCCTGTAACTTCATCAAGCTGAAGCAGGAGGATCACAAGTTCAAGCCCAGCCTGGGCAACAGAATAAGTCTCAAAGGCCTAGTGACTGTCTCAAAACAAAGGGCTAAGAAGGGGCTGAAGAATAGGGTACATGCATGCTCATGCAGGGCCCCAGATTCAGTCCCGAGCACTACTCCATGAACAAACAGGAAGGTACTTTCTTGGGTCAGTATGCTTGAGAAAATGCTATCGAAATTCATCACCTTTCAGCCCTGGAGTCATTTTTGTCCCATCAACAAAGTTAGGTTTTTTTATACTTCATAAGTCACAAACTATGAGATTGCAGGCTTCTCTTGGAAAACAGGTCAGTCTGGTATCCCTGGACCCATCTTTTCATATAGGATTTGGAATGTAGTGGCTAGAGATAAACTGTGGCCCTACTAGAAGGGATGAAGGCTCTGCCGTTTGGTTTAAGTCCTATCTAGTGGGCTTCACTCATGCCTAGAGGTCTTTGGGACTAGCATGAAGAGGAGCAAGCCTTAACCACTCATTTCCCAGAAGGAAACACTGGGGTTTAGGGAGTCACAGGCCACGCATAAGATTCCAGTTAGCTGTCTACATACGAGGTCTAGATTCAAGCCTGCCATTTCTCCTAGTCTAGTTTTCCCCTTTACACAAGCCTATGTTATTTCAGGGCTTCAGCTGAATTTGCAATTAAAATCTGTGATAAGTTTCATGGCCCTCCAGAACTTTGAGATAAGAGGAAAAGAGGAAGGAGACAGAGCCAAAAGTGGATATTTGCTTCATTCCTTGTAGACTTCCAAATATAAATCAAAACACTTCCTGCCCTGAACTCAGCTTTTCTAACCCCCAAAACAGTGCACGCCAAGGAGCAATGTGAGTACATTCACACATGAGACTCTCTGCCATGAGGTTTTCAGCATTTTTAAACCAGTGTTCCAAAGGAGCAAGCTGCTGCTCCTGTGTCCCCCAAAACACAGGAGAATTGACGAGCAGGTTTTGTGGGAGGGCAAGAGGCGGGAAACATGTTGTAATTAAAACACTTACTTGATTAAAAATATAACATCTCTCTAAAAACAGTTAGGTGCCTCTGGCTTTAGAGCTGTACTCTGAAGAATCAACCAATTGCATTTGGATTTCCAGCTGGGGCAAGAAATAGTGATCACGACTCAGATAATTTGGCTTTGCCTCCTGACAGTTTCTAGAGAAGGGTGGGTGATGGAACAAAAGAAGGGATGCAGTGTGTGTGTGTGTGTGTGTGTGTGTGTGTGTGTGTGTGACACCAGGTTGATGCTTTGTCCTTCAGTTTTTTTAATTTTAATTCTAACTCACAGGGAAAAAAACTATAGGGTAACAACAACAAAGACCTGCTCCACTTTTCTTGTTAGCTCAAAAAGAATAAAAATTCATTGATACTGATATCTATTCTCTCCTTTTAAATCTTGTTGCCTGAAGCTGAGCAGATGAAGCCTTGAGATAGGAAAGGAAAGGAAAGGCAAACACATTATGGTACCGCTCTCATCAAAGAACTACAGAAAGTAACAAGAAGAGAGAGAAAAATTGCTTCCCACTCTCTCCAGGAGACATGTCCACCATACAGCGACCTAGCGGGAGATACTGCCCTGTTGCATTTAATGTTGCTCATTCAGTGCTCTCCAGGGACCAGACAGATAGATAGATGTTGGCTGATGTGTCTTGGTGCCACCAGAACACCTGGGGGTAAAGCCACTGAGAAATACCTGACACAGTGACAATTCAGTGCTTCACCAGGTGCTTGCAGTGTGCAGATATACATGTTGCTTAGTTAAGACTCACAACAAAATTTCTTTTCCCTATTGTAAGTTATAGAATAAGGTTTGGGAGTCACATTAGCTGCCTGCTCATTCAGTTCATGTACCAACTGGGATCTAGATCTTTTGTTTTTAATCCCTGGCATGGATTTCCGACGACACAGGGACAGTTTCTGAAAATACCAAACCTACAGTTGGCCTTTGTCAACTCTTTCTAGCTCTAATGTAATGATGTTGCATCAGAAATTATTTCAACACCTGCTTGTATCATCCTCTTTTATTGGGAGGTAGAGTTTCTCAACCTTGATACTACTGATGTTTTGGACCTGGTAATTCTTTTCCTGTGAGGGGCTATTCTGGCGTAGCTGAGCTTGTAACAGCCTCTCTGTACTCTTGCTTATTAGGTGTCAAGTGTTTCAAATCTTCATTCATAATAATTAATATATCTGCAGTAACAAAAGATATCAACTTTTGCCATGGACAAGGCCATACAAAGTCAGAGAACTCCAGAGGAGTCATCTACAGCTGCCCTTGTTCAAATACTTTTGAGCAGTTAGGGACTAAGTTTGGGGAGAAAAACTGCTCAAATCTTGAGTTATAACACTGCCATTTACTTACCAAGTGACTGCTTAACGGTGACTCCTCTTTAACCATGAAAGGGAGATCAAGACAGTCCCTGACTCATCACGTCATCTGAGAGTTAAACAAATCCATGTCAGAATAGCCTACTTACTCAGACATGTAGCCGAAGTGCCGGGCTCTATGTGGGCATACAGAGAGTGGCTATAACACAAGGGTCACTGTGTTCTGAGAACAGTGAGAAGCCTTGTGCAGATATTGCCCAGTTTTGTCCTTGCAAGTCCAGAAAAATCCAGGCTCCTTTGTTGGGCAATTGAGGAAGCTGAAATCCCAGAGCTGTCTTTAAGGGCTTCCCCAAGTATATTAATGCAGTGCTGAGTCAGGGTGCAAAACTGCATCCCTCTGACTTCCAGAGCATTTTCTTAGAGAAAAGCTGAGGAGCAGAAACATGAATATACAGCTTTTCATTTAGGACACACTGCTGGATGCTCTCACCTTTCTGATGAGATTCATGTGCAGAAGAAAGCTCTTTGAGCTGTCTGTTTATAGTATGCTCCAGATATGACTTCTAGCCACTTAGAAATATAAATTATGGTGAACCACAAGCTACTAAAAAAGACTTAGGTGGGAAGATTCATAAGACTCTTTCTATGAATTCATACTACATTGGATGATAGCCTTGTTCAAATTTCTTAAAGATAAAATGTTGCCACATTAAAAAAACAAAAACAAAAAACAAAAAAAATTAAAAAAACATATAAAAACATTCAAGGCCTAGATTTTTATTTGAGTACTTACAAGCTATATGAGCATGTCTGTGCCTCAATTTTGTACTTTGAACTTGTGATGAGAATTAAGATTAGTAAACATCAAGAAGTTAGTACAAGGCAAGGAGTATTAACTCTTATTTGCGGTGATATTTCTGTTTAGAAAACATGTTACCATCTCTAGTAAAGCTGGTCCTACAAATATCTTCTCTGTAATCTTTTACATGTTTTTAAATCATCAAAACAAATTGTATAATCCTATCTAGTTCCGCTTCCACAGACTTTTCCATGCCTAAGGACTGTCCTGATTTTAGAGATATGGGTCAGAGAAAGCCAGTGTACTGAGTAAATACCTCACTACCATACAAACTCTTAGTGAACAAAGTGAGAACTCTAATTGCTTCACACAATGTTTATGTCACTCTAGATTCAAAGTGTAATTCTCAGGCTCTTCATGGAAGCTAGGTGCTAAGTGCCCACTATGTGCACATCTTGATCAATTTACCATACTGTCTCCTATATACAGGGCAACAAGAGAGTCCAGTGTTACAGTTCTTGGTGTCCCAAACAGATGGCATATTAAGGAGGTCACAATTTCTCTAGAACGATAGGTACATAAAGAATTGTGCAAGCTTACATGGAGCTTCCTCTGGAGTCGCTAGAGGAATCCTTTTCACTGCTTGGCTGGCCCTTTGCTTTCTCAAGGAGGAAAATCACAATGACTTATGTGCACAGTCTTCAGGCATCACTTGCTCAATGGCTTGCTGTTATTGGTGGCACTAGCATGCTCAGATTCAGGCAATGAAAAGAATCAACTCTTGCTCCACTTTTTCTCTTTTGCTTTGTTTCCTGTGGACCATCTTCTAGAAACCCATTAGGAGCCTGATTCTTAGTGCAACGCCTGGGAACTTCACCAAAAATCTTAGTGAGGAAAGAAATGGAAAAAAATTCTAGATGACTTCACATAACAATGGGTATTGTTGCCTTGACCATTGTTCTTTATATAGTGGCCTTGTATGGTCCTCACTAAGGTATGTAAAGCATGTAAAGGATAATGCGATGTAATCTTTAACATCTACCCACAGGAATAACTGTAGATACTCCTTGTACATGAATATACACCTTCCTGGGAATGTTTTTCTTCCTAGGAATGATTTAAATAAAAGTCATATTTTGGTCACTATGAGTAGTTCTATCTGCTACTAAATTTAAAAGGCAAAATGAGTTTACCGTGGTGTTGTCCACCCCTAGTTTTCTCAGGATTCTGACATGTATCAACAAATATTCGGAAACAAAGAGCCACTCCCTATGGACTGTGAGTCCCTGCACATCCTTTCAAGCATTGAGGGATGATAAAGCAGAGTGTCTGTTGTCGGATGGAGAATTCTGCCTTTGAGTTAGGAAGAACGATTATGGTGGTAATCACACATGCCAATTCAGAGGTAGAAGGGAAGCCAGAAATATCAGTGTGCTCGAGCCTGCTCATTACAGACATAGTCATTTCTTCCTAGAAGTGCTCAGTGCACCGAACAGTTCTTACTGCACATGGTCTCCAAATGCGGCAAGTTCATCTAAGCACCCAGAATCAAACTACCTCCCAAATCCCATACCTCAGCAGCATAAAGAGATTCTCAGTGCTTTGAGGGTCACAAGGGTTGCTCATAACCACTACTCATTGGCAGCACTTGCCTCTTTTATCAAAGTTGAGCACCAGCTCCCAGCCTGTGCTATGTACCCCTGTCCCACAGCCAGAGTAAATGTGCCCCATCCACTAGGAAACTAATTGCTCCATTTTGTAAGTGAAAGTAAACTCACCACATCAATAAAAATTAAGGTTTTGCTTTTGGCAGAAGCAACAGTAACTACTTTATTAAAGTTCAACAGGAGGTTCCTTTATGCCCTGAAAAGAGACAGACTGTAGCTCAGAGGACTGGCAACCAGCTGCTGGGAAAAGCAAGAATGAAGGCCCATGAGCCCATGAGCCTTAAGCAGGGCTGTACAGCTTGCCTGAGAGCAAGCAGGAATCAACAAAGTCCCCATCAGTGGTGTTTCCTGCCTGTAAAGGGGGAGAAGCTGGATTGCAGAGCACCACAGGGGGGCCACCAGAATGAACGAGTTGCTTTTTCCTAATCACCAGTCCCTAAAATGTCTCTGCAGGGAAAAAACACTAGTGATTCTTCCTGGCTTTCTTACAGATGCTCTTTTTCCTTTCCCAATGCCAAGGCTGGTCCTGTTAACATTTTCCTTTCAGTCAAGAAAACTGGAAGATGTACTTTCCAAGCTCAGACAATAGAGGGCTGTGATTTGCTTTTATCCCGCTCTGATTTATGTAGAGCAAGCAACACCCAGTCTGCCTTTCTTTTCCTTTTTTGAGATGAGCAATCTCTTTGTTTCATTGTGTTCCAAAAAGGTGTATTGGAGCGTCACATCTGAGCACTAGAAGCAGCTGTATCCCTTCCCTGTAATCTCCATCCTTCACGGAACATTCCTCGGTCCCCATTCTGTAGGAGAGACGCACAGCACAGCCATTGCACACACCACCTTCTAGCACCATCAACCACAGCCTCCCTGATGTCAGTGCAGGAGCTCCTGGTGACAAAGAGATGCCGCAGTATGATTTCTTTCCCCTTCTGTTCTTTCTCCCACCCGCTACTTTTTTTTCCTGCCTTGGCATAAAATGGTCAAATGATGTTCTAATGCAGAATTCAATTTCACAGTTCAGTTAGGTCCTTGATTACACTGCCAAATTCAGATTAATGTGCATTTAACTAACATGGATCAGGGGAATTCTGGCTGACAGCCAGCTGTAATCGGGGCAATTGATAGCGGTGAGGAGTTTTATGCCCTGTCCACCGCAGTGCACCACTGCTGAAATTGATTGATTAAATGGATTCATTGCTATAATTACTTATAATGTTGATACATCACAAGCCTGTACCTAACCTTACCCTTGGAGACAATGCACTTATTGTAGAAGGGCATTCTGGCTGAACTGTTAACTGGGAATTATTTATTCCCACATAATAAACCTTCTTCCCCACTTCACATCTTGCCTAGAGACATGAAAAGGCACATTTCTTTAAGAATTCATTTATGTAGTATACTAAAAGATCTCAGGAAACTAAAAACCAAGTGTATGTTATTAACCACCCCAAGAGGAAGGAAAGCACTGCTCCTTATTCATCTGTCTGTATTTTTAAAGATTCCTGCAGAGAGAATTTCCTCTCCAAATGTAGCCGCTGTACAACAATCATTAGTGGTCTTCTCACACTGCCGCTAACTGGTTTGGCAGCCTGGGGTGATAATTTGCAAAACAATTGATCTAGCTGTCTTTTATTACATTGGGCCATATGGGAATCCCCTTTAGAGTATGTGGGAGGAAGTCATTCCTATAGAGTTACTTGTTCACAAAGCACACAGGACTGCTTTCCCTGATGGGATGGGGACAGTCTTTGTGGTGTCTCTATTGTTTGCTCTCCTATGTTAAGGCTTTCTGCCCCTGCTCAGCCCTTTTACTGAGGACTCTGGGGGAAGACCAAATACACACATCCTTTGGAAAGGGTTTAGTGTATGGGTTCTGGGAGGTGCAGTGGTTCACTTAGTAATTACCATCCCTTTTGATGGCCTAACTCCACTGCATTGTGCTTTTACTAAATGATTAGCTTCTACATCCCTTCACAAATACTAGAGACAGGCTTGCTCATGTAAACTCCATAGCTATTTTCTTCTGGAATATGTCTCTACATTACAGGAAGAAAAGATTTCATGGCTCAAGTTTGGCTCCTCCACATGAACGCATGCACGTAAGAATGTACATAGGCCGATTCATCTGTGTTTCAATAAGACTCCCAAATATAGATTACCATGAGAAAGACAAGTTAGAGGAATGAAGACTGGTGTCAAGAGTGGGTACAAGGGGGAGGTAGTCACACTGCAGAAAAGCAACGAGGCTTCCCTTTGTAAAAGACCATATGGACATAAGCTGAGCATCATTGTCACTGAATACAAAAGTTGGCCTTGGCCAAAGCAAAACTGAAAATAATGAGTTGCATATATAAATGATCAATTCATTTTTCTAATACACCACATTTTTGTATATTTTGGAAGAGTAATCTAAACCAACACTGTTTAAAACAAAAATATAACCCTAGTGTTTCTCTCCACCCATGGGCCTTATTATTCATTATTTTCTGGTCCAATTCTTATTTTGTGCCAGACTACTCAGATATGTAAGGGCTCAAATAAGTACTAGGATATCCCTTATCTCTGCCTTTATTGGTTCACTCACTGTTCTACTCTTTCTACTCCCCATCTTCCATCATTGAAGCTTGTCTCTGAACTTATGTAGGACCCAAGTGACAAATGACCCAAAGAAGACTGGCACTGTCATTCTGCTGTATTAGTAGCTTAAAGTCTTTTTATCTGACTTATTATGCCTTGGTAATCTTATAAAATAAAATAGGTCTTGCTGCTTAAAGTGAGGTGAAATGCCATGATGTGCATTGAGTACTCGGAATGAGTAGTCCTTTAGGGAGGGAGCCCAACTTTGGCCCCAAGACAATATCAGAGCATTTTAATCACAAGGAAGAATCCCATCTTTGATTACACAGATCAGGTAAGTGACAAGAAATGGTGGGAATGCCGCAGCAGGCAAGAAATAAGATCTGGGTGCCAATGTGCTAAGGGCCCAGGACATCCAGAAGCCTCCTTCTGTGAATACAGGATGAACCTCAGCAGAAACAGCATGTCCTGTGATTCTCACAGGCATAGAGTGCCCTTGACCTGAGTTACATGCAAAATATTTTATGTTCCCAGACCTCAATTTTATTTAAAATAAAAACAAAATTAAAAGGAATGAGGTCTTTCCCCATAGTCATGAGCCCGTAACATGCTCTATCATCGCTGTTGGCTAAGATCAAAGTGATAGCTGCAGTTTGGTGACCCCTGCCCCCAGGGGGATCACTCCTGCAATTCTCCTTTGGAAAGTCTGATCATCTGCTTTCATCCCCTTAAATGGATGGATAAAGGCCCCAAGAAAAGACCACATGTTCACTTGCCTGAAGCAGACAGTTAATTTTTCTGAGTCACTTAGCTTGGCTCTAAAATTCTCTCTGTGGTTGTAGTTGTTCTTCATCGTGTCTTTAAGAGTCTGCACCTCTTAGTAGCAGCCATGAAAGACAATTGCATCTTCTTATCTAAAACACCCAATTTCAAAGATGTTCAGCTCTCAGATAAAAATTCTGTCTTGTCTGCAAGAGGAACTTGTCCCCTTCGTGCAGCCGTGTGCCTTCTCTTTATGTGCCATAAGCTACTTGCACAGAATAGATCCTAACAATGTTGCTCACAGCTCATAGAGGAGGAAATGCCCCCTTCACAGAGTGCAGTGGTGTTTGTGACTCCTACTGGCCATGGCTTTGCTGTCTGTAACATACCTTTAGAGATCAGTTATATATGCTCATGGAAGATGAATGTAATTCTATCTTAACTATGAAAGAGTAAAAAATCTCCCCATGAGGACTCTGGAAAGTGATGGCATTTGAAGCTCCCAAGACCCATTTTCAAAACTAAAAGTTTAAGACTTTACTTAGCCTTTCCTGCTGGTCTTTCCGGTGAACCTGCTCTTGGTTAATGACAGCTCAATGGAAAGCAAGACTCCAATTGCTTAAATTACAGTGATGTTCCTTTATCCTGCTTCCATTACACACACACACACACACACAAACACACACACACACACTTGGGGCCTTAGAAATCAGTCTGGTTTCTAATAGAGTAGATTATCTATAACAGTTGTTCAGTATATTATCATTAAAATTTTAAATCTTATTGTTTTAAGAACTTAATGTACAGGGACATATATGACATTGGTATGTTATGCATATTCTATAAATGATATCTAGTTTTGTGCTCTTGAGGTTATTTTTCTTTTACATTACCATTATTATTTTTATACTAAGTACTTTATAGAACTATAACAGTGTAAGAGTTTATTGGCCCATCATCTTTCAAATCCTTTCATAGCCACACTATCTTGGAGTTTCTACAATCTAAGGAATGAGATGTTAATATTTTTACCATTATTTCATGGGGAAACTGAAGCTCAAAGATGCTGAAGATCTTGCCTGAAGCTATCAGAGTCAGGATATGCCCAAGTATGTTCCTCTGCATACGAAGCAGGACTCTGCTTTAGGGGATACCGGATCCCTATTCCAATGCCATTGGAGTGGTGGATCCATCTAAATGGAGTGAAGTGTCCCTGCAGCTAGAACAGATAATTTTTCATGTGTTACATTTGCTACACATTACATGTGCTGCAGGACATCACTGTCATCAGAGCCCAATACAGTACAGAACAACCAAGAATGGTGCTAGGGTAGTGGTTTTCAGGAGAAGATCACTCTATGCAGTCCTTGCTCCTTGTATGATGGAATGGACATCCTTACATGCAGTGAATAGAAGCTTCTGACACCTGCCTTTTCCACCATCTTGTCCAGTTTATAGGGTGACAGGCCCATTCCATTTCATTTTCTATGGATATTCAGCGACACTCATTTATCCCATCATGAAATACTTTTTGGCAACAACTCCAAATCCCTGTGCTGCCTTCATGCATCGTGATCACATGCATCACATGCATTCCTTCCTGCATCACGGGTCACTACTTCTGTATCTGATTTTGCAAAGTCCTTCTGTTCTTTCTGATGGTGTAAACATGTAGATGTTGGATTCTTTGTGCCTTTTGCTACAAATTTCGTATCCTGGCTTTAATATCAAGTAAGCATTGATGGCACTCACACTCATGTCTTTACTCTCCATTTATCCTCGGACTTAAAGGTTGTCCAAGTCATTTAGGTGACATCTCCACATGGGTGTCTAACAACTCTCTCAAGCTTAATGTAGTCATAGCAGAAGACATAAAATATCTCAATGAATAAGTTATCTATTGATGTTTAACAAATTATCCCAAAGTTTTGTTATTTGAAACAACAGTATACATTTATCAACATGCACAAATTCTTGGGTCAGATCTCTTGATATATCAGCTATCAATTGCTCTGTAACGAACTCTCATGAAACAAAATGTGCTACTGCTTAACATGTTGCCTCCTAGAGATAAAATGCAAACGCTTACTATTTCACTATTTCTGGATATCAGTAATTCGGGAAGCCTTAGGTGGTCGATTCTGTCTTGGCATCTCTCTTAAGGTTGCAGTCAAAGAATCAGGCAGGGCTACTGTCATCTGAGGGCTGGACATGAGCTACAGGAGACACTTTGACTATAGCTCATGGGTGTCAGAGTCTAGCTCAATCACAGCAGAAAGCCTTACATCTTGAAGCATGGTCTTCTCAGACAGATTCCTATGTGCTCACCTGACAGAGCAATTGAAGAAAGGCAGAGCAAGTGATTTCACTGAGAGAAGCTGCACCACTAGGCTGAGGCCATTCAAATAGACACAGCAATTTGCTGACTTCCTAACCTTTCCTCATTCTTCTTTTCCTTCCCCCTCTCCACTACCAAGTTCCCTTAGCCCTACTCCTCAACATCAGAGTGAAATGGTTTTTGCTGGGATCTCATTGAAGGCTGGCCAGTGCCAACTATTCTTTTCTCATGAAGACCTGAACATTTTCTTTACTCTCAATTGAACTTACTTAGTGAAAGTCCCACAATTTTACTTAATACTTAGCACCAAGAGCCATGTTTTCCCTATTATCAGTATAGGTACTATGTTGTGTACAAGAATTTCACATACTACCTTCAAAGAGATAAGTTTGAAAGCATGGAGAAATTCTCCTTCCTACCCCTGACATTTCCCCTCAAATGTTGGCTGAGAATTAATGTCTTTTATAATGGGGTCTTTCCTTTATAATTATGGCATAAACAAGAAGCATATCTTGGATAAAGACCGTATGAATCAAATAAGCCCATGGTTGGAGGTAGGGGTAGGAAGCCCTGATGTGTGTGGGAAAGCACTTTCCTAGATGTAGCTGGTAGCTGCCCAGAGAGATCCTGTCAGCATTGCTTCTCTTCCTTCATTTCCCAGCCAGAGGCTTCCGATTGAGATCTAGTGAATACTACCCATGTATGTCTGTCTTCTCAGGTGGATTATGATCGAGCACAGATGGTCTTCAGTCCTCCGCTGTCAGGGTCCGATACCTACCCCAGAGGCCCCACCAAACTACCTCAAAGTCAAAGCAAAACAGGCTACTCTTCAAGCAGCCACCAGTACCCTTCTGGGTACCACAAAGCATCCCTATATCACCATCCTTCCCTGCAAACCAGTTCTCAGTACATCTCCACGGCTTCTTACTTGAGCTCTCTCAGTATCTCTTCAAGCACCTACCCTCCACCCAGCTGGGGCTCCTCTTCAGACCAGCAGCCCTCTAGGGTATCCCACGAACAGTTCCGAGCTGCCCTGCAACTGGTGGTCAGCCCAGGAGACCCCAGGGAATATTTGGATAACTTTATTAAAATCGGAGAAGGGTCAACAGGCATCGTGTGCATTGCAACAGAGAAGCATACAGGCAAGCAAGTGGCGGTGAAGAAAATGGACCTCCGAAAGCAACAGAGACGGGAGCTCCTTTTTAATGAGGTAAATGCTGGCTTTGGATGGCTTCTTTTTCATGTTGATGTAACATTTACTTCCTATTTCAAAAACAGTGTGTATGCAGGGACTGGGAATAAAATTCCATTAGTAAACTGCTTGCTATGCAAGCATAAAGACTTAAGTTTTATCACCAGAAATCAAGTAAAACAACAACAACAACAACAGACTGGCGTTGTCATGTGTGATCGGAATCCCAGTGCTGGGAGATCTCCAACTGTGTACTTGCTCCAAACTAGTGCTGTCTGGCCAGGGGGGGCCTACCCTATAGGTGAACCCTTGGCTAGTGAGAGACCCTGCTCAAAAGAACCCAATGGCACTCCTGAGCAATGGCACTTAAAGTTGTCCTTTATCCCCTATATATCTGCTCATACCCATGTACACAGTACTACATACCACAGAGTGACAGACAGACAGACGGACAGACATATTATGTTTCCAGCCATAGATTGGCACTGCAAATAGAAAGGCAAAACCAACATCCCCCTGCAGGTTTTCCTCTAATCCTGTTCTATGACTGCATGGCTGTTCCTTTTATAAGCTACTCCATGCGTATCTGCAGCTGTGCCGAGCACCAGCTTAGTTGAGCAAGAACCCTTTGAGGTAGAAAGATGTTAGCATTTGAGAGACAAAGCAACTCAGAATGGTTAAACGACTAGCATAAGATCATATGGCTAGTTGACTGTGAAGCCAGGGCTTGAGGCCTGTCCAGCAGATTCCAGAACTCGTACTGAGCTGTCTGTCTGTGGGTAAACTCACTACTCAGTATTTCTAGAGGATCTGTCCTACAATCTCTGCCAACACTAAGCTCCATTCCTGTTTTTGTGTCCTTTCTATAAAGAATGTAAAGTGCTTACATTTAATTCATGCATGTTCTCCTACGCATGATGCTTCATTTCTAGATTGCTTAGAGTATCTATCACAATGTGAATGTTATACAAATATTTATTGTATTACATCATTTATACAATCAAAAGGACAGAATGTGTTTATAGTATATATTCATTTTAAAAACTATTTCCATACATTTTTGTTAGGTTAAAGGGATATGTAACTCATGAATTCACAAGGCCTTCAATCTTATGTGTACCATAACCCCACAAGCAACCAATGGCGGCCTACATTAATAGTTCAGTATTTTTTTCTTGTATTTTACTACTTACTTATCTTCTATTTGGAATAATACTATACATGTACACTGATAGCTTTTTTTTTTAACTTAATGTTTAATTTAGAATTTCATATCGTGTTAATAAAATTTTAGATAGTAAATTGTTGTACTTTAGTATATCAAACTTATTTCTTCAATGGCCTCAAATTCTTTGATCATATATAAATCATATTTATTAAACAATCTCTGATTTATGTTGTTTTCAATAAGTGCTGTTTAGCTTCATGTTTTATAATCTTATTAGATTAATAAAATGAGCTGAACAAGCCAAATGGTACATAAATATATGTAGTTTTTAGAGAATTAATATATAATGTTTTCAGAAGAAAACAAGTTTGGGTCCTTACCAATAACAATCCTCTGTCACATTTACTGCCATTAGTGCATGTTATATTATCTCTACTGATCTAATAGATGTGGAAAAATCTTACTACTTTAATTAGAATTTTATTGCTAATTGTCTGACTTTATTTTTATGTATTTACATGCCATCTAATTCTTCTTTAATTCATATATCGTTTGTTTGCTTTTCCATTAGAGTTCTGACATTTGTCTTACTGATAATAATTGTTACATCAGTTTTTGCATTCATTATACATGTACACATTAACCTTTTTATGTTTCCTGCCTACGTATCAATTAGTAGCAGTAAGGTAAGTAAGAAGACAGGAGTAAATGTATAAAACAAACAATCAAAACAAAACAAAACAATCGAGTGTTTTAGGAGTATTGTCCCTTTTATAACTTTACCAGCAATCAGGGAATGAATGATTTGAGAGTATCAGTCCACATCTCCAGAATAGTCTATGGATGCTTGCGGCCTTTGATGTCCTGTTGGGAGCATTCTTACTCCTATTAGAGTACAGAAGTGAGTTGGTCCATGGGCACTGTACAATGCTCTCAGCTACATCTGAAACCTCATCAATGGAGGATCCACAAAGACCCAGTGGCCTTCTTCATCTCTAGTTCCCACAAGATGCTCAATTTCTTACATAAGCCCTGGAAGCCACACAGAGCTCCAGATAAGTGGGCTTGAACATCTTCCCTGCATTCTGTTTCGGATTCTTAGAATGTTTTTCCTAAATCACAGTATGGCAACAGACAGTCATAGCTTATCACTTCACACAAATTCTGAAAATCAACTAGAAGTAGCTACAGAGCAACAGTTCTCAGATAACTCTTTCCAACAAGTAGGCATAATTTGGCCTTTTAGCAGCCTATAACATATTTTTTACCATCTAAGTATGCTCTTTGTGTTCAGACCAATTCTTCCTCAGATCCATCCCAAGTAATCTGATGTTTTACAATCCCTCTAATAGCTAATTACTTCATGGACATCAGTACTACCCACTCAGCTTACTACATCCTTCGTGAGTTGCCCCACAGTAAAGTATGGATACTGATCTATACAAACCCTTTAGATGTGTCTGATTGCATTTTCCCAAATGATGAAGTAAACTTTCTCTTTGACCAATTTTGTAGTATATCTTAAAGTCTTCCCTTCCTCCTCTCTTCTAACCTTTCTCTGCCCCCTTCTTATCTTTCTGATGTCTGTTTGGCTTGTTAATTTTTTAAGAAAATATACTACTCACTTGATTCTTTTCACTATCACTTACTATTGTTGATGCCTCTCATCCACAATAGATCCCTGTGATGTAAATTCCCCAGCATCCAATACATCAAAATGGCTACCAGTGAAAACATACCCAGATTTCAGCAGCAGAAAATCAATATGTGTCTTTCTCACTCATGCAGGTTGTGATAATGCGTGATTACCACCATGATAATGTAGTTGACATGTATAACAGCTACCTTGTTGGAGATGAGCTCTGGGTGGTCATGGAGTTTCTAGAAGGTGGTGCCTTGACAGACATTGTCACTCATACCAGGTAAGGCAGAGGATTCAAAGTACTACCGTAATAACTACCTCCATGATTTCTTCATAAATTATTAACACTGTGCACTCAGGGACTACAGCCCCCACAGAACTTGTTACTAAATCATGTATTCACAGGCCATTCATTAAGTTAGCCCCCGACCTACACTCTGAATTGACACACTGACTCAATCTCTGAAGCCTACTAGAATGTAGTTTGAGTAACAAACAACAGAACTCCTCATTACTTGCATGGAGTTTAGGTTTTTCCTTCTGAGTTTCCATGTCATGCCCAATGCTAGCTCCACCAGGACCACCTGAGGACATAAGGGACAGGTAGAGGATCAAAGTTTTATGTCACTGTAATGAACCTGTTAGGCAACAAAAATTTTTCAATTCTAGTTGAATACAACTTCAATGCCTACGGTCTAAGAGTTCAGGGTCATGACTTTGCTTTAATTACACAAAAGCTAACAAATATGGTCACTTTCTTTTGACTTGTAGTGGGCCCCTGGAATGTTCAGTGCCAGGATTAATAAATATTCTGTGATAATCAGGTCCTAGGGACTTCATTTCCTTTATTTGGAGATTTTTCTAGGTGAGGCTAGAGACATGCACAAGTTCCCCAGGACCCAAGAAAGTGGCATCTCCTGAGCATCAGAAAGCTGTACCTAAACTTGTCTTCATCCTTAAATGTCATTTCCTTTCTAGAATGAATGAAGAACAGATAGCTACTGTCTGCCTGTCAGTTCTGAAAGCTCTGTCATATCTTCATAACCAAGGAGTGATTCATAGAGATATAAAGAGTGACTCCATTCTTCTGACAAGCGACGGCCGGGTAAGGTTTTCATGTTGGGTCCCCTCCGGTTTAGTTTGTCAGCTTGTCTGTCATGGGCATTATTTTCTTAAGAATACTCTCTCACAATTCTAATTTTTGTTAGTCACACATCGCCCACTCCACTTCCCAGAACTTGCAAAGAGGAAATTGCCTTTCCTCTGTGTCATCCTGTTACTCAGAATTACCAGTGACCTGAAATTGATGGAGAATTTGTATCCTCTACAATGAGAGTAGAAAGTAATGGAGACTATGGGAATTTCTTTTATCTTTCTACTGCATGCACTTTGTTAAATGACTGTGGCTTTTCTTTGGCTTTATTTACTCTCTTCCTGTGAGTGTGACTATCTTCAAAATCTCCAAGTCCCTGGGAGAAACCAATGACCAATTCTTCTTGACTACTTTGAGGAGACTTTATTTAAAAAGATGGTTTGCCTATGTGAGAAAAGACATAGAAAAATCATAAGAAACAAGCCATAAAGATGGGGACAATATTCTGAACAGACCATCATTGTTATTAACCCATACTGAAGAGGTTGTGAGTTTTCAGGGCTGCTGGGCAGGAGCTCTGATCTTTAGTATAAGCCAGAAAATCATGAATTTGCAAGATGAAGCTTTAGAATGAATTTCCCTTCTCACTCTGCTCCTTGCTTCCTGTATCCAGGAAACTATCAACTTAGTCCCTGCATGCTGGTTTCAGAAGGCTCAAAGAAAGAAAGAAAGGCATCTAGATTTAAAAGGCAAAGAGAAAATATTTATCAAACTATGTTTTGATACCTAGAGTTCTACATCTCTCATCAACATAATCTACCAAAACAGGGATTCTGTCAAAACAGAAGTCAACAGAATATAGGATATGTGTCCACCAGAGATGTGGCAAATTCACATTCCAAGGAAGCTTTAGTGAGAAGAGTCTTGACACATAGACTCTCATTATAGGCCCTTCCCATTCCTCTGAAATTCTCCCCAAAGGAAGTGAGCTTGGGATAAAGGAAACAGGCATCTCTTCATGGCATCTGGCTTTTATAATCCAGCAACCTCAGGGAGATAGAAAATGTCCTTGTCACATCAGGATTTGCTGAAGAATTATCAGATATGAGCTGGGAGAAACTGCCCACTCATTTTGGCTCATTTTGTTTTATTTTTAAAAGTTTAAGTTTTATTATAGATAAATTAGTAAATTTAGTAAAGTGGAGATGAGAAAGATGACTCATAATCCTATTATCTCTCTTTCCATATTTCCATGTATGTGCATATATGGTGTGAGATTTGGGGTTTATGCATGAGAAGTTTTAATTACTGCTTTTGACATTACTCCAATTAAAACTTTTTTAAAGGAGAAGTACAAGAGCATGCATAAGTTTGCTTTGCTATACAATAAACCACTCAAAACTAAGAGGCTTGAAACAGCCACCATGTATTTGTTCAAAAAAGCATGGATCATTATTTCAGGTTTCACTGGCTAAGACAATTGGCCTCTGCTCTATATGCCACCACCTTAGCTTCCACACTGTGAACAGCCTATAGCTAATGGTCTCCATCATCTACGTGTAGGTGCTGGCTTTCAACCAGGTTATAGTGCACGTTCTCTTAGCCCAGCTCTCTGAGCATTCTTCAGCAAATTCTGATGTGACATGAGCATTATCCATCTGGCTGAGGTTATCTCTCTACTCCATGTTGAAAGCCAGCTAATTATAAGAAAGTGATGGAGACCATCAGATGCAGGCTGCTTACAAGCTCATGATGGTCTCTGTCCTCTTTGTAGCTAGCTTGTTTTCAGTGAAGGTCAGGTGATAATGGGGCCATGTATCTCCCATCTCCCTATACAGTAACCCTGGATAATTCATATGTCGCATGTCACAGTGGTCCCAAAAGTATCAAGAGGGGCAATCCCTGATACAGATGCAATGCACACATGCATTGCAACTCTCACCTTATATCATCTTAGCTTAAGTAGGCCACACATTCATCCAATCCCAGTTTTAAAGGTTGAAGAAAGCACTGCCTTCTTGTTTTTCTGCATGCACATAGGTATATTGTATCTTTCATGTTCCAATGTATTTATGTGTACATATGTGTGCATGCATGTGACAGCTTAAGTCTGATGATTGGAGATCTTTCTTAATTGCTTTCCCCTTTCATTGAGGCAAGGTCTCTCAGTTGAACCTAGAGCTCACTGATACAACTAGTCTGGCTAACCAGCTTGCCCTAGGGGATTCCCCATCTCCACTTTCCACATGTTGGAATTACAGGGAGGCCATCATGCTTACCCAGCATTTATAAGGGTTCTGTGGACCTTAACTATAGCCCTCAGACTTGCAGGACAAGCACTTTAGTCTCTCAGCCTGCCCCCACTAGCCATCAACTGCTCCTCTTGATAACAACAGCTCTGTACTACAGAGGGATGCAAGGGAGAATACATGTCTATAGAGAAGAAGAGGAAGTATAGGAAGAAGGCAAGAATCCTCCACAGAGGACTCAGAAAGCACCTCTGTAAGGCCCCATGAACATAAAATACATCAAGTATTGAAGTGGTCTATGAATCAGCTCTAGGAATGGTATGTGAAGAAACCAAAGCAGGGCAGTTTCAACCCATGCTTCTTTCCCTGGGTCTGGAGGTTAGTCGCAGAGCTTCTCTTTTCTGGAAAGATATCTGATGTGAAGTCACTTGGGGGACTAAAATCATCAGACATTGTTTAATCAACTTAATTAAAGATTTTTACCTCTGTTTAATATACAATATAATTAAGCTAAGCAGTTGCTAGCCTCAAAAGCAGAACCTGTTTCTCAAGCACCCCTATACCTCTGTGTACTCAGAAGAGCCTACAAGAATAGAAGCATTGTGAATGTTCTTGTCTTGGTGATTTGTTCACATATTTACTTTCATATTTTTTTCACACTTATTATGTGCTAGGAAAATATAGATCCTAAGGATGAACACAAGAAAGTATTTATTTCATTAAGCTACGTCATTTAGGATGTAAGAATGTAACAACAAACCTATAGATGAGGAAATAAGTATAATGCCCATTTTATTAATCCTTACCAGGAAAAATAGTTCAGTGGGTAAACTGTTTACTGTACAAACATGAAGATCTGAATCCAGATCCCTGGAACCCACATAAAAAGCCAGGCATGGTGATGCATCTTTGTAATCCCAGAACTGGGAGTGCAGATAGGAGGATCTGAAGGGCTTGCTGGCCAGCCAGGCTAGCTAATTGGTAAACCCAGGTTCCATGAAAGATCCTTTTTTAAAAATTAAAGTGGAGACCATTAGAGCAAGACACCTAAGATTGATATCTGGCCTCATCACTTGCACACACAGGTGTATGCAACCCCTTCTCTCACACCCATACCTGCATTCCTACATCACAGACACAATGGAGAAAGCAATCATTTTGATGAACATGAAACAGAAGATGGTAAATGTGAGGATTTCTATAATTAACTTAAGCAAGTAAGGAGAAAGAGCCATGATGACCCCAGAACTGTTACAGAGAACAATCAGAAGAGGCTCCTGGATGCAGAGGCAGAAGGTTAGGATGGATAGTTTATACTGTCAGAGGTGGCAGGGTCCCAGGAAGAAGGAACCACCAGCATGCCGACTGGATCTTGTTTCTTGATGTACTACCCAAAACATACCCATTCCCCTCACAAAACACTACAGCATATTGGTTCCAACAAGTTTTTCAGTTTTTCTTCAGGAATGGAATTTTTAAATAAGCATAAAAAGAAATGAATGGAGTGAAAGAAACAAATTGTATCACATAGCTCTGTGTAGTACTTAGAAGACACTAAGCAACAAGCGAATGATTTTTCCCAAACTGGCAATGGAATTCATATGCATGACCAATAAATCCATTCATTGAAAGGACATTCACAAAAGAGTCAGTCTCTTCTTTTGTAACTATAAACTGATTCCCACATGTTAAAACTTGGGAGATTTCCCATAAACTTTCAAATATCCAAATCCTTGGAAAAACTCAACCTGGCAGCACTGTGCTCAAATCTACATGTGCCAGTAATCTAAATTTCATAATAAGTGTGGCCCCACATAGCAGATCCTGCTAGAGTGCCACCTGCATAGAGATCCTGCTAGAGAGACTTTTGTGGAAACCTACCTTTCCTGATCAATAGCTACACCCTCAAATCTGCCCACCTGTATCTCTTTGCTGAGGATGGGAGCTTTCTCTGTCTACTTGGATAGGCCAAGCCAGAACTTGCAGAGGAGTACCATTCTCCCTCCCCAGAAGCAGCCCTGAAACATCCTAGCAGTAGGGTATATGTATCATGACTTACCTTGTGGAATGACTCTGAAGGCCTTGTTCTATGGAGATCCTTCACAGTGTAAAGTCTTAGCTGTCCACATTGATCTCTCACTTGGTAGCTAATTCCTGATCAGCCGTTCTTCCTTTCTATGTTACACTTATCTGTTTCATTGCCAGGGTTTCTAGTATCCCTCAAATAAGTGACCTACCTGAATTGTTGCCTTGGGATGTATTTCAGGGGAAAATGCCAACTAATGGGATGCTTATAAATAATATAAAGAGTCTAAATGCATCCCTTATATGACTTCAAAGAGGAATAAAGGAAAAATGACCACAGATCATCAACCAGTGTCTTATGACACTTTACCCCCTCACTATCAACACTCATCAGGAATCCAGTGTCTCCTCACCAAGGATGTGCCCTGGTGTATTCATTGTCTCTGGCTGCTCATTTAATTGATTGGTATTATTAGTTTTGTGCCCTCTGATATTTTTATCTCTTAAGTAGCATTTAACAGGTGGCTTAAAGATAATCACACAAAGGCATTTTTTAAATAAACAGAGATTTGGGCATATGAACTAGCTTTACTGTGTCTGAAACTTGTCCTCATCTCCATCTGTGTTTCCTTCCTGCTAGTTCTCAGAGGGAGGATATCTCAGTGTAAGAGGTATCACAGGAAGTCCTAGGATAAGCTTCCAGCTTTCCTTTAAGAGTGTGATAAAGCTTTAGGAAAGTAACTTACAACTATCTGTACTCTGTCTAATGGTAGAAGAAGAAATGAGGACTCTGCCCCTCTGAGTTAATGTCTATGAGCCTCCCTCTCCTCTTGGAGATGGTGATTAATGACATGGACCTGAAGCAATCTTGCTTTCCCCATCATCAAACTGGCTCTTTCTATTCCTGATCTCGGGAATTTGTTGTTGTCCCTTGCCATTGCTCTCAGTAAGGCAGAATTTCTCAGACTTTAGTGAGCATCAGAAACCAGTAGAGAACATGAAAATAAAACCAATTTCCTGGATTCTGCCTCTAGGTGATCATTTAATCAGGCGAAGTGGTACCCAGGAACCTTCATTACGAACAAACTGCCAAGCGATGCTGAAGTTACACACTTGAAGTGCTATTGCCTTGTAGAAAGCATCCAAGAAATATTCACAAAGGAAGCCATCTTTGGCCATAACCCAAAACATGAAGCAAAGATACAATTCCCCAGTTTGTGCAATTTACAGAACAGGAAATTTGTAATTCATTTTTAAAATCTAAAACTGTTCTAGAATAGACTTTCTTTTGCCCATTCCTCTACCTTGCATTTTTTGTAGCCTATTTCCTGGAAAGGACATGTTAGAGATGGCTGGAATGGTAGGTGAGAGAACAGCTCCGTATGAACTCTAAACTCTGAGTTCCTTGGTATGTTCTCACACATTGCATCTCCCTTGACTGGACGCAATGTGCTTCCTCCTGTTTTATCAGCATGACTGCATTAAGGAGATGGAGTAGTTTGCTAAGAGCCACACTATACAATTCCTTCTAAAACAATCCTCAGCTTAGAGCTGTGTGATTTGCTTCTAAGTCCTGCCCACAGTGCTTTATTATACTTATTACTTGAGATCCCATTATCTACTTGAGATGTATTTGGACAAATGTTGTGTGCAATTATGCAGTTTTAGAAAACTGTCTTTTATGTACTTGGATGACTTTTTAAAATCACACAAAAGCATTTATACTTCTGCAGAAGAAGAGTGGGCCCAACTGCCGAGCACCTAGTTTCAATCCCTTAAGTTACACATTTTGTCAGGGAAATAATTATTAGGATGCCAAATTTTGAGGGCTTTGGGGTTTTTTATGTCATCAAAGAAAAAACCACAAGAAGATAATGAGATTAAAAAGTACCAGTCCCCAAATGTTCAAAATGTCCCCTCTTAGTCATTCAAGTTTCTGATGTGTGTAGGCAAATGAAATGTATTGCCATAATTGTGACCATTAATCTTCAATCTCTATGATTCTAAGAAAACAGAATAGTATTCCTTCTTTAGGAAAAATGAAATTATAAGCTTTAAGAAACAACTAATACTACACCAGGTATATGCACTCAAAGGCACATAAACACACACATACAAAACAAATATATATGCACAGAGAGACATTAAAATGTCCTAAAGTTTACCCACACTTCTGCAAAATATTTGCTAGATTCTTTTTTTAATTCTCTATTTTAATTTAATCCATTAATTTTAAGCTGATTGAATAATTTAAACACTGTCTGTCAAAATTGAACCAGATTATTACCAAGTATAGCTGGTATCATTAAAAATTCAGTCTTCTAGATTTAAACACTAGCTCATTCCTCCTGCCTCCTACCTCCCCTCTTTCTTGTGGCTTCCTCCAAGAGCATGAAGAATATGATATGTGAGTTCGCAGGGGCAGGGGATGTAAAACTCACCCTCTTATTCTTATCTGATCCTTCCTTTGGTCAACCTAAATTCTCCTGATACCTAGCCTGGTGTCTTCTGGGAATTAATTGGTTCATAAGAAGCTGTGCTGTGCAGGAAGCCACCTCTACTGGTTATCAAGGCCCTAGCCTCTTGCTCCCAGTGTTTAGAACTCTTCTTTTGGATGGTCAAGGAATGTTCCTACTCTTCCACCAAGATCTGAAGAAACTTCTGGACCCTACATCCAAACTGTATTGTGGGCAAACCTACTTCTACCCACACCATGGGTTCCCTTTTCAAGGCATAGCCAGGGATAATACTCAATTGGTTCTCAGGAGTATGTCTAAAAGACTGTAATATTTTCATGGTAGACGACTAAAGCTACTGTTTCAGGCCCTCAGATTTATCCTTAAAGCTTCCACTCCTTCCTCAGGACTTAACCTCATTAAAAATGGTGGTCATTCATCTAGACTTTAGATCCTAGTTGATGTAGATATTAAGTATTCTGAAACAAATAAGGGTCTTCTCTCCTTAGTTTGTGCAGACACATATGCTACAGACAGTCTTGAAGCCTTTATAGGGGAGGTTGGAAATTACATACTAGAAAGGAGTACACAATACAACATCAAAGAATCATGTATTAACTCCATATTGAATGGCTTGTACCAATTCCTGTTCCAATTGCTCTGTTGCTGTGATAAGTACTATGACAAAAAGCAGCTTAAGGGAGGAAGTTGTTTTCTTGATGTACGCTTGTAGTTCCCAACTCATCAATGGGAAAGCTAGGGCAGAAAGTCAAGACAAGTACACTGGGGCAGGAATCAGGAAGGAACGCTACTTGTTGCACACTCTTTGGCTTTCTCTCTCACAGGCTTATGCTTATCTATATTTCTTCCATAGACCAGGATCACCTGCTTAGAAATAGTACCACCACAGTAGGCTGGGGCCCCTGCATCAATTAATAGTCAAGACAATTCCCTACAGGTGTGCACACAGGCCAATCTGGTCAAGGCAACTCCTCATTGGAGGTCACCCTCTCAGGTGACTCTAGGATGTTTCAAGTTGACAATAAAAGGTAACTAGAATGTGAAACATATAACCTCATACTAGTATTTCCAAAAAAAAAAGAGGGTTATATTTTAAAGTCTTACATACACACACAATTTAATTAATAATAAATCAAACTTTAAAATAGATTTAAAAGCTTTAGAGAGCAAGAAGATTTCTTAGTATGTACCATGCCTGTGCAATCATGAGGATGTGTGTTCAGATCCCCAGCACCACCATGTATAGCTGTACATGCCTATTATCCTAGCACTGGGTGACAGAGACAAAGATTCTAGCCAAATAGGGAGCTCCAAATTCATTGAGAGCCTTTGTCTTGAAAGAAAGAATAGGTAAAGAAATATACTACACACTGACCTCTGGTCTCCATGACTTGTGTGTACACATGCACAAAAAAATGCACAAACGCATATCTTTCATTATAAAAATGAAATGGTTATAGTTGGAAAAGCAGGGGAGGGATGTCTGTTGTCTTAGACAAATACTATTCCACTTAGCTAAACTCTTAGTTAAAACCAAGTTCAAATAAAGAAGGGAAGAATACCCAACACAAGTAGATAGAAAGAAGTAGGTCCTGAAATCAGAAGTCTAAGGGATAGAGCATACCTCATATGTAAGGTGAGTGCAGCAGAAGGAGAACCAAGGGAAAGGCTAAGGGAAACTCAGAAAAATATGAAGAAGAGCAAGAGATAATTTGTACCAAAAAACAGAGTATATTTTTGATCCATAGCATTCTTAACTTCTGATAGTCATTCTTAACATTGCTAGTCAGTGCTCAAAGTGCCCACTTTCTTGAATTCTATTGTCAATAACAGGAGTAAGTTGTCCATTAAGGTTCTGTCCAGAAGACTGTCTGGAGTTCAGAGCAGGTCATCATGACTAGGAACTGTACCTTCCAGCAATAAACGGAATCCTGGACATTTAGAGTCCATATATCAGCAGTTTGTTCTGAAATATGGTCTCAAGAGCACTAGAGTTCTGAGCAAGGATTTTCAGAAACTTTCATGATGTCAAAGAAAACTAAGATAGTATACACACACTGAGTCCTTGGGCTAACCACTTTAAATGTCTGACAGCCGAGTGCTGACTCTCAGTTTATATGCCTAGATTTACACCCACATAGATGTTCATGTTGACAACTTTGATTTCTATGGGCAAAGGAGCTAAGCAAAAAGAGAAGGGGAAGCTGCCACTGCAGTGTTAACTCAGAAACCTAGGCAGTTGTAGGTCTTGCACTATCACACATACAGAAAAAAATGATGAGTATTTGGGTGATCTCATGGTCCATAAGGATCTAAATGTGTTCAACACCAAGAATGTGAACTGCAGCAACATGAAGCACATTTCTACTCCAGTACACAAAAGCATTTTCTGTGGTGTCATTGTGGGTTTGAAAAATATATTGTTTGGGATATACTTAACTTGTAAGTGCATGTCCTACAATTTCATGAGAGGTAAAAGCTGCAAGAGTTCAAGACATAGGAAAGGTTCTGGGAACTTCTTTACTATCTCTGAGTCCCAGTAATGAATGTGAATGAATGTCTTTGTCTCTGTTTTCAGGTCTGTGTATATATGTCTACTTCTAGTGGGCAGTGCTTTCTAATTATCTCTTTATTGCTTTGCTCCCCCTCTCAGATAAAGTTATCTGACTTTGGTTTCTGTGCTCAAGTTTCCAAAGAGGTGCCAAAGAGGAAGTCACTGGTGGGTACCCCATACTGGATGGCACCTGAAGTGATTTCCAGGCTACCTTATGGGACAGAGGTAAGTAGGTGGCAGCCATCATTTGGGGGCAGTGGGTCCTGAGATCTGCTCAGAGGCACAGCGGTATTGATTAGTGGGTCCAAGAGTTAAGGGACTTCTGACTCCATTGGTACCCACCATTGGGGATCTACTGGCTCAAAGTTGACTGTGACAGAAGTAACACTGGTCCTATTAGGGACATCACCACCGTCCTTACACAGTGGCTTTCTCTGGAGTCTTACAGGAAAGTGGGCAGGGGATCATGGAGTCAGTAAAATACTGGTCTCATGCCCAGTGACAAGTTGTAAGGACATATAACTAGAATGCTTCAGAAGGGGGAAAGAAGTGCAGAAATTTCCACAAGGAAGTAATATTTGCATATAATAGAAATATAGTAGAAGACCATGTGTGTATGGTGAAACATTCAGAATACAACCTAATTTCTATTTCGTCTAGAAAGGAAAGAAAACCTATTAAGGGATAAGGCTTAGAAGGAGGGTTAAGCATAGGCTTTCTAGGCAGGGAACAGTATGCACAGAAACTCAGAGGCAAACAGTTTTCCCACAGTGCTTCAATACACTGTGCTCTAGAAGGCAATGGCAAGTGGCTTGTACTGATGAGTGAAGAGTGGCACCTAAAAGAAGCCAGGTCTATTCTGCTTTTCTTCCTGTGTTCATGAATGAGGACCCGGCTTGTTTTTCTCACTGTGGTCCCCAGAGATAAATTGTCAGTGCAGTCATTGCAAGAACTAGAGGGAAGATTCAAGTAAAAATGTAATAGGGGCATTGCAGGAGATGACTAGAGGGGTTTACAGAACCCTGGCCTCCCTTCCTCCAGCCTGCCCATTCCTTACTCAGAACTGCTTGCCACCCTCTGAAGACAGTTTATAAAGCAGGATTGTCTGTGGGTTCATTTAAAATGATAAAAACCAGAAGAGGAAAGCCCAAAGCCAAAGTGGGTGGGGAAGGATCTCTGCGAAACTCGGATTTGTAAAAGTGTGAAAGTATACTCTGTGTGGAATGAAGTAGCTTCTTGAAGTTTGCTTTAAACATATCAAAGAATTTTCTCAATTTCTTTTGTTTGAATGTAACTTCTCTGCTTTCATAATGTAAAAGTTTGTAATTTTCTTTTCTTTTTTAATCTGGCCTAGTCAGCAGTTAATACAGAACTTAACTGGATAAAAATTAAAGCTCTAAACTTGAGAAATGGTAAAATTTCATTTCTAATGAACTAGTAAGAACTTAACTAGAGTCATCTTTGCAAAGCACACAGGGCCTAGGGAGATGAATTGCCCAACAGTTAAAAGAACACACTGCTTTTGCCCAAGATCTGGGTTTAGCTCCCAATGCCTACATCTGGTTGCTGTCAACTACCTGTAATTCCTCCAGAGACTCTGACATCCTCTTCTGGCCTCTGAGGGCAAACCACATGTGTAAATGCCTGTGTGTGTGTGTGTATGCGCACGCACATACACATACACACACATGCACACAAATATTCCTTTAAAAAGAAGTTTGTAAACAAATGATATTAGCAAAAAGAGTGAAATAATTCAGCATATAAAATTGTATCATAAAGTTTGAAATTTTTAAAATTAATTTGTAAATAAGTATAGGTCTGCTGGGTTTCATGACACAATCAGAACTTCAGAATATTCTCCATCCCTGACATAACTACTGGATTGTGCCTAACAGGTGGACATCTGGTCCCTTGGGATAATGGTGATAGAGATGATTGATGGTGAGCCCCCCTATTTCAATGAGCCTCCTCTGCAGGCCATGAGGAGGATCCGGGACAGTTTACCTCCAAGAGTGAAGGACCTGCACAAGGTAAGAATGTCCATTAGATCTTTCAGCCTTTCTGTCCATTTAAAGACTGCCATATCCAGTCTGCTGGCTCTAATTTGGGGTAAGTTTTGAACGTAGTCATGTATGTTATTCAAATCTATGTCTTGCTGTACCTTTACGGGGCAAGTGACTCCACACTTCCTACACAAAGTTTTTCATCTATAAAAAGGGAGGTCACCAGATTTTATATCAATGGGCCAGTGAAAAGTGAGCTGAACACTCCTTCCAGTACATCCTCATTGAGTAACTGGTACCTAGTGGGAACATCTAAGTGCTAGAGATATTGCAGCATAAGCCTCATATTTCTTGACTCTTGTAGGGCTTGCATTCTAAGTAGAGAAGAAGGTAATACAATTTACACAAATGGATTTAAACACTCAGTCCATGCTGTAAAAGAGCCAAAGTATTGTAGAGAGGGAGAATGTACAAGATGAAAGACTAGGATCTCCCTTCCTGTGTAAAGCCCAGGAAGCCCTTTATGAAAAGATTTATCTGGGCCAAATGGAAAGAAGGCACTAGCCATGCAAAGATCTGAAAGAAAAAATATCCCAAGCAGAAAGAGCATCAGATGCAAGAACCCGAAACCAAGGAGGAAGGCGTATATGTTGCAGTAACACCGCAAGGAAATGAGGGTTGAACCTTTTAGAGAGATAGGTGGGAACTAGATCATGAAGGGAGAGGAAAGGCCGTTCATATCAATGTCCAAAGAATGTGGTTTTCACATCTTCCAAGACACAACAACTGGGACTAAGCCATGGCTCATGGTTATTCCTAGAAATACCCTGCTAGCTCTCAGCTCCCTGGAAGACTTGGCATTTCAAGGTCAAGCCCAGCCTAGCCATACCTGCCCTCCATCTGCTTTATAACAGAAAAAGCTCAAGGCTGCCTTTCACAGGAGAGGAGTTTGGAATGGTAGAAGCTCCCATTTCATCTCACCCCTTAATTTAACTCAGAAAATTGTTAGCATAGATTGTTCAGAAGTGCAAACCATAAGAAATCAATAAGAGTTTGAAACTTTTGCTGAGATGGATTAAGAGTAACCAGTAAAATTCAACTGAAAATGAACTGTGTGAAAATAACCCCACACCCAGTAGAAATGAGTGCTATGGAATACACAAGGATATGTTTATTCCTAATGTTTAAAAGCTGGGAAAATCCCAGGCTTGTTTCCCAAATGAATAAATAATCTATGAATTAATTGGACAGTAAATGCTACACAAAAATGAAACGGTGAAACAAATAAAGAAGGAATCTCATGAATGGAACATTGAATGAAAATAAGCCAAAGAAAATTGACAGTATTTATGTATATATAGCACATTTTAATATATACTATATTTACATATTATATGCACATATATGTATATATGTCTGTGCTTGTACAAAACTGTATCTGTATAGCATACATATATTTATATGTTAGACCCATATATTATATACATACATAATTATATGTTATACACATATATAATTCTGTACAAAAAACAAAAGCAGATAAAGCTATCATGTCCTATTAGCAGTAAGATACTCATACCTTTTGTTGGGCTCTAGGTAATGGTAAGAAGAGAAGCCTGAGGCACCCTTTTAGTAAAAATGCTCTAGATCTAATAGAGAGAGAATGAACAGATGTCAAAATGTGCTAAAGTCAGTCAGGACATTCATTTAATGGTGTTCATCTCAAAGTACCTAAGACAGACATCAGAAAAATCAACTTTACAAAAATTAAAGGGAAATGTCTGTGTCAACCAACCTGATAGAAATTCATTTTTCTCGGTGAAGACAGCAGAGGCATCCCCACTGAGCACTCCTTCATAGTCTTAGTTGACTTTGTCACTTACCAGTACCTTTATAATCCCAACACAACAATTGCTGTCATTTATTACCATTATTTTTTATTTAATAAATAGTTCCTCTATCTTTTGCCCTCATTATTGAAAACTTTGAAAGCAATTACAATGATGATTTATGTGTTTTCTACCATGTCTTTCTCCTTAATTTTATATATTTGAAGTCATCAATGATATTAGTTGGGGCATCATTTCAGGACAGTGGGCTTGGCATCTATGTTAGTCCTCAATATGATGTCTGATTCTTTTCACAGGTTTCTTCCATGCTCCGAGGATTCCTAGATCTTATGTTGGTGAGGGAGCCCTCTCAAAGAGCCACAGCTCAAGAACTTCTTGGACATCCATTCTTAAAATTGGCAGGTCCGCCATCTTGCATCGTTCCCCTCATGAGACAATACAGGCATCACTGAGAGGATTTACATAGGATACAAAGTTAGGCAAAGACATAAGAATGATTCAGGAGAACATGAGGAAACCCACAGAACATGCAAAGACCTGTGCATTCTAAACCAGCTGATTGGTGGGACAGTGTGATGACCTGACCGGCAGGGTTCGACAGACCAGGGCATCTTCTAGTGTCTTAAATAATAGGCATCTCTCCACTGTCAGCTGGCATGGTCATTTGGAGCATGGCTTTAATAAGTCATTATTATACATTTTCAGCCCTTCTTCCAATGAATAAGAAGGACTCAGTACAAACTCCGTTACAATATATCCTAGCCACATGCAGGGTACCACATAGGATTTTCTATATTGAAAGAATACTTTTCTGGCAAAAAAAAAAAAATGATAAAGAAAGGAAGAAAAGAGAATAAAAAGCACTTTTTTTCTTAATGGTAGGAGTGTAATGTATTTTGCAATGAATTTGTAACTTTTCTGTACGATAGTTTTGATAATTTATAGTACTTTGATGTCATGTAGCCATTGTCTCGGTTGAAGTAATACTTGTTTACTAGCAGGCGTTTGAACAAAGCCTTTCCTACTTTTTTATCCCTTTCAGAGAACCAACAATTCTTTAGGAACTTTGAATACTAAATGACCCTCAGTCACCGTCAGCTTTAGCAGAATATCTTTCTTATCTTAACAAGTGTCTTATGTAGTGGAAGAAGAGTTAAGAGGAATGGTGATGGTGCGGACACTTCGCTTACCCAACCAAATATAACAAAATAAAATTTGAGCCACAGAATCACCAAACGATTCCTTGAGATAATGCTAGGTATTTTGAAAAATTACATTTTTCTTCAAGGATTCTGGTAACACTCCATTTTTTAGTAGAGCAAGATATTTCCCTTGATGCCCACCTTCAAATAGGCATGGCATCCTCAGTGGCCAAATTTCCCTCCCAGGGAGTAATTTTAGTGCTGGGATCTTTGGACTCAGATCCCCAGGTAGAATGTTTCAGTGAGACCATGGAAATGCCAGGCTCACAAAGGGAGAATGAACAAGGCAAGTTGTTTGGTTTTGTCCGTCACTGTTTCTAAGACTATGTATGCTAGCACACCAAACTCTTGTCTGTATTTACCTTCATGCCACAGTATTAATCACTGTTATTCATGTATTGTGCTGAAAGTCTGAACGGGTGATAGAGGATGAATTAGCAAGGGGGTACTTTACCAAGTATGGTCTAAATTCAGTGGTGACCACGTGATAATGTGTTTCTGACATACGGAGAGTTGTGCTGCTGTCTCGATCTTCCTGAATGTTGATAAAAATGAATGACTACTACAATACATTTTGTGTTGCTTGTTGGATGAATTTGCATGTTAACTGTAGGCCAATATAGATTTGCCTTTAAAACTCTGGAAGCGCTACATAGTCATCATTAGTTTCTATTAATTATGCATCAGACAAAAGCCATTTGTTACCAAACTGGAAAACCAGAGGCTTTACTTAATGACTTTGCATACTGTAACAAATATGAAAATACATTTGTGAAGATACTCTGGTTGCTCTAAGCATAATTAAGAAATTTTTGTAATTAATAGGTTGATAATTATTTATTATAGTTTAAAAGGAAAAAAGGCATAAAATGACCTTCTGCTGATTAGCTGTTCAGTTTTCCCCCAAACTGGAAATGCTTTACAATAAATAGAATCTATAACTTTGTTTTATAAAACACAGAAGATCAATGTTTTATGAAAACTGTTAAGGTCTTGATATAAATATTAAAGAGTAACAGCAATCTCAATCCCCAAAATGGCAATCCTAAAATGTCACAAAACAGAGTGTCATAATTCAGCCAGGACTATGTAGGAGAAGAAAGAAGAGTCAATCAGAATCATTTTTAACCTGAATCAACATTTAAAATTTCTTTGCAAAATCTGCAGAAATAACAGATTTTGAACTCAAACAACTTTCCACAGTGTAATGGAATTTCTTTTTTCTGTAATTTCTTATCATTGGGCATTTTTTACAGTATTCGGTGAGTTTACTAAATGTTACTGTTGCTTAAAGGAATCTGTGAGCAGTGAGCATTGGCAGAAGCTGCACCACAAATAAAGTAAGTGTTTGCCTTTTTCCCACCGTGCTATTGGAGAGACTTGTGTTCTGAGTTTGTCTTATTGAGTAAATAGAGATGGTATGTTTATGATCTCAGGGGTGCAAATGGATTGGTTTATATGTAGCATCATGTTTCATACTGAAAATAAACATTCCTACCCCCCCCAAACTACCAACTGTGTACAAATGTGATATAGATACACTAGTTAGAAAAGAATATTAAATTCTGAAAAGCCAGGTTCAAGGAAAACCAAATGGAGAGCTAAGGACCTTCATCTTATCCCAAGGAAATTGAGCTGATTTGAGGCAGTTTACCAATGAATTTCACTAAAAAGTCTTAGCTGGAGAAGGAGCTCTCTTATGGGAAGAGAATTCAGTCTCTTCATCACTACATTTAGTCCTTGAAGTTGAAGAAAAATGTTTGTGTCAAAGAGCCCACTTCTTGTCTAGAAATTTTAGATGGTGACCATCATGAAATGACCTGAGACAGAAAGATGAGGGAGAACAAGTTCATTGTATGTTAAGAAAGAGGAAGACTGTGGCAACCTTCCACAGACAAACCATCTGGCTTTGCTGCAAAGAGAATAGGCATGGTTGTTTTGGCTGTGTCTGGTAGAGCATGGAGAAGAAGTAAGGAAAATGTTAAACTACTTTTAAAATGTAGTGAAGACCAGAGATATGACCCAGTAGTAAAGACACTTGCCACCAGGACGGGTGACTTGAGTGACATTCCTGGAACCAAATGGTACAAAGAGATAACTGACTCTGGTAAGCTGTCCTCTGACCTCCACATGCATGCCATGGTGCCATGTACATGTGTGCGTGGGCACACACACACACACACACACACACACACACACACACACACACGCGCGCGCACAAATGTAAGGGATTTTTAAAGTAAAAAGATGTGTAACCACAATGTGCTTTGGAGGGAACTTTAGAGAGATATATCTTCTTTTCTGCAAGAAAAGAGGTCAGGGTGACACTGAAACTGACTCTAAACAAGTATATCATCTACATAGCATCTCTTGTAAACAACAGAGGCCGGAGCCTTTAGGCAGAACCAAAATGAGTTTTGGTAATCATTCCTCCCTCCCTTCAAAAGCATCTCAAGCCAGACATGTAAGCAGAAGGTTGCCTCCATTCGTGTCCCCACAGACTTGGCAATGTCACAGTCTGAGACCCAATGATGTGGAGTAGATATAGGAGAAAGAGGGACTAGAATATCATATTGTGTATCTTGCCATGACTCCTGCTGCTGTCTCTTTCTCTCGTACAAAGTCACCCAGTTCAAAGGGAGATGTGATTGTTTTGAATTGACATGAAATTGACTCTTTGAAAGCCATAGTAGGTAAATAGAACCTAACATAATTATGGTTGGGTTCCTATTACCCACCTGGAAGAACATTCCCTGCAATTACTAAAAATAAAATAAAATAAATCATTTCATAAAACTAACATATCAGAGTCAGACTCCTTGTTCAATTTAATCGAAGAAATAGATATTGAGATTTCAGAGAAAGACAGACTGTATCTGGATTAGATATCAAATATATAAACAGGAAAAAATCTAATGAAACTGACAATGCAGCATAAACAGAATGAATGTCAAGGAAGACTATCATTATGAGCATGTTGATTTATGTTTCCATTTTCAGATTACATTATTTAAATGTGGGTTATACCAAAAGGAAACCCTAAAACAAACATTTAAACACAAATTATTTACTTGTTTAGTGACCCTGGAATACTTTTCCTACCAGAATAAAAATTCAGAGAAAAGCAAATACAATGTAACAATTTCCTTTCAATTGAAACATTCTCTCCTTAGAGTAGGAGGGGAAGTTGATAAGACACAGGAAACTCATAAAACTTATAAGACTCAGGAGTCCCCTCCCTACTGCTGTATAAGGAGCAAACAATTACTGGGAAAGAGGAAACCATTGTTTCCTTCAACTTGGCCAAAGAACAAGAGTTCCTTTTGTGAGTCAATACCAATAATAGCTGGAGCTTTTTGGTGAGGTCCCTGTCTGAAATAAACTCACCATTTCTTGAAGACACAATCAGATCAAATTGCTTTTGTCTGCACTCAGTTTCCTGTCTGAGACAAATAGATATTTGTTTACCTCCCCCCCCAGGAAAAGTCAGCCAATGTGATGAGCACCCAAACAAGGACCAACAGGATTCAAAAAGCAGCTGAGTGATTTCTGTGATTTGTGATAAGGCATGCAACTGAAGCTGGCTGGTCCAAATAAATGTGAAGTATCCATAGGGGTAATTCCATCATGACTATCTTTCCTGTTGCCCTCTTATTAAGGGTGAAGTCTACCATTGTCCTGAGCTCAGTGCAAGGTAGTGAAGTCCCTTTACCAGAAAGCCTTCTCCTTTTCTGACCTTGTCTGAGAGCCTCTTGTCATGTACCCTCTACCTGTAGAATGTCACATAGTCTTAGGGAGATCATAGGTTCAGCTTCCTTTCTCCCTGTAAGAACCTGTTAAGCAAGTACCTGAGATTCCTTGGAATGCCTCCCCACACTAATGAGGCACCTCAGTACCTTAGCCTTCAGTCAATAACCTTTGTCTATCCTGGATATTCCTGCCTTCCCCCAAAACTATATAGCTCTTGATTCACTCTGAATAAAGTTTATCTGCCCACCCCCAAACTGGTCCCCTGTGTCATTATTACTACTCACATTCACGGGCTGTCCAAATCCCTGTTTGTTGACTCTGCTTCTTCATGGGCCAGTGGCCAACAACACCTTCAAGAATGGAGACCCCACACTTCCCTGTATGGTATGAGATGCTATCATTTCTTGACAGCATCCCTGTGGTTTCATGAGTGGTAAGATATATAACCAAGGCCCAGCTATATGAGGGTGGAGCATCCTTGAGAATGCAAGGGTAGTCAACTTTATCTGCATAACTTCAACCTTCTGCATATGTGTTGCATGTCTCTGTAAATGTGATCTGCCACATGACCATGAGGACTCTCTAAATATGGCTGATAGAGGATATATTGCAATCCCTGAAAGCAGAACATATGAAGTAGAATTAAAAGCAAGCCATGGAGATAGTTACATGGTCTTTGCTGTGAGCAGTAAGTCATACAACTGAGAGTCAGCTACATCTATAGAGGCTCAGGTGTAAATTGGGTTAGTAAGTTGCCAAAGCATTCAAGGGAAAAATGAGGAGGAAGGGGGGACACAGATGATGAATTCTGTCTGTGTCACTCAAAATTCAATATGATGAAATATCTGTTGACCCAGAGTTCCTAAAGGAAAAACTGACACAAGGCCAAATTCAGTGGTATCAGGACTCCAGAGGGCTTTAAAAACTGAGCAACAGTTCACCGAATGAGTAAAACAGGAATGGGCTACAGAGAGATGCATGTAAAAAAGATCAAGCTTGCCCTTGGGAGAAGCAGCTATCCTCCTGAAGTATAATTTGTTCAAGGTTGCAAGAAAGTATAAGAGCAGAGGAAATTTGTCACCTACCCTAGGGTCCTTTCATCAGTCAGATGTCACTAATGGAGTGGTATCAGCCACTTCCCACCCAGATTCCTATAAGTAACCTTCATAAATTCATTGGTTCACCAAGGTATCCTTTGCTCTGTCACTAGTACTATATCATTTGTTCATATCTTCCTAAGGAAGATATTTTTGTTTGCTTGGTTTTTTGTTGGTGGTTTGGTTTGGTTTGGTTTGGTTTGGTTTTTCTGAGACAGTGTCTCTGTAGTCCTGGTTGTCTTGGAACTTGCTATGTATATAAGGCTGGAGTTGAATTCATAGGGATACTCCTGCCTCTGCTTCTCGAGTATTGGAATTAATGACATGTGCTACCATACTTAGCACAGTCACATTTTACTAGGAAAAGTCACACAACACAATATCACATTCTCTCCTCAATCCCATTGAAGAGCTGAAAGACACTTTGAAATTGTCCTTCAAAGATGAGAGTGTGAGAGTACTTATCCACCATCTCCAACACTTTGTTAGCTGACATTTGTTCCGGGAGCACCACTGCCCAGACATTCCAGTTTTCTCTGTACCTGGGTACAGCTATTCAAGAGAGGCACAATAGGCTGTTGGAATTGTCAACAAATGACCTCTAGGAAGGATAAAGGAACACTGACCAAGTTCTGATACTGTCTCCTTCATAAATACATCTAATTAAGGAAAAAAACACAGAGTTGAAGAAGTCTGTGAGTTGCTGATAGTTAAATGAAAATATGCAGAGGTACCTTATCCTGAAATGTTTGCCCATGGGGCAAATGCCTTGATAGTTATGTCTGATTGTTTTAAGCTATTTTCAAAGAAGTCATAAAAGAATTCAGGATCTTACATGATCTCTTTTTTTTTTTTTTTTTTTTTTTTGGTTTTTCGAGACAGGGTTTCTCTGTGTAGCCCTGGCTATCCTGGAACTCACTCTGTAGACCAGGCTAGCCTCGAACTCAGAAATCCGCCTGCCTCTGCCTCCCAAGTGCTGGGATTAAAGGCGTGCACCACCACTGCCCGGCACATGGCACATGATCTCCTCTTAACTAACATTATCACTTGATAACTCTTCACAAAGAGGTAATAATGTACATTAATCATGGTATTTTTATAAAACATACACACACACACACCACGCCACATACCTTGGTTCTACAAAGGCAGGGGCCTTCTCTTTGTCCAGTGATATGATCCCACTCACAGGAAAGGATCTACAATACACATAGTCAGTACCAATACATGCATGTCATAGCTGCCTTTATAAGCCCTTCCTTAATAGACAATCAAAAAAGTTGTGACTTTACTAGGCAGCGGAAGCCATCACTAATTCAGCAGTTCCTTAGCATCTGGGTCCTCTTGGTTGTGTGAAACTTTCAGTTCTTTATCAGAAAAAAGGTTTACATTGCATAAAGTAAAATATATATTGTTTACAAAGACAAGCAACTAATATATGGTTATGCTGTACATGGTATGATTTTATGATTGCTTTACTAACTATCATAATTTCCCTTTTAATTATATGTATGGGTATGTGCCTGTGTGAGAGTATGTTCATCTGAATGCAGTACTCCATATTGGATCCCCTGGAGCTGGAGTTACAGGCAATTGTGAGATATCTGATGTGGGTGATGGTAACCAAGCTTGGGTCTTCCGCAAGAGCAGTATATACTCCTGTGGAGCCACCTCTTCACTTCTGTCTCCATTTCAGCTTATGACAGATAATCCCGACAGTTGCTTGAAATCTGTGTTCATAGATAATTATATCTTCCTGTGAGGTTAGGAAATATTGGAGATTATTTTTCTTCTCTGAATTTATAGGTTTGGACATTTCACTTCAATTCAAAAGTACAACCCCCTGATCTGTTTGCTTGGCTAGGAAAAATCTTTGCCTAGAAGCATAATCAGAATTCAGAATTAACTGGCAGAGAAAAATTGTAAATGCCTTTCCTGGGCATATACACAAAAGATGTTCCACCATACCACAAAGACACTTGCTACACTATGTCCATTGAAGCTTTACCCATAATAGCCAGAAACTTGAAACAACCTTGATGTCCCTAAATTGAAGAATGGATAAATAAAATTGGTACATTTACACAATGAAATACTGTTCAGCTATCAAAAACAAGGATATCATAAAATTTTCTGCCAAATGGAACTAGAAATTATCTTGAGTAAGGTAACCCAGAACCAGAAAGCTACACATGATATATACTCACTTATAAGTGTATAATAGCCATGAAGTACAGGATAACCATGATATTTTCCAAAGACCCAAAAGAAACCATTAATGAAGAGGGCCCAAAGGAGGATGCATGAATCTCACTGAGAAGGGGGTTGATGGAGAGAGGGAACTGGGTGGGAGAGGGGATGGGGAGGGGAACAGGAGGGGTCAAATATGAGGAGAATGGAGAAAGAGAACTGGGATTGGTGTGGTGGGGGCATCTCTGGGACAAACTAAAAACTCCCAGGAACCTATGAGGGTGGCCATAGTTAAGACTCCTAGCAGTGAGGGATATGGAGCCTGAAATGGTCATATACTTTAACAAGGCAAAACTTCCAATGTAGTAATGAGGACATCAACCGACCTACAAAACTTTCAACCAATAATTTGTCCCACCTATAAAATGTGCAGGGATAAAGCTGAAACAAGAATTGGGAGAATAGCTAACCAATGACTGGACCAACCATGCGTGAGAGAGCCCACCTCTGAGACTATTAATGATATTCTCCTGTAATTGCAGACAGGAGTCTAGCCTAGCTGTCCTCTGAGAGAATTCAAGTAGCAGCTGATAGAAACATATACAGAGACCCACAGCCAAACATTAGTCAGAACTCAGGGAATCTTGTGGAATAGAGGAATAGGAAGGATTGAAGGAGCCAGAAGGGTCAAGGACATCACAAGAAAATCTACAGAATCCACTAACCTGGGCCCAAAGGGGCTCAGAGAAACTGAACCATCAACCAAAGAGCATAGGATGAACCTAAGCCCCCTACACATATGTAACAGATGTCAAGCTTGGTCTTCATGTGGGACCCATAACAACTAGAACAGTGGCTGTCTCTGACTCTGCCACCTACCTTTGGACCCCTTTCCCCTAATTGGGTTGCCTTGTCTAGGCTCAATAGGAAAAGATGCACATAGACCTACTGCAACTTAATACGCTGAGGCAGGTTGATATCCATAGGCGGTCTCCTCTTCTCTGAAGAGAAAGGGAAGGCAGATGGAAACAGGAGAAGTGAGAGGGAGGAACATGGAGGGGAGGAGGAAGGGGAAGCTGTGATTGGGATGTAAAGTAAATAAAGTAAATAAAAAAACCTATGTTAGTCCTTTTTTATTATGAACTTTTGTTTGGTAAGTAAAATTGCAGTAAGGATGGGAAGAAATGGGCTAGAAAAGGATGTCACTAACCACACCCTTTGTGGATCAACTCCAGCATGTCAGCACTGCACTAAAGGACTGTCTTGCATCCTCAAGGAGCTTTGCAGGAATGAAGGAATGAGCTCCATTTTCAAATGAGAAAATATACACAACTTGGATGATGCTGTGTATTTATTAATAGTAACATCTTTGTAACTCAAAACCTTCATATTTCTGCATCAAAATCACCTGGCAAACAGCAGAGAACTGCAATTTTCAGGTATTATTTGGGTTCTCTGGGATGACTCTAAAGCTGCCATTTTGCGATGCTATCTAGCTTCCAATCTACAGTTTGAGACAACTTGACTTAAAGGAGTTTGTCTGGACTAGGTTGTTTGGCATTTGCAATGATTAGAAATAAGCTTCTGGGGGAGGTAAAAAACCTGACTTTCCCAGTTGATAATTCCAGAATGTTTGTGTCTAATAATAATTTAGATTCTTCTGCAATGAACACTCCCATGCAAAAAGCACACTGCTGTCTGCCAGAGGTTCCAGTACAGGTAGGCTTCTTAACATCTTCCTTCTCATTTCTCCGTTCATGTTTGCCTGGTGTCTCCTACCTCCATGCTTCTCTGCTTTTGTAGGAAACGTATTTGTAATTTGGAGAATCTTCTTTAGCATTGGGTGGGAAGTAACTGAACCTGCCCTCTGAAACAGTCTCAATGGAAACATTTTAGTGCAAGAAAGGGAATTCTACAAAAAAAAAAAATGTTTAGAATTTCAAACAAAGTCCCTCTTGGGGCTGAGAAGATGGATAACCTGCTAAGTGTACTTGGACTATACACACAAAGACCTCAGTTCTAAGAATTTGGACCTGCTTTTTTAAAAAACTGGATATATCCACACGTGCATGTCACCCCAGTGTTGAGTAGACAATCAGAGACCAGCAGATCTCAAGATCTCACTGGCTAGCCAGTCTAGCAAAAACAGGAAACTTCAAGTTTAGTGAGAATCTATTTCCTGGCTCAAGGAAATAAGGCAGATAACAATAGAAATATATATCCACAGCTATCCTCTGGCCTCTGTGTATGTGCCCATGGGTAAGCATATTCCCCTATACATGTACCACCACCACCTCCACCACCCATGATTTTAAAGAAAAAAGTCGTTCTCCTCCTAAAGCAATCTACATATACATCGTCTGGTCTGGCATTTCCAGATAGGCAGACCCATTATCCTTTTGTGCCTAGAGGCATCCTTTTCAATTCTCAGTAAAAAAGAAAAATGACAGTTAAAGTGGTAATTGAGCATCTGTGGTTTATCTATTTCTTTTGTTTTCTTTCCCTTCTCTAAGCAATGTGAACAGATGAGCCACAGCTTCTATTCCTGCTCCAAGAGCAACTATAGACTGTAAGGCAATGGCAGTGTTCATGAAAGTAGCTCAGAGCTGGTCCAAGCTATAAACTTACTAGAAAACCTTGAGATGGAAATGCTCAGAGTTCTGTCTCCTGTCGATCCGCTTTGTCTTGCTCAATTCGTGATCAAGAGAGGGACAAAGCTATAAGGAGTAAGACTATGTTCAAAAGAACATATGACTGTGATCACTGAACATATGATCAGTGATATGATCATATCACTGATATGATCTTAGGCTGGCTTGTTAAAGACAGCATGGTGGAAAACAGCCATGATAATACTAGTGGTGAAAAGTAACAATGACTGCTGGCTGTGTCCCAGCTTGCCACTGGTAGACCATCCAGATGTCAGTGGTCTGGGCTGCTGCCTGTGACCTGATGTCCAGGAGCTGTACTCACACTGGGGGCTAAACTGACCTGTGTACCCTGTACTGTCACCTGAAGACATGATATCCTGGCCTGAGCTAATGCTGAGACCATGTCTAGGGCCATCCTGCAGCTGGAGCCTATGTTGTCTGTGGCCCGAGTTACCACCAAATGCCATGAGGATGTCCCTGATCTAAGTTGTCACCTGAGGCCATGTTGATGTCCAAGCACTGTGCGGTGCTGGCCCTGTCCCTCACATGGCCTGCTTGAGAGAGCTGGCTCTGATAGTGTTGGTGCATGAGAGCTGACCCAACCCCTCATCTTTTGCAGCACTTGAGAGAGTAGGTCCCCCCTCAGCATAAAGCCTGGGCAGCACAGCAGAGTTAGCCCTGGTGTCATGGATCATGAAAAGTGGAAAAGCTGGCCCAGTCCCTGGTCTGGGCAAAGCAGAGAGCTGGTCTTAGTGGTGTGGACACAGAAGCATTAGTGGACTGACCAACTCAGCTTCCTGCCAGGCCCAGATTCAGTATTTTAGCCCACCCCAACATCCACCCCATCTATGAACTGCTAGAATACATGAAGGGGTCCTACATATTCAAAGCTGCATGAGCTCCATGACACAAGGCAACAACAAGGTATCCAAAAGAGTCCTGGTAAGGATCCAGTACTGATGGTGTAACAGAAGCCAGAGGCCCCAAACCAGATCAATGACTCACTGCAATGAACATTTGCAAGTAAAGCTGCTTGGGCAAAAGGGTATATGTTTGACACACCGTGACACACTGCAACTTCCTTGGCAAAATGGGGCTTTGGAGGAGTTGTTTGTTTGGTTTGGTTTTCTATTTTTTTTTTTTTTGTTTTCTTTTGGGGGAAAAATTGCAATGATAGAGGGCAGAAATGAAGGGATGTTGAGATGAATGGGACTGGGGTGCATGATGTGAAATTCAAAAAGAATCAATTTAAAAAAAGAGAGCAAAGCCTTACTGATACACTAGCAAACAAACAAAGGAACCAAAGAGGTTTATGCACCTGGCTTCACCCCTACCTGTACCCCTTATTTGCTTCTCAGCTATATGAGATGAACAGATACCCTCTGCTCTAGGTTCCTACTACGCTGTTATGGTTTCATAATTACCAAGGACAGAGGAAGCCTTTAATACCTGAGCCAAAATAAACCTGTCTTCTTTATAACGTATTCTGTTCATCACAGCTATTGTAGTGGTTTGAATAAGATTGTTCTGCATAAGCTCATATATTTGAATGCTAAGTGAGTGGGCTTGGGAGGTGTGGTCTTGTTGGAATGGGCGTGGCCTTGTTGGAGGAAATGTGTCACTGTGGGTGGGCTATGAGGTTTCCCAATCCCAAACCAGACCCAGTGGTGTCACTCTTTTCCTGCTGCCTGACAATCCAGATGTCGAACTCTCTGCTCCTTCTAAAGCATCATGTGTGCATATGTGCCACCATGCTTCCCATCATGATGACAGTGGACTAAACCTCTGGACAGTAAGACAGCCCAGTTAAACTGTTTCCTTTATTAGAGTTGCCACGGTCATGGTGTGTCTTTAAAGCAGTAGAAATCCTAAGACAAGTTATGAAAAACCAACATTTTCCTCATTTCATTCTTGCCCTGTCTTTGTTTTATTTTTTTCTTTTTTTGCCTCTAGCAAACCTAGAAAAATATCGATTTTAATCCACTCTATTTCTCTGCTTACTAAAGAACCCGTTGAAGTTTTATTTTCTTGTTTCAAAAAAAAAAAAAAAAGCAGCCAAAAGTGCTTTTTTTCTTTTTAATTCATTTTCAAAAGCAAACTCACATGGATTGATTCTTGAGGTCCCCTCACTTGGAACCGACATATTATGAATTCCAAACAACCGTGCATAGTGACATTAGACGGGTTCTTGCGCTGCAGAGTCACTGGGTGCAGGTAGCAGTGAAACATTCCCAAAACAATCACTAGACATGCAGAATGCCAGCCAGAAGCATGGGTCACTTTCAGGGGTCTTGCTGCTTGCAGGGAGCATGAGGTTTTATTTTGTGTGCATTGAAAACCGTGTAAGTATGCCAGCTGAGGCCAAGGAAGTGAAGCACCCATTTTTTTCGGACCTAAAGAGGTCTTCCAAAGGAAGTGTTTCCACTTTCTAAATGTAAGGGCCACATCTTCCTTCCTATGTTCTGTAGATTTACAGAGAGTCAAAGTTGAGCCATCATGAGCATGAAAGCTCTCCCTACTCACCCACTCACAGCATGGATACAACAGCTACCATTAATCCCCAAAACCCCAAGACCTGCCTCCCATCCCTGGGTTTAAGCATGGACACAGGCCAGGCAAGCCTCGGGTGCCTGGGCCTGTTGGAGTGTAGCTATGTTGGTGGATCCTGTATACAGGTGGAAAAGTGCCATTGTTGCTCTACATCATCCGGTTTGGGGGCAGGACTTGGAGGCTGTCTGCCTGATGGTCCCTAGCCCATGTGCTTGTACTGGGAACGGTCCCTGGGGATCTGCACTTGGTTGGCAGTCATTTTATGGTGGATGTGGTAAATCACAAGTGTTATGACAATGACAAGGCCCAAGATGAGGCCCAGGATCAGGGGCAGGGTCTCTTCCAACTGCTCTTGCTCATCCACTGGACACTTATGCTCTGAAATGAGAAAGGAGAAAGTAGTGAGTGCTAATGACACATTCTGAACCATAGACCCTTCTCGAAGAAGCAGGGCAGAGCCAGAGGTGAAAGACTCTCTCAGGGACGCCTCTGTAGATTAGTGCTTCATTGTTTCCTTTCACTTAGCCTTCATATTTCCACATGATATAAAGTTGGTATATATCCATTTAGCAAGACAATATTTAGTTATTAGATTCCTGGCCATCACAAAATCCAGGGAATGTATTTAATTTTAAATTTACTTGAAGAGTTTATTTAAGTTTCTACTGTTTTAAAATTAGACATAACTACTATCATTTTTTTCCCATTTTTTAACTTGTAATTGGAATCTAGAAGTCACAGAATTACTCATAAACACAAAATGTTCAAGAAGACTGAAAATAACAAGTTATGGCAATGATTGGAAGGTTTTTAACAGTCTGGTGATGCTGAGTGAAGACAAATACACACCTGCCTTTGAACCCAGCATTCTTTTACTTATATCAACCCAAGAAGCATGAAACCATAGGGACACAATGACACTGAAGTGAAAATATCCATAGGAACTATTGACAATAGTCAAGTCTGGAAACAGTGTAATGTCCATAAAATGGAATAAGCTGCAGTATATTCATAAAATTCAATATTAGTCAACAATAAAGAGGAATAAAATTTAGCTATAAACCAGAAAAGAAGTGAATTACAGAATTTTAATGTTGAATAAACATTGTCAGACACACAAAAAGTACAGATTATATTATCCCAGTTTCTATGACATTCTTGAACAGATAGAATGAAGTCCATGGTTCTAGAAACCTGAAAGATGTTCACACTCAGAAGAGAAAGCAAGAGAACTTTAGATTGTGATGAGCATGATTTGTATCTTTAATCAATGTCTGTTGTTTCAAGTATATGTAACAATGCCTTGAACCACGTGCTTTCAACTTTTCTGCACTTTAAACATGACACTTTAACACACACACATTCAAAGTTGAACATTTAATATATTCAAATTGTGCTATAATTTTAAATACTGTACACCTTGATGGGTATTTACATTTGAGCATGTAAATATAGCCAGCATTTTAGACTGAGAGGGAACATGCCAATAATACTTCGCAACTGGGTCATATTCTCATGCTCTTAAAATCCAAACTAATGTAATAGCCCTGTGTCTTCAATATTACCTCGAACAAAGTGAGGGAAACATTAGGAGAGGAAGGAAGAAGGAAGGAAGGGAAGGAGGGAGGGAGAAAGGAAGGAGGGGAACCAGAAATGCTGAAAGCCCTTCTGATAGTCACAACTTGTAGATAACTAGGGGTCCTTTCATCAAATTTTTGAGTCTCATATGCAGAAACTCATATTTTAATGCCTCTTCTAAAGGACTGAGGTTTCAGGTGAAGATGTTCCAGCAAGCATTTTCCAAGTCACTATGCTAGGCTCCTCTGGATCTCCTGTGATCTCGTTGTCTTCTCGACATACACAGGACAAACAAAAAGAGAAGAGAAGCCTCCCAAATGCTGGAAATCATTCCTCTCTAACAAGAAGAAATGGGAAATTACACTCCAGTGTACAACTTTTAAAAACTCTCCTGAGTCCTGTTTTATTCTTTCTTTCTTTTAAGATAGTTTCATTTTGTATGTCAAGGCTGTTCTTGAACTCATAATCCTCCTGCCTCAGCATCCTGAGATTAAAGGTATGTACTGATATACCTAGATTAGGTCCTTAAATGTTCTTTTCATTTTAAAGACAAAGGTTATCTCTAATCTAATGCCACAACAACTCCACAAAGAAAATGATGACATTGTTTTCTGCTTTCTACATGGAGCAATGCAGGCATCACTGAGCTAAGTGCTCTGCCCCAGTAAGCCCCACTGGAACACACTGGCTCAACAATGTAGCCCTATCAAAAATGGGAAACAGAGCTGAATAGAGAATTCTCAACTGAGGAAACTCGAATAGCCGAGAAGCACCTAAAGAAATGTTCAACATCCTTACTCATCAGGGAAATGCAAATCAAAACAACCCTGATATTCCACCTCACACCAGTCAGAATGGCTAAGATCAAAAATTCAGGTGACAGCAGATGTTGGCGAGGATGTGGAGAAAGAGGAACATTCCTCCATTGCTGGTGGGATTGCAAGCTGATACAACCTCTCTGGAAATCAGTTTGGCGGACCCTCAGAAAAATGAACATAATACTACCTGAGGACCCAGTTATTCCACTTCTGGGCATATACCCAGAAGATGCTCCAACATGTAATAAAGACACATGTTCCACTATGTTCATAGCAGCCATATTTATAGTAGCCAGAAACTGGAAACAACCCAGATGTCCCATCAACAGAGGAATGGATACAGAAAATGTGGTATATTTACACAATGGAATACTACTCAGCTATTAAAAACAATGACTTCATGAAATTCTCAGGCAAATGGATGGAACTTGAAAATATCATCCTGAGTGAGGTAACGTAGTCACAAAAGAATGAACACTGTATGTACTCACTGATAAGTGGTTATTAACCCAAAAGTTCAAAATACCCAAGAGTCACATCACAGCAACTGTAGGGCTGAGTGTGAGGTCCCAGATGGAGGACTTGGAGAAGGGACTGAAGGAGCTGAGGGAATTTGCAGCCCCAGGAAGGGAGCAACAGTGGCAACTGGCCTGACCCCTCGATACTCCCAGAGACTGGATCACCAACCAAAAAATACACATGGAGGGACCCATGCTGCTGGCCACATATGCGGCAGAAGAGGGTCTTGTTATCCATCAGGGGGAGCAGAGGCCCTTAGGCCTGAGGGTGTTAGATCCCCCAGTATAGGAGAATGCCAAGGAGGGATGACGAGAGTGGGTGGGGGAATACCCCCATAGTGTCAGGGGGAGGAGGAAGGAATGGGGAGGCTCCAAAGGGGAGATCTAGAAAGGGGAAAACATTTGAAATGTAAATAAGGTATAAAAAAAACCAGTGTAACTATGGCATAGCTGAGAGGGAGAGAGAGAGACAGAGAGACAGAAACAGAGACAGAGAGAGACAGAAAGAGAAAGAGAGAGAAAGAGAGAGAGGAGACTGGAATACTATTACGGTTTCTCAAAACTTGTCTTTTGTTACTTTAGGAAAAAAGACTGAACTGAAGCCTCAAAAAAGGAGACTAAGATTAGAAAGAGAGCTGTCGAGATGCCGAAGAGTATTATGAGAGAGCCAGTGTGGGGTAATCCCAGCACTCAAAAGCCAAAGGCAAGAGAGTGTATACAAGCCTAGAGCCAGCCTGTGCTACAGAGTAAGACCTTGTCTCGAAATAGGTTATCTCAGGTATTTCACTTCAGCAATAAAATGTTAACACCTAATATTTTATCCTGCTCTCTCTCACTTAAAGCAATGGTGCTTATGACCCACTAAAGCATGTTTGACAAAACTGTCAACATCACTAAAGCATGTTTGATGAAACTGTCGACATCTAGTCAGAACAGTATTTATGAATACGAAAAGAAAATGCACGGAAGGCTACAAAGACAGTCGAATTGTCTTATACTAATTTGAGATTTAGGAACACGTGTGCATCTTTACTGATATGTTCTTACTGGTTGTGAATGTAAAATTTTAAAAATTATCAATGTTTTTCTACCAACCCTGCACAGACTATTCTGTGAATAGAAAAACCAATCGTTTCTATTGGTGGCAGAGTCACAGCTACTATGACTAGCACTGTTTGCATGATCTTCATTTATAACTAAAAGAAATGCTAACTACTCTAAATACTAGTCATAGGTTAATGAAATAGATACAATTTTCCTGTTGAATTTTACACACACACACACACACACACACACACACACACACACACACACACACAAACTGACTATCCAAAACCCTTGTCTGCTCCTGAGTTAAAATCCTGAGCAGTAAGTGATCTGATTATTAACTCAGAGATTACATAGCAAGATAGGTCCCAGCTTCCTCACAAAGGAAAAAAGCATACCTAAGCTTAATCCAAATCACATCTGTCTCCACATGCCCCAGAACCTTGTATCTCTCTGACCACCTCACAGGATTTGAGATCTCTCATACTCTGGCTGGCCTAGGCTTTAGATTACACAAAATCATAGGCCTGGGTGTTTGGCATATGGCAGGGAAAGTGAACAGCAACCCAATGAACTGGGAACAGATCAGACATTACAGGGGCCATCTGAAACCAGCTGCAACAGCCAAATAGACTCCCCTCAACTTAACAGTGTGGCCTCAGATCAGGTTCTGACTGGTGGGTGTGGCCTTTGTTGCATTACATTCTAAATCTGTATTCACTCCTTAGGAACATTATACTCTTTGTTTTGCCCCCAATGGAGCACTACTTGTATAGGCAAAATGCCAGACTGTCTGCCTGGAGCTCTCCTAACTTCCAGACTGTTTCTGAATAAAGAGCAGGGTCACCTTTGTGTAGCTGGGTATCCCTCTGTTGTCTGACCATGTTGCTAGAGACAAGGTTTGATCCTTTTTTTACATTGTGTGGACCATCTCTGCACTTGAGTTCTGTTTTCCAGAAACTGTGAGCTTGAATGGCTGATTCATCAAGATTTATGTGTTATATATAAAAAATAATAAAAGTAATGATCATTGACTGAATCTTTGCACTAAGAACATGGGTTGTGCTGTATATACCATTTCTCACTAAACTCTGTGCTCTCTCATGGCAGGAAGGTGCCATCCCGGCCCTATGTATAGCAGACATGCACATGGTCCATCCATTTTTTCCTTAGCCTTCACCATACCAACACATTACAATGGATTTTAAGGACACAACAGGTCACAAATTCCAGAGACTTGATTCCTTAAAGCAGCTGTCAGTAGTGGATGGCATTGATGGGTAAATGCCAGAGTTTCTTATCCCCTTCTGAGGACAACTCTAAGGCACACCACACCTTGGCTCCAGAAGACAATGCCTGGAACACAGAATGCTATGACTGAGGCCTCTGCTCCCGCTCCATATAGGAGCCTTCAAAACAATTCTCAGCAGTGTACACTGGAATCACCTCCCTTTGGCAGATTACACTGGAAGCACTGACTGGCAGTAATTCATGGTAGCAAGACCATATTGGGGGATAAATATGTCAAACACATGTCTACATGGTCTGAAACCCACAGACTGTCAATGTGCTTATGACAAGGCATCTTGCCAAGGCCTTCTTCCAAGGGTGTGATATAGAGAAAAGTGTCACTTCCAATAGAGCATTAGCTTCCACAGGCAGCATGGCCTGATCCAGCTGTTAAGAAAACAATAAAATGCTCAGAGGGTCAGCATAGAATTCAAGGTTAGAGCCATTGTCTAGGAGGTGAAAGACCCTGGGCCCAATTTCCTACACAGAAAATGGAACATAAACAATCAAAAATCAAAGTATAAATGCATATGAATTTGGAATTCTCTGGACCTCTGAAACTCCTGTGTTCATGGGGATCTTAGTATCTTTTGTATGCCTGCTTTCCCATGAGAATTAAAGAGGGCCTAGTCTAATTGTGCTCATTTTAAATATCAATAAATTGGAGTTTCTAATAAAGAAGACCAGAGACAAACTTCATGTTCTATTGTGTCTTTCTGACATTACATGTCAAATTTTCCTTTCACCCAAGCCATTAAAATACTCAGGATGGTTCATTCCCTCCCAGTGAAGAATCTCCTATCCCATCAGCCAGAAATCCCCCAGACCCTCAAGAGGTTAGACTATGAATTCATTGTAGAAGGACAAGTTAATTAACCCCAGCTGAGAAACACAGGGTGCTTCGAACAGCAGGCGACCGTGATGCACTGTGTGTTTGGTATACAAATGAGCCAAATGTGCCCTCTCAGTTCTCCATCTCTTCTCTGCAGGCTGCGACTCTTTAGCCCAAAAGCCTGCTAGCACCAAATTTTTGGAAACCCAATTATTTTCAAAACAACCCAAATAGTAGGCAACCTTTTAGCCATTCAGAGCCCTTGAAACCTCACCCACAGCTGTTGCCCATTGATAAGGGAGGGCCTTGTTGTTCCAAGGCCCCAAGCCATGGCAGCCTCTATAGGCTCAGTCACACAGAGGCACCCCCAAACCCTCTCACTTTTGTTTTTAGTTGCTTATTGTTTTTCTAAAGCATACAATAGTTATTATTTCTTCAGATCTACAGAAATGTCATTTCAACGAATGCATGATCAATCCCTTTTTAGAAGATTATTGTACATTTAATCATATACAATTTTCTAAGTAACAAAACTATAGTATATTAAATGAGTGAGTCATAAATTATAATTAAAAATATAAGCACCATTAAATATATAACTAAGCTACAATGAGCTCCACTATTTTCAGAAAATAACCTGAGAACTGCTCAAATGTCAGGACTTTGTCAACATTAAAATAAGTCCAGAAAGTATTTAATGTAACATTCTAAAGTTTTTGAATTATAAAACAAGAGACTTATCTGTCAAAACTTGTTTTGGGCATCATCATTGCTAATGCATTGCCAATATTGATAATATCATTTTGTAGCCTATGTTATCAGTACATCTTACATTGTGTCATCTACCACCCAACACAGATAAAAGCTGGTCCCACTGCTTTAAATAGCAGGAAAGGTTGGCTTTGGTCTAGACATTCATGAGAATTTTTCTGGTTCACCTAAAGCATTTGCCTATATCTTCTCATATGACTTACTCTGCTGTACAGGGTCTTGCTTCTACACCACTGATCAGTCACTAGATTCTTCGCCCTCTTTCCTCCAGGAAGGCCCTCACTTTCCTCTATTCTCCAGATGGATGGTGGTCTTCACATTATGACTCTCTGTCTGGATGGTGCTATGTACTATGAGGGGTTGCCCATCTCCTATAACCCCATTCAGTCCCCACCCACCAAAGCTTGTTGTATGTCTCAGCATCTAACCCTTCATGTCCTCTATAGGATTCTGCAAATCAACAGCATCACACAGAGCTTGGCGTGTGGGGCCCCACCTCACAGCTACAGAAGCAGACTCTGTATGTTAATATCACAACTGTGTTCACCACCATTCAAAATTCCTCTGAACACTGAAATTAAGATCATTTCTGTAGCTAAATACAATATATTTAAAGGAATATGTGTGATAAATATGTCAACTCTTACCTGGCTACCCTCAGCCCCAGGAACTGTCCACTTACCCATTTTACTAATCCTTCTTTGCTTACCTCAAACAGCAGGCTAAGTGGGCAGCTGTGAAGAATGGGTCTCCTGACACAAGAAATGGGCTTTTCACCACAAGCTCCTGGCCATTTTCAAACACACATACACATAAATATGAATACACAGATACAGACACACACACACACACATCTGGAAGTGCATGCAAGCACGGTGGTTGTGTAGCTATATAACCAGACATTCTCCTCTCTGGCAGGTACAGTCTTCTCACACCCACATAGACATACACAACACACTGGAAGCCCCTGGAACCTGAAAAAGCAACCCAACAGGAATCTTTCCAATTCCATTTAATGGAATGCAACAATCTCTACTAAGACAGTAGTAGGCAGATGCTAAAAAGCATAGACAGAAAAAGCCAGGAACAAAAGAACACCGTGCACACAAAGGCACAAGATCCAGTGAGTGGTTTTGAATGAGCCCTGCCTCCTCTCAGGAGCACTAAATTCTCAGCCTGGGGCACCACAAAGGTGAGAACATCGCAATTACTAAACTGAAATGCCTGGGTAATACTACAATTTACTTGGTCCTATTCTGTCTATATTTAAGAAATTATGCATGCTTACAGTCTCTATGTGTGCTGAGTAATCTTCCCCGTCTACAACCTTGAAATGGATACAAATTGTTTTTAAAGAAAATATGTAACTAACTCTATGTGATAAAATTCACTTATTTTAAATGAAGTAGCTCTATTCTTTATTCAGTAGTTGTTTGTTCTTTGCACACAAATTTAAGCATACACTCTATGTGATTTCTCCATCAATAGTGACTATTAAAAACCTAGAAGTAATCCAGAATGAATTTGAGTGGAATAGTGGTTAGGAACTAGTACAATTAATGATTAAACCACCAGAAGTGCTAGGAAATAAAGAACCAGTAACAACTGACCAGCAGACAAAAGGCTGCCACCTCTTAAGGCTCCCATTCGAACTTAAAATGTGCCATGGTAAGATCCCTGTGGAAGGATACTATGTGGTCCAATATTCTAATAAGTTTCTGGGTCAACACCCATAATATTTCATATTACATGTAATATTTCAGTGTAAGAAAGACATCCAGTGCTATATTTATGAATATTTACTATATATAGTAATTATTTTATAAACATTTAGTATTTTTATATAGTATTATTACATACTATATACATAGTATATAAATGTATATTTTATAATATTTACTATAAAATATAGTATATATAGCATTTTATATAGTATTATTATATAGTGAATATTTAAATAAATAAATAAGTGAATATGTAAAACATTGGGATTCTGTCCCCTAGAGCTTAATTTCCACTTCTAAAATATATACATATGTAAGTCTCTGTTAACTGAGTATTAGTCTTGATCTAGTACTGTTGTTAGATGTTAATAAAGCCAAGAGGAAAAATAACCAATACCAAAGTGATTAACTGGTCTGCCACCCAGAATGTAACACAATAGACAAGCATTAAGATGGTGGACTGAAAATTCCATCCAAGAGCACCACAGAAAGAAGGAAAGAGAGAGGCAGAGATTGAGAGCGTGTGGGAGTGAGAAGGGGAGAGGGACGAAAGAAAGGAGGAGGGGGAGGACGGTGAGAAGAAGGAGGTGCACAGAGGAATCTGGCCTTTCTTTTTCAAGGAAAATTTACCTTCTGAATTCTCAAATGCTATGGAAGTAATTACTCAGGGATAGTGGACGCATAATCTCCGTTATAGGTTGACAGCAAGCTTCGTTGAGGTAAAAGAGGAATAGCTTGGGAAATGGTAGGTGAGTCAGATGAGGATCCTCAAGTATTATGAACATTTAAAAAATTCATTGCGTTCACTTGGTAATCTCCAACCCCGTGGAAAGTACAAATAAAGCAATGAGAATCTGCCTATGGGAAATAAACAGAATATCAAATTGCCTTTAAGTAATTTCTCCCATAGGAGTGAGTGAGTGAGAGAATAAACAGGCAATGGGGTGGGCAGCGGTGGCTATTTCAGAAACCTTAAAACCTCTATATCTTGTGAAAATTGCCCCCGCAGCCTAGAAGAAACACAGACAGCACCATCCTGGGAGAACAGTCAGCTCCTCTTCTCCGCCCACTTTAAAGTAAGCCCCCCTTCCCCTCCTTAGCATCAGGCTAACCTACCTTCACTGAAGACAAAGTCGGAAATGATGTCAAAGGGCTGGATGTGCACTGCAGACAGGATCATGGTGACAGTCTTCTGAGTATCTCTGGAGACCAGAGAAATGGTCTGCTGAGCCTGACACTCATAGGACATCCCAGCTGGGGTGACCAAGGCAGAGAGGTGATGAGAGTTGGCGGTGTGCTTCGCAACTGCAGGAAAAACAAGGTGGCAGGTAGGTCATAGGGAAGCACACTCACTGCTCTTCTTAGCTTAAGGAGCTCTCAGCCCATCTCAGAACCTATGCCTCCTATTGGTGCTGCAATCCGGGGGCTGGAGCACCAAGAAAGATAGGACCAAGTCCCTCCATTGTCCCTGAGCCTGTCTTATTAGATATTAGTTTGGAATTCCATTTTGGAAGCGGTGTGCTGCCTGAAAACAGGACCCTTTAACTAAGGCCTCCATCAGTGGTTCTGAAGACACACCAGTGACACAGGGCTCATGGTTCCCATCCCATTTTTTTCTCCACTTCTGGCTCAGGTTTGCTGTTTTTTTTAGAATCAATAGCAGAGCCTCAGCAACGGAAGGCTTCTCTGCGAGTGACTCAGTGAATTTTGCTTTTGTTTTTAAAATAAATTTAACTGTATCTCTAGTCTTTGATAGTGCTCACAGATAGGAACATTGTTCTTTCAGTTGTGGGTGTTCTCTCTGGGATGTTTTTAGATGTCCTGAGTAATAATGGTCAGGGAAAGCTAATGAATTGAGATACGAAATCTGCCCTGAGGTGGTTGCAATTAAAACCCCAGAACTATACCCCTGTGCACAGATCGATTATGCAGACCACCCAACCCTGTCATAGTGTCCTCTTGCATTTTTGAGGATTTGTTTGTTTGTTTAATACACGAGAGCAGATCAATCTGTGATGCAGAAAAAAATAATAGCAAAACTCATTGGAGCCTCTTCCAGAGCAAAGTCATATTTCAGTTTGAGTCTGAAGGTCCTTTGACCTAGGTTTTTCTGAGGACACACAGAGGTTTTCCCTCCTCTTTGACCCTGGAGAGCAAGCAGGCTCAGGCTTGCCTATCCTCAGAGCGAAAATCCCAGAGTTGCTTCCAAGATCTTGCTCCTGTGACCCCTGGACTACTCACCACTCACAGGGTTTTTGAAGTGGGTCTTCTCCGAGGAATCATAGACAAACTGCACCTTGCTCAGCTTCCAAGTCGCCTCTGGTCCTTTGGAAGTATTGTGAGTTTCCTGCCAAGATGGGGAGGCTCCTGTGAACCCCTCTAATTGCTCTAAGATGGGCAACCCCAGAGGCCACTACCGCGCACACCCACGCAGACTTCACCATCCCTCTACTCTCCCCACATCGAATTACCTTCACAAAGAGCATGTTGAGTGTGTAGGCGCGATCTACCCAGAACACCTGCAGCTCCGACTCGTTGTGGCCACAGCGGCCCTTCACCTCTGCTCCCCGGGTCAAGGAGATCTCAGCCTGCTCTGTGATCAGCTGGGAACACACACGCCCCGCGCCCCCTCAGCGCGCCGGGCCCTGGCGCGGACCGGGAAGGGATGCGCGTCCAAACTCTAGCTTGCGGGTTTGTGCGCTCCTGTGCCCGCGCGCTCCGGGGTCCAGGAACATGCGGGGTAGACTCTTACGTGCACACCCCTCCAGGAAGGGAGCAGAGAGGGGGGTTACTTTTAAAGCAGGCAGGGCGAGCAGAAGGCGTTGCAAGCCGGAACCCCCATGCAGCATTCGGGAACAGCCTGCAGGGGTTTGGGGGGAAGAGGCGGGCGACTGAGGTCTTGGCAGGGCCTGGAGGGAGGGTGCCCTTCGGCCCTGCCGCCTCGGAGCAAGCTGGGGAGGAAAAAGATTCCTTACATCCACATAATTGCTGGCCCACACATCATAAGGTACAATAAATTTGGCTGCAAACTCTGCCATGAGACACGTCGTCCCATTTTCCCGCACCACAAATATGTCTTTCTCTGGATTCGTGGAAAGGCCCGAAAGATTTTCCACTTCTTGTTCTGCCAAGGTTTGGGCCATCGCATCTGCGGAACAAGCAAAGCAATCCCTTCGCTTTTGGGCTCAGCTAGCCCTCTGCTTTAGGACACTGGAGCCGGTTCTCTGCAGGCTTTGGGGCGGCAAAGTTCCCTACTGGAAGCTATGTGCTCCGCATGCCATTTCTCTAGTCCAGCGCTACCAAACTCATATTTACTGCCGATGATTTATAATGAAGACAGAATCTAAAATAAAATTAAATCCTTACTTGCGATACGACTGGGCTTTAAGAAACACACACACACACACACACACACACACACACACACACACGCCCTGGGGGTTGAGGGAGCGCGGTTAAAGCTAAATTTTTCTTGGCAGTGTTCTGCCCTACCACCACGGCCATGAGTTCGGTCTGTCTAGCGCTCTGTCTGGATGATGCCATACAGGTGTGTGGCTCTCTGGGCGTTCTCTGACACGGATGGGTCATAACACCCACCAGCCCCAAATAACCACAAGCATAAAGACCAGTTTTCAACCTAATAAACCAGAATAAAATCACCTGGTTTTATTCGGTGTATTAGATTCTCTGCTGCAGAGTGCATTCCGTACCCCTGGTCCCCAGACGCTACTCACGGAAGAACATTAAGAGAATCCGAAGTCTGTCTCCACCGAGAAGGGCTCTTCCTCGTAGATCCATGCTGTTGCCGCGAACCAGGCAGATGTGTTTCTGCTGCAAAGGCCGCCCCGGGAGGAAATCCCTCAAAGTGGCCGGTAGAGTGAGCTAAGGGAGGGGGCGGCAGGGAGGAGCGAGCGCGCGGGATAGTCGCGTGCTGCACTGGGCTCTGAGGCTCTCCCGCCACCGCACACTGCAGAGGAAGCACCCAGGATACTGGAGCTGTCCACGCTGAGAGTTCTGGAAATAACGAGGTTGTCTTGCAGGACTTGTAATTTGGCTTGTCTAGAAGGCCGATGGGATTGGGGTGGAGTCGGGGAGGAAATTTCTCTCCGGGTCTGTATTCTGTTCTGCAATAGTATCTGCAAAGATGACTCTGTCCTAGGAAACTTAATGCCACCCTCGGACTTACTAACCCCCCCCCCCCGGTACAGTTAGTATGTAGTGTAGATATAACACCACCAGATCCCTGAATCCTGCTCTTGAAACAAACCAATAGATTTGTTTCAGATTGTTCATGCTTTGGAGAAGGAAGGTAGGCAGGAACAGAGATGCTATGGCAACAGTTTCCGGCTTTCAGAGACATCTTCTCTACCAGCTCTAGAGCGCTGAGTATTAAGTTAAAGTGATACCTCCTCAAAGGGGGATCCAGACAATGCAGCATATCCTTTTGGACACAGTGGACAGTGAGATCTACTCTCTGAGTGCATGTGGCCTGAGCTAGCCCCATGCAGTAAGCTGTGATCACTCTGTTAAGAGGGTTGCAAACAAACCTGAAGCTTGTGAGCATACAGGGTTATCTGGGATCTCTTAAGACAGAAATGTTTGAACTATGGTGTAAGTGAAGACCTATAGTTATGTAATGAAAGCATGCTGGTATTACTCTAAAGCAGAAAGGCAAACATCGCTAGATAATTCCTGTATTTGCATTTTGGTAGTTCGCTGATTTTTTTTTTTTTTTAATTCTTGCTCTAATAAACCAGAATAAACCTTTTTTGGGGGAATAGACATGGTGCTCTCATTAATTGTAATGATGTCCAAATATTTCTTTTATTAGAGAGCATTGCATTTCAATAAATAATAAGCACCTAAAACATAATGTCTTAGCCAATGTCATGTTAAAGGACAAACTACAAAGCATTTTACCTATGTTGTCAATTTGAATCTCTCCGTGACTTTAGAAGTTGAGCAAAGGAAGATAGAGGCTATTGTTATTACCTACCCCAAGGTGAGACACTGAGAAATTCAATGACCTTCTCAAAGTCATATGGCCGGTTAGAATTAAAACAGAAAAAGAAATCACGTGTTTTAAATTTACAGGGATCATAAACATTTCTCTTTATATAACAGTTTGACTCTAAAACTTAGCATATTATGACCCCCATTACAAATCTTTATTAAATGATACATAAGGTAAAACCTAAAAATATTAGCAATTCACATTTTTAACATGTATAAAGTGCCAATTTAAGAATAGATATACTCTGACATAGTATTTGCTTCAAACTGACAATATAATTCTTAGCATTTAATTTTTCAAAAAATTCCTCATATCAAAACTTAGATCAGTAGCAACTCAAATTGGAAGTGATGCTTGAATTAATACTGCAGCACTATATCTTCTGGTATATATCTGCATTTTAGAATTTCATAAAAAAATTGCAACAATCTTCTATAAGTGATTATATACACAAAATGGAGGCAAATTGTGGTTGATATGATTTCAATTCTTATCACATAAATAAAACATATATCTTCTGTTAACATTAGTTATGTGACACTTATTTTTCTTGAGACACTGTAAAACGTATAAAGCAAGAACACATTCATCCTCTGTGTGTGTGTATTTCTCTCTCTCCTCTCTCTCTCTCTCTCTCTCTCTCTCTCTCTGTGTGTGTGTGTGTGTCTACCTGTGTGTCTCTCTGTGTGCCTCTGTGTCTCTGTGTCTCTGTTCTCTCTCTCCTCTCTCTCTCTCTCTCTCTCTGTGTCTCTACCTGTGTGTCTCTCTGTGTGCCTCTGTGTCTCTGTGTCTCTGTCTGTCTCTCAATCTCTCTTTCTCTCCTCCTCCTACATTCTCATCTTCCTACTTCCATAAGGAAATAAAAGGTAGATTTCCAACTAGGATATACTACTTATATTTGAAACCTTCTGCAGGACGTAATTTTTCTTGTTTAAAAAAAATTGCTGTAATATTTAAGGCAGTGTTTCTCAATCTTTTTAATGCTGTGACCCTTTAATACAGTTCCTCATGTTGTGGTGACCCCCAACGATACAATTATTTTTGTTGTTACTTCATAGTTGTAACTTTGCTGTTGTTATGAATCATAGTATAAATACCTGGGTTTTCTGTTTGTGTCATGTGACCCCTTTAAAGGATTGTTTGACCCTATAAAGAGTCCTGACCCACAGGTTGAGAACCACTGATTAATTATAGGATGTCTGGTTAATTCAATTAAGTCACTAACTTTAAAAATATTCAAAATCAAATACAAATTGAAGCCATCCATAAACGTTAACTGAGTACAAACCACTTGGCATTGAATATAGTGAAATAAACAAACGGTATTATAAAAGCAGAAGAATTGCCTGTAAAAGATGATAGTGGTTTCTTCCATGGTGCAATTTTGCAGATATCATAACCTTATGAGTTGATAAAAGATCAACTAAATTCATTCCCGATGGTCTGTTTTCATAAGGGCAGTAGATGGGAAATAGTCTTAACCAATGATTTTAACTGTTCACCATGATTTGTACAACGGTGGTTCTTTGACTATTAATTCTTTTCACTCCTTTCCATTCCTGATAGAAACAATTCTTTGTTGACACCAAAGAGTATTTGAGAAGCTGAGAGGGAAAATAGGGGAGAAGCAGTTTTACTTTTTTTTCTTGATAGTTCCAGCTTTAAAGAACAATCAATGCCGTGTGTGTGTGTGTGTGTGTGTGTGTGTGTGTGTATGTGTGTGTATGTGTACACACGCCCACATGCATGCTCATTCTTAAACAGAGTTTACATGTATAAATGTCTATTAAGTCATTCAGCTTATCACCAATGACTCTTCTTTGGAATACTAACTGAATTATTAAATCTGCTACTTGCATCTACATTTAACTTAACAACCATCTAATAATCTTGAAGAAGATATATTTAGATCTTTACAGTAAACAGAAAAGTGATTAAAGAAAATTTAGCAATAAATCATACTTGGAGATATTGACATTTGGGGCTGGAGAGATGGCTCAGTGGTTAAGAGTGTTGGCTGCTTTTCTAAAGGACACAGCTCAATCCCCAGTACCTACATGGCAACTCACAAACATCTGTATCTCCAGTCCCAAGGAACAGAATGCTATTTTCTGACCTCCATGGCACATACATGGCGAGCAGACATTCATGCACACAAAACATCTATACACATAAATAAAGACAATAACCAAGGTTTCTAGAGTATACTTAATCCATGTCTCACACCTAGAGTACAAAACAGGTAGGAGAAACGGTGTAAATGTGTACACTTGTATAAATGATGATGGTTTGATTCTCATCATACCTACTGATGGCCAACACTGAATGTCAGGAGTGGGTCACACACAGTAGGGTTAGGATTTCCAGTAGATTCTAAGGGTCCTTCGACGGACTCACTACATTCATGTACTCACCAACTGAATTAGTTTTTGTGACTAATCATATTACTGGATGATGGTATTATCATACAGGTGGTGGGGGTGCTTGTTTTTAGAACTTCCAGCTTGGGTGGGAGAAAGTAAGAATACCTGTGAAAATGTGGAGCTTTGTGTACTGTATGCCTTCTGTATTGTTTCTCTGACAAATTATGTTCACTCGTATGCAAAACAATGGCATCTACAAACCTTGTTCCAAATAAAATTAAACTTTTTACTTTGTTGTTCTTTTTTTTTTTTTTTTTTTTTTTTTTTTTTGGTTTGTCAAGACAGGGTTTCTCTGTATAGCCCTTCCTGGAACTCACTCTGTAGACTAGGCTGGCCTCGAACTCAGAAATCCGCCTGCCCCTGCCTCCCGAGTGCTGGGATTAAAGACGTGCACCACCACTGCCCTGCTTGATGCCTCTGTGTAACTGACTTACATAGAACCAAGAGAAAATTATGAAAATCAGAAAACACTGCTTATTAGAAAATCATGCCCATGTGCTTCACAAAGAAGAGGCTGGGCTTTGTTCCAGCTGAAATTTGGGTATTGAGGTTTCTATCTACCTTACAGTGAACTACAAAAAGGATACTGCTGTAAAACACCAATCCCAGGCCAGCCAAGTGCACAGAGAGACACATCATGAATCATACAAGCAGGATAATTCAACTATACTAAGCTAGACTCGCACACTTACTAAGGCAGAAACGCTGTCATCCAAGCCTTTCTTTTGTCTAGCTCATTACAGAACTAACGTCTCATTACATCAATCATTACAGACCTCAAATCCTTTCTAGAATAGAAAACAATTGGAGATAAGGACTGAAGTATAAGTTTTCATCAGAATATTTTGTGCATATTCTGTCAAATGCCGCCTATGTAGGAAGGATCTGGAATAGAGATTGGGTTTTTGATGTACTCAGCCTGCCTGGGCTTGGTGTGATTGTCTTTCTCCTACTATTTCTTCATTCCCTCCTACATTTAGTTCTACAAAAGCTGTTTCTACAATGAGCGTAATCAGCAAAAGAAACAACCAGAACAATGGATCTCTCGTTGCCCATGCTTATAGAGAGCCCCAAAGAAATGTCATGTATGAATTCATTTCAAACAAATGGCTTCACCATGGAACGTTGAGGAGACGAGAGCAGGCAAACCTTAGTAGCAAACTAGAGCAGAGAAATAATTTTCCATCTTTGTAACTAACAGTCATTGGATAAGTGTTCTGGCTATGTTTTAATTAATTAGGTGGGGCTTCATGTGCCACCATCTCCAGTGTGTAAGGTCTTAGGCCATAGAGCACAGTCTAACTGTTTCTTAGGAGCAAGGGAATTTTAATTAACTGGGCAAATTTAAAACAAGAGTTTCAGGAGTTTGGTGTTTTTATCCCTTAAGATGTCTCTCTAAGAAATAACTATACTGTAGATAAATAAGAGTAGACAATCTGAGATTCATTTAAAATAATTTGTTACCTGACTTGTGAGATTATTTAACTGCTTAAAATCTCTTTTAGGAGGTGCCAGTCTCTAGGGGACCTGGTCATTTTAGCTACTCTATTAATTGTCTACCTGAAATTATTTTCGTATTACCTTAAAGCTAGGCTAGGGTGAATAGTGGCATTTAGGAGAAAGGGTAAGATCAGAGACAAGAGCCTTTTGTGCCCTGGTAGAAACCATTCAAGTCTAGCATCTGGGGTGTCGTGAGTAGCCCACTCTCCTTCGCAGGTGCTCCATGTTTGGGGTCTTTTCTATGACTGCATTTTTGAAAACACTGCAGGCTGGTCTAGTAACAACAACAAAGGCTGAAGGGGGAGGCTACACTTTTAGGGAGGTGGTGTGATGGGAATGAGAGCCCAGAGAACAGATTGTTCAGGATTATTTCTGGTAGTGAAGACATGTGGGAAGAATGGCTTTTCCTCTCTGGCTATCAGCAAACCTTTCCAAAGAAATGATGCTGGTACACACTGCCCCATATCTATGACTTTAAGTGGGTATAAAAACTGAGCAATTTCTGTAAAAACACTGAGAATTGTAAAACAAAAAAAATTATAGGAGCATGCACTAAGTATGTATTGCTTAGGACCCATAGACTGTTGTCTGTGGGATTACCTAGAAACCTCATAAAGCTAGGAGAGTCTGGATCGGAGTGCAGAATCCTTCAGCTAAAAGCTGCACCTTATTATGAGCAAAGCCCCTGTGATATTTAGGTCTAACAGCTTTTGCCCATATAAAGGGAGAAAGATACAAGTACTATAATTACATATATATACAGTAATATATTACCGTATATGAAATATATATTACTATATGTATATAGGTACTATACCATATATAGACTATAACACACACACACACCTGCCTGTGGTCTTGATGCCTTTACACTAAGATGATGAAGTCCTGAGCCTAGGAAAGACATTGGTTCTAGCACTGTGCTGTTATGTTCTCTACAAATCCTTTGTGTCCCAGGAAGAGTTGCCAAACTAATAGAGCTGGGAGAATAGGGAGTGAGCCCTCTTAGCACTTGGTCCTCAGGTCTCTTCAGTCCTTGTTCTGCCTGGGATGGGTGGACTGGAGCCAGAGGAAGCCTTAAAATATGAGAGAGAGAGAGAGAGAGAGAGAGAGAGAGAGAGAGAGAGAGAGAGAGAAAGAGAGAGAGATATCAAGTAGCAAAGATTTCACTTCTCCTTTCCTCCCCTACCCCAAACCTCCAGCCCAGTGTCCTCACCTCAAGGAAATTCCCAAGTGCAATTCAGCTCCAGGTAAGAACTCCAATGCCAGGGGCGCATGAAATGCTGGTGGTGCTTGGATTTTTTTTTTTTTTTTAAGCACTCTGGGCTCCAAGTAAGGCTTTAAAACCAGACAATGGCTTCTGCTCTCTCTAGAAAGCAGAGAGGGCCCACAAGAGAGCTGGTAGGCAGAGTGGGGGTGGGGCTCAGTCAGGTGTTCCGAAGTTAGGTTTTGTTCTGCTTCGCCCTTCTTTTCTTGAAATCTGGGGGAAGGAGGTGGAGTGAAAGTTATTCCACCTAGAAGGAAAAAAAGCCAGTCTTTCACTTTAAGGAACATATCCAGGGACAAACCAGGGGCCTGCCTTTGATCAAAACCTCTCCAGCTCAAAGGCAGCTCCAAAGCTCAGAGGCTGCAGTGCCCAGAGGGCTCCAAGAGGCAGATATCAGCACAGTCCTCCCAATGTGCCTCCTCCCTGCTCTACTGCAGGACCTGGCAGCTGCTGACCCGCCAAAGAGCAACCTGTCCATCTGGACTCGTCCCCTCTCCACTGGATGGAACAGATTAGAACTCCGGGCTCTCATACTTCACATACACCAAGGAGTCATTCTCTATGTAACCTTGAAATTTTACTATATACATGGCTATGAAAACATCGCGCTTGGATTTGGTTTTCCCTATATGTTTACTGCTTGTTTGATTTTTTTTTTTCTTAATTTTAAAAGCAAAGATAATAACTTCTCAGGCCTGCCCCAGAGACTCCTGAGGCTTCTGCCAGAACTGAGTCTGTCAGAGGTTTTCTTCAGCCCTCCAGTCCAGGATGAACACCTTCCAGTGCACTCTTCAGGCCCAAATCTATTTTCTCCCCGAGGACTTTTCCTGCCAGTCACCTTTCTAGTGAAAAACCTCATCTGTGGATGCTTGGTAGTTAGCTGTCCACAGCCCGCCTGTCCCAAACAAAGCCACACCGCTTTTGGATCCCAGATCAAGGAAACTGAAGCAATATAAGCGCACCAGTGCAGGTCACCCTGAGGTCCGGAGCCCCACAGCTATCTCCCTGACTTTGCTCAAACGCACAGATGGGGCACGCCTCCTGCTGCCTGGTGCTCCCAGCCAGCAACACTCCTGGGAGATGCAGCTGATGGATCACCTCATTTCCCAATTTGATGGGCCGGAACCTGGCTGCGGAGGTTGGGTCTGCGATCTGGAGGCAGTCGCAATAGGGCTCAATTTCTCTGGGAGAACAGATACTATCTAAAGATAAATCTCAGAGTCCATAAAAACTAGGCTTCAGTCTCTGCTCTCTCGGTACGGGTAAGACTCCATTGTGTCTGTCAGTAAGGAAGCAGAGTGTGGTGAATGTTGCCAGGGAAAGCAGGCACTGGGCTTCCGCATAGGCATCCACTGGTCCCTTCCTGCTGGAGGCTGTTTGGATGCAGGGAAAGAGGAACAGGGGGAGTGAAATCAGCAAGATCAGAGTAAAAAAAGAAGGTGAACTCTGAGTCCATATGATCTACATCTCACAGAGGATGAGAACTCGGTTCATCCTAGGCCTAATCAAGACAGGACAAGGATCAAGTGTTGCCACCATGCCATGTCATCTGATTTAAAGGAAGACAGCCAGGGGAGCAAGTTTCAGTAAGGACAGGTACATGAAAGGCTAGAATCCCTATCCAGCTCTCCTGCAAGATCAAGAAAGTTGTACCTAGGTAACAAGGCCAGGCTTTTTATTCCTGTCCCAGCACCAGTCTGGCGGCTCAGACCGGAACCGGAAAGAGTAACTCCTAAGACCTCCATCTCCAAGACTAAGGGAGAGGAAAGCAGCACTAGGCTGAAGGAAAGTCGAAGCATCAGGGATTTCTGCTTCTAGACTCTGACAGTGGGTTTATCCTATGTCAATTTTTGTTTTCAGCTTTGGATACTCTTCCCCCCAGGTCTCCGGAGCTCCGATTCCTATGAGGACTTTATCCTCAACCCAAGGCATTTGTTCTAAAATGGAGCTTGAAGGATGCCAAGGTCATTAACCTGGATTCTCCAGAATTCCCTAATCCATACAGCAGAAATAAATAGGCCAGCCTTGTTCACACAGCCAGAAAAGCTGCAAGTCGTTTAGAGCGAACCTCACCTGGTTCAGGGTATCTAGGTGAAAGACTGCTCAAAGTCTGTTTCTCAGACTGATGATATCACCTTTTCTGGGAGACTGCAAAAGAACAGGTTCCAGCAGATTGCTTTGGAATCTGTCTTTTGAAATGATACCCAGGGAGCTCCTGAATGATGAGGTGGAAACCCTGGCTCCACCCACAGAGCCTGAGTTTAGCTGTGGGGAGCCTGTTCAAGGCCTGTTCCCCAGGTTTGTCTTCATCTGTCAAGTGGGAGTTGTTTTGGAAGTCCTGGGAGCTCCTATGTAAACCAAGACAATGTGTGGAATTAATGAAATTGAAATCTATAGCTGGTGATACTCGGGCAGGATTGTGTTTTTAAGCATACCAGGTGGTTTTTAATCAATAGCGGTCCATTGTTAGCTGAGATCCTAGACAGACTTATGCAAGACAAAGTATGAAATGTTTAAAGCTACTGCCCTTGACACCTGACTCATTCTGATTACAACAGCATGACCAAGAACTAGATAGTAAACCTTGCTGGGCTTTAGTTTCTTGTAAAATGGAATCAATAATAGTGTCTACCACAAGGGATATTGTGAGGCTATATAATCAACCTCAGTAAATGTTAGTTTATAGAGCTACATGTCTCAGTCTTTCTGCTATGTGTGTATGTGTTGGGGGGTATGTGTGTTATGTGGGTGAACACAGTCCAGAGGAAGGTATCAGGTGCCATGGACCTGACTAGTTTCCTGTGATCACCACTCCCTAAATTTCTTTATCTCCTTCCTTAGTATCTTTCTGGCAAGTTATGCTGCCTATGATTATCATGGAGTCACTAACGTTAACAAGGAGGACATTCCTTAAAGAAAAAGTATAAAATATGTACATTATTATAGAAACAAGCCTTATGCCCACAGCAGCCATCAATACTCATGGAGGCCCATGTCCACTGACCCCATCCCAGGGGCAGGAACCATGTCATTCTGTCCACCAGGCATCCTCCTGTATCATTCTAGGTCAGTGGTTCCCAACCTGCCCTTTAATACAGTTCCACATGTTGTGGTTACTCCCAACCATAAAATTATGCTATTTATTACTTCATAACTATAATTTTGCTACTGTCATGAATTATAATGTAAATATCTGTGCTTTCTGACGGTCTTAGGTGACCCCTGTAAAAGGATAGTTCATCTCAAAGGGATGAACTCTAATCTATAGGTTAAGAACCATTGCTCTAGGCTGTATTTATTTAAGTGAGGATCTCTCACTGAATCTGGAGCTCAGGTTTGTCAGCTAGGCTTGCTGCCTTCCAACCAAAGCAATCCTCTTGTCTTTGCCTCCTTGCAAGTCCTGGGGTTCCATGTGTGGAAGAAACCATGTCTGACTTCATGTGAGTGCTCAAATCCAAGCCGAGGCCCTCATGGTTTCAGAGCAAGCACTTTTAACCAGAGCCATTTCTCCAGACCCTCTGCCACAATTTTGATATGGTTTGTTTCCACTGAAACTCACATTGAGGCTTGCTCCCCATCGGAATAGTGGTGAGAAGCAATGGAAATCTAAGAGGGATTTGATGTCCTGAGATGTTTATGCCCATGAAGGGATTACTGAGTTTTCCATAAGGGAATTAAAAAGCCTTTCACTGTCCCGTGCATTGACTAGCCTATGCACTATCCCATTGGTCCATTTCCTCTTTCTGTTTTCCCACTAGGAGCTGAACTGCTCTGTGCCCCTGCAGAGGCTAAACAACTGTGATTTATATAAACCTCTATTTTTATAAATCATTCCGAGTTAGGCATTTGGTTATACTAACACAAAGACCAAGACACTAAGTTTAAACCAAAATGATAGAGAGGCCTGACTACTTTATTGTGTTCCATGCCATATTCTCACTGTTTATACAGCCCTCCCCCAGAGCACAGAATCTTAATTTTGCTGAAGACGGATGGCATCCCTCCTTGTCCATCATTTATGGAATGCTGATGTGGAGAGTGTGGACAGCTTGGGAAGGTCCTACCTAGAAGTAGGGTTTGGGTGGGACTATTGGTATATCTAACAAGTACTCAGATTCTTATGGTCAGAAGGGACCAAACCTTGAGAAACACCAAATGAATGGGTCCAGGGTGAAACTGTAACCAGAGTGCTTGGACAGACAGGTGACTCCCTGGAGCTCATTGACTAGCCAGCCAACTCACCCAATGAGTTCCAGTTTCACTGAGACACTCTGACTCACAAAATAAGATGGAGAGTCACTGAAGATGAAAGCTAATGTCAATTTCTGGACTCCATGTTCACCAATATGCACATGCGTACACACCCCCATGGACATGTGCCTGTATCCCCACATACAAAACTTAAAAGTAAACACTAATCAACAGCAGCACTGCCCAATATAGATGTAACACAGCCTACACATGTAATTAAAAATGTTCTGATAGGCACACTTAAAATTAAAAAGAAAAGGATAAGATTGACTTTAATAATATATATTGTTTAACACAAAATATTAAAAATAAATATTTCAACATCCAATGAAGAAAATATGGTGAATTTTTTATTTGATGTCTTTAAGATCTGGTTTAAATGCAGAAAAGCCATGGTGTCTCGTGGCTTCTGTATTAGACAGAACAGGTCTTAAAAATGTCTTCAATTGGGAAGGAAGATAGAATTGAGTTTCTTTGTTCACTTGGAAATTGTCTGAAAATGCATATAGACTTTTCATAGTTTTGCAAAACAGAAGGTTCTAGCCATGTTGAAGATGCCACTGTTTGTCTTCTGGATTTGTTCTCACATGACAGAGATGAAGCTTTGCGCGCGCTCTCTCTCTCTCTCAGCACAAGAGTACCAATTCTTTCATAAGGACCCCACCCACATAGCATCATCTATATGGAACCAACTCTTTAAGACTCCATGGAAATGCCATTGCACTGGGAGCTAGGACTTGATTTGAGTCGGAGGCGTTATGAGCATGTGGGAGGCAAGGGAGATATGAGCAGTGCAAGGACATAACAGGTAAGGTTACATCAGCTGTGCAGGGTAGAAACAGGGACCACTCCACCAGATAGTTGGCATCACTGTTACAGGAAAGTTTACTTGGCATCTTGTGTTTTTTTCTTGCTCCAACATGGGCATCCACTGCTGTTTCTTTTAACAGTAACCTCTTCCTTCAGAGGAACTACTACCCTCAACTCTCACTTCATGAAGTTCTGGTAATGTGAAACCCGCCATTGATACCTGATTTAGGGATCGATGCCTGATATTAGGAGTGAGGATCTGATGTTTCTCAGTCTATGAGAAGGAATTCTTACTCTTGTTTGAACTTCAGTCTTAGTTAGGGTTTTATTGCTGTGAACAGATACCATGACCAAGTCAAGTCTTTTAAAGGACAACATTTAATTGGGCAGCTTACAGGTTTAGAAGTTCAGTCCATTATCATCAAGGTGGAAGCAGGGCAGCATCTAGATAGGCGTGGTGCAGGAGAAGCTGAGAGTTCCACATCTGCATCTGAAGGCGGCTAGTGGAAGACTGACTTCCAGGAAGCTAGGGTGAGGGTCTTAAGCCCATGCTCACAGTGAAACACCTACTCCAACAAGGTCACATCTCCAAATAGTGCCACTCCTTGGGCCAAGCATATTCAAACTGTAACAGACTTGGAAAGGATATGAGGTCTAGTGTTCTTAGGAGGTGATGGCTCGAACGAAGGGAGAACAAAAATGGCAGCTGGGTATTGACCATTGTGATACATTCCTAAACTCCATATTTGCCTTGAAAATAACTATTCTAAAATACATAACTTTCATGGTAGAGCCCTGGACTGGCTAGTTTTATGTCAACTTGACACAAGCTATAGCCATCTGAGAGGACTGAATAAACCTCCATTGAGAAAGTGCTTCCATAAGATCCAGTGGTTGGCAAGCCTGTAGATCATTTTCATAGTTAGTGTCTGCTGTGGAAGGGCTCAGACTATTCTGGCTGGTGCCACTGTAGACTTGTGGTTAGATTCTACAAGAAAACAGATTGAGCAAGCCAAGGGAGGCAGGAAAGTAATCAATACCCTTCTGTGACCTTTGCATCGCTCCTACCTCTAAGTTCCTATTCAGTTTGAGTTCCTCTTCATCTGTTCCTGTCTCTAGGTTCCTAATCAGTTTGAGTTCCTGCCTTGGCTTTCTTCAGTGGACTGGGATTCAAGATAAGCCAAATAAACCCCTTCTTCCTCATGTTGCTTTTGGTCATGGTATTTCCCCACAGTGTTGCAAAAACTTTCTGGAATAAGCACTCCAGCACCAATGAGAGAGAAATAGAAGAAGTAGTACTGGAGGACACAGCCAAGATGCTTCCTTAAAGCCTCAGTATAGGGTCCTTGCACACTTTCATTTGATACTTTAAAACCAGAAGGTGGGGCAAACAAGCAAGTGAAAGTTTACAAGCCTTCTTGGTAGTCTGTAGGTTGTTAAAGGCAACAGCCCATTATTTTAGCTGTTTCCTCGGGTCACTCTGTTCCAGGTAAGAAGCTAAGTCATGCTTGGCAAATAAGCAGTACAAGCAGTGCTTTAAGCAAATCTCTAAATAAGTCAATAAATTGGTACCTAATAATTTGTCTTTTCTACCTTATTCTAGTTCAGCAGTCATTCTTTTGATCGTGGTTCAACAAGAACCCTAACTAAAACACCCCTACTTGGAGGATATTCTTTTATTTTATCTCTTTCAAATGTCCTGTGAGTCACCTGAAACCTAAAACACTTTGTAAATCAGAGATTATATTTAAACAAGCCTAGTATCAGACAACAACAGGATACATTTTCTTCTTCCCACAAGAGTTCATCCCAATTGCTAAAGGAGTCCTCCAAGAGAATGAAGTTTAAACTAGACTTTCACTTGAGTCTCACTGAACACAGCAGATTCTTCCTTCTTGTATGGCCAATACATTCCACCACATTTCTGTGACCACCATTGTAGTATCATGTTGTGGTGATTTTTCTAGTTGCCTTGATAGTTAAGAAATCTTTGAGAGAAAGGACTGTATTTAGTTCATCTGCAGCTATGAAATGCTCTAGAGTACAACAACTTAGTTTTTAAAAATGGTAAAATGTTTTATTAACTTAAACTTCTCTACCACATCCTTTTGCCATTTCCATAAGCCATATTAAGTCAATATGGGCATGAACTTAAAATGCTCTGCAACCTTGATTCTAAAAGTATATGGTGCATTAACAAGAGGTCTCCATATATAAGCATTTATGGGTATTTATCAGAGACTGACTTGTTAATAAAAAGAAAATAATTTTGATTTGTGTATCAAAGACTATAAGGCTAGCAGCTGATAGCAAGGCAAAAAGATTTGAAAGTCTATAGATAATCACTGTTGGACTCAAACTTCAGGGACTATTTTAGAATATTTCTGGTATGCTCCCAGCTGCATCTTAAAGCATGATGTGTCCATGTGATAGATTTTATGATTCCCATCCATCTGTCCTTACTGTCATTTTTCTTTCTTTTTTTCTTTGATGAGGAACTAAAGGACTGGTGCTTAGCTCTTCCTCAAAAACATGATTGTTCTGTAACATGTTTCTTTTCATGCTTCTTGTTTTTCTTCTTTACAGATGCCCCCTCTTCTATGACCCATTCTTCTTCCTCTACTTCAGCTTTGGTTTTAGTCTTGGCTCTTTGCTGTCTGTCAAGAGTTTCATCCTCTTTATCTTTACTCTTCTATTTGGTGGTGTTTTTTTAGAACACGTTGGAAGCATGGAGTCTCTACAAGGGTTATAAATCTGTACTTTGCTTCTGTGTTCCCATTTTTCGGATTTTACTAGGATCTCTCCTGTGTCACTTATTTTCCTTACCCCAAAGACTGTCTTGAGATGTTCTAGGTTGATCGACAAGACACTGGGCACTGTCCTTGCCCTTGGGCTTTTGTCCTTGCTCTTTCTTTACCTGGAAAGCTCTTGCCACACTGCTTCATGGCCCATGACTACACATTCCCCTTTCCTGTCTGTCTTCAAATACTTCCCTCTCAGGTATCCTGCCCAAAGAAGACTCCTGTCTCCCACACTTACACTTTCCATCCTTCCCCCAGGCTTCCCCTTCCTTGTCTCTTTCTGTACTTTATATTAAAAGGGTCAATAATATTATAAGACACACTATTCATTTTGATGCTATAGAGAAGGAAACAGGCCATTGATTAAGACTCATTCAGATTGAACAAAGAACTGAAATTGTGGCTTACAATCAATGAAATGTGTTCATTTATAGCATCTATTGTTAGCTCATTTTGGGCAGGATGAAGTTTTTATTTTTTTAATTACTCCAGTGTGTTGAAAAATAGACATTTATTTTTTGTTTTTAAAATAATTTTTAATATTTGAGAATATTGGCAATTATTTTTTTATTTGGAACAAACAGGAAACAATACAGCAAATGCTCTAATAGACGATTGAAAGGAATGGTCTTTGGAAGCAGAAAATGGCATCACTACCAAAGCCTGGCTACAGAAGGCTCCAGGGAGATGCTGATCAGTCCAGGCAAGAGGATGTGATAGAAACCAGTATGGATCTGGAGGTTTTCCAAGCATCAGGGAGAACTGCATTGAAAAGAAAGGTCAGAAGTGGAGGAGGGTTATTCCATGTGACAAACTGCATTGTGCCTGAAGTGTACCCTCCTAACGCAGCAGTTCTCAGCCCTGAGTGGGCATTGGAACCTGGAGGACTTATCAGAACAGATCCTGTGGGCCTTACCCAGAGATGGTGACCTAGAAGGATGGGATAGTATAACAATAGAGTCCATGCATCCTCAGCTCCTCACTCGAGGCTGAGAAAGAACCTGAGTTTCTAACAAGGACATGGTCTTACTCACTCCCCAAAATTTTGCTTTGCCTTACCATTTTATTTTGATTTTATAAAGGCCAAGCCTAGAAGATGCTATAGCATGGCCCCTGAGACCTCTGCCTCCATCCCTCCCTAAACTACCCTGTTCACATCCGGACACTCTCCTGCATCAGGCTCTTTGTTCAAACTTTGTCTGGAAATGCTCAGCAGTAAAAATTGGGGTTGACTCTAAAAAAATGGAAAACTCAGTGAGTGTGGCTTAGGAAGATTATCAGTCACCATCTGATCATTGTTTAAATTGTCCCAGAGACCCTGGCTTCCCCAACTTGACAAGGCATTCATTTTCCACAATTTCCCATGGTTCAAACAGCACAAGAATAATACAAGGCAGAGAAAGAGAATGATCAAAGCAGATGTCTCCAGGTGTGTGCATATGTGTGTGTAATGTTGGTGATGAAACTCAAGGCTGTGTACATGATACACAAGTACTTGTTCACTGAACTAACTCTCTAGTCCTTGGTTCTTTAGAACAGGCATTGCTTTGCCATCTAGACTGGCCTTAAACTCATGAATCTCTTGGCCCTCCTCCTTCATGTTCAGCTGCTGTCTGTTAAGGAAATCTCATTAAAGCTTCTACTGGATACTTTCCATGATATTCCATTGCTCAGGAAAGAATCATGTGACTATGAATGATTTCTAGAGAGTCTGGTAAATCTAGTATTTAGTCAAGAAATCTATAAAACTCGCTGCAAATAAGTTCTATGAGTAGAAGACTATTGGGGAGGGGAAGGCTAATAGACTGTCTCAACAGCAGCCTTTAAAATGACAAAGATGCCCAATGTATCCAGAACAGAGTGAATAAGAGAGAGATTGGTTTCAAATTGAATCGGAGAATTATAGTATACGGAGATCAATTCTGAAGATTGTTGTCCAAAGATCACTTCCTTTGCTGTACATTAATGTCCCTTCCATAATCAAGGGGAATGATGGAAGAATTTCATTTCTTAATCACACAAAGACCAGTGCAGGGATTGTGAGAGATTCTCCGTCCTGAATTCCTCTGCTCCAGGAGGTGCCTCCAGAATCCATGCTGTTGTCTTATAGTTCTGCTATGTTGTGGCTTCAGTGTTATACTGGTGTCACACACCATCAGAAATTTTCAAGTTTCTGATTATTCAGCTCCATATCTTGGCCTGGGCTGGGACAAAACTCACAACACTCCAAGATGGTATAACATGGCCTCTGCTGCCTCTGCCTTCACCCTGCAACCTTTTCAGTCTGCCCACATCTAGACATTCTCCTGCCTCAGGCATGGCATCATGATGGAGGGTATGTGTCAGAGCAAAGCTGCTCATGTCATTAGAGCCAGAAAGGGGAGAGTGAAGGAAAGAGGAAATGGGGAGGGGTGAGAGAGGGTGGAGAGGGAAGATATAGAGAAGGAAAGAGACTGAGAGATCTTTCTGCTTCATTTCTGACTGACTTTGTGAGGTGATTTTATCAATAAGCTATGGTAGGCATGTATTAGGTTATGGCATGGTCATAGTAGCTTCCCTTTTGTCTCTTCGATACTTTAGCTTCCAGCCCACTCCCCCAAAAATGAAAACTTGAAATTGACCTTGAAATGCTAGGAGGTCGTGTGGAGAGGGACTGCCTAGGCAGTCATTCCAACTACAGCTGACACATAAGTGTCATGATGCACATTCCTGCCCCAGCTGGGTTTGCAACAAAATGAAGTCATATAACTGAATGTGTTCCTATGGATGAGCTTAGCCAAATGGGGCAGAAGAGCTGACCAGCTGAGTCCTACCAGAGTATCATGAAAAATCATAAATTTTTGTTGTTTTAACTACTAAGCTTTCAGATAGTCTGTTATTTTTGCAACAATAAATAAATAAAGCAGTGAAGAATGTTCATCCTTTTTTTTAATTAATGAATTACTTTTCATTGTGACAGAAGGTTCACTTCCCTCCTCTCCACAATGCAGAAGGACCTTTACAGAGATTCTAGAAGATGAGTAACAGAATTTGATTTATTCCCTAAGAGACTCGTTCTACTACTCTATATGAGAAAGGGTTTGAGGTCCCCATGAGTGAATAAAAATACAAGGAAGAGGTGGTCGCAGAAGTCAAAGTAAGATGACCAGAAACACCAGAACATCTGAGTACTTGCTAGACAGGCAAACAGTCCCACCCAAACCCTGACTCTAAGTAGGGCTTTCCAGATCATCAGTGTTCTATCACTGATGGGAAGGAATGCCACCAATCCTAAATAAAAGTCAGATGTTGTGCTCCACCCAGGTGCTGTCCTTCCAGTGTTGGAGGTAGGTTACAGTCTGGACATATTTTAGAGGAAGTACTGCTTATTTTAGTGACTATGTCAAGGAGATGAGATGAAGTGCTTGGAGTTTTAGCCCTAGTCAAGAAAGATGATTATAACACCAATGACTATAACATGGAACTATGGGCAAGCCCCCAACACAAAATTCCATTCAGAAGGAGTTTGAGATTGCTAGAATAGATCCAGCTGTGAGTAAGTGAAGGTCAATGCATAGGTCACCACAGATTACTCATGCTGGTGTGTCTGATGATTAAGGATGTTTCTGGCTACTTTGAGGTGGGGCTATACTGCTTTGCCCTGCTCCTATTTTGCAAACAAATGAAAAATATTAGTGAGCTCAAGTGTTAAACTTCCACAAGGAGAATTAAATTTAGAAAAGCACCTTGTCTTTGAGACAAAGCCCCGTGGCTTTCTTGGCACCCAGCATGCTTAGCTAGTGGACTTGGGATGATTAATGGGCCCGATTGTTCATGACCCACTTTTGGGCTCTTTCTTCCATTATAAACCTGGATATCTGGCTTGATTCCATCTCAACTGGAAATACAAACACCAGTACTAAAAACTCATAAATGAAAATAAACAGGAGCTATAAGCCAGTCACCTCTGGAGGGTTCGTTATTGATAGAGTGTGCCATATGTTATGGCTCCTGCCTTTGTATCTCTGTGTTGAGTTCTATTTGCTAAAATCTTCACAACTAGGACATGTCTAGGGTGACTGGCTTCTCTGGGTTTTGGGGATCAATGTTCATTGTTGAAAGCAACTTACTTTGGAGTATTTAGGACTTCTTTTGACCTTTACATTTCCTGCCAATATAATCCTCACCAGATGATAGATCATGGAAGATACTTGTCCTACTTTGGTATCTGTTTCTGTAATGAAGTACAGACCAAAGCAACCTAGGGGAGGAATGGGTTTGTTTGGTTGATAGGTTATAGTATATGAATATATGCTCCAAAATCATATAGCTGGATCTTGTGGTAGATGTATTTTCAGCTTTCTGAGGAGCCTCCACACTGATGCTCAGAGTGGCTGCACCAGTTTTCACTCCCACCAGCAATGATTAAGTGTTCTCCTTTCCCTGCATCCTGGCCAGCATCTGCTGTCACTTGCTTTATTAGTGTTGACCATTTTGGCTGTGGTAAGATGAAATCTCAAAGCAGTTTTAATGTGCATTTCCATGGCTAGGAATGTTAAACAATTGTAAGAGTTTTTCATCTAATTATGCTGAGACCTCTGATCAGTTCTATACTCTGTTTTTAATTTTTAAAAACGTTTTCTTGATTTTCATAGTTTTTTATGGTTGTTGTTTGTATATTCTAAATACTAATCACATATTAGATGTATAACTGGAAAGTTTTTTCCCATTCTGTAGGCTGCTGCTTTGCTCAAACTATGGTGTCCTCTGCCACACAGAACCTTTCCATTGGTCTTAATGCCTGAGCAATCTGGGTCCTGTTCAGAAAGTCCTTTCCTGTACCGACAAGTTCTATTGTATTCTCTTCTTTTTCTTCTATCTATTTGGGTTATCTGATCTTATAATGAGATATTTTATGCACTTGGAATTGAGTCTTGTGCAGGGTGATAGATTTAGATCTATTTGCATTCATCTGCATGCAGCTATCCAGTTTGTCCAGCACCATTTGCTAAAGTTGTTGTCTTTTCTCCAGCGTATATATGTGGTTTCTTCGTCAAAAATTAGGTGTCTGAAGGAATAAATTCTGTCCTGGACTTCAGTTTTGTTCTGTTGATTAATGTGTCTAGTTTTATGCCAATATCTTGCCGTTTATATTGTTATAGCTTTGTAGTATGACTTCAAATCAGGGATGTTGACACTTCCAGCAGTTCTTTTGTTATTTAGGATTATGTTTATTAATTTATGTACAGTTTACCATACCTTCATCTCTACAATGAAGCCAACTTAATTGCAGTGAGTGTGTTTATTTGTTTGTTTGTTTTTGGTTTTGATTTTGATTTTTTATGTAAAAGCATGAGGTTTATTTTGTGGCACATCACACTCAACATCCAATCAGTCCCTCGAGGCGAGTGATGAGAAGGTGACCCCGAATGGCTATTACAAGCAGTTTTTATACTTTTTAGGGGCACAAGTTACATCAGCAAGGTTACAGTTCAAACTTATTGGCTAAGATATTGACCTTTAAAACTATTGGCTAGCATGACATGCATTTGAACTCTACCTGAGACTTTCCAGAGGGTCAAGTGACTATCAGTACATTCTGAGAATTTTTTACTCAAGAGTGTTTCTGTGGGTGGAGAATAGAACTTGTCCTAGCCTTGACCCCTGGCAGGAGGGGGAAGCTGTAAGGAGGGTGTGGACTGGAAAAATCCCTTAGGGACCCTCATCCCCCCTTTTTCTTGTACAAGCTCCAATCCTGAAGCTACATTAAGGGGTCTTGGGTAACTAACTGTTGGCGCAGAATCATCAGTTGTACTGCTCTTATTCTCTCTTTTATGAAGGCTATAATCTTGTTCAGTATGCAAGGTCCAAAGGCCAACAATAGCAGGAGAACAATTAAGGATCCTAAAAAGGTGGATATGAGGGTGGTTAACCAAGGGGAGGTATCAAAAAGAGAATGAGACCAGCATTTGGAATTTTCTCATTTTCTTTGGCGTCACTCTAAACTTTCTTGAACTTTGGCTAGGGACTCTCTAATCACCCCAAGTGATTTACATAGAAGCAACATTCCTCATGTAATGTGGCACATAGCCCTCCCTGTTGTAAAAACACCCAATCTAGCACTCTTCTCTTGTGTAATATAGCCTCTGCCAGGGAATCAACAATACTTTCTAAATGGGAGATGGATTTCTCTAGAGGTTGAATATACTGTACAGTGAAGATCCCTGGGGAGTGGGGCATCTGCAGGTTTCACATGAGAAACCCAGGCTGCAATACCATCCACCTTGAGGGCTATGGGAGTGGTTAGCAGCACCAGAAAGGGTCCCTTCCACTGGGGTTCTAGTGACTGTGCCTGATGCATTCAGACGTAGACCCAGTCACCAGTCTGGAAGTGGTGAGGGGTCTCTGGTGTTCCTAAAGTGTATAAGGCAGATAGTTTGGGTAAAATCTCATGTTGTATTGACTGAAGGGCTTAGAGCCTCAAGAAGAGGTTCCTGTCAGTGAGTTGGGATACCTCCAGGGAGGGCCCAGTGGACACCAAGGGAGTTGGGGTACCAAACAGGATCTCAAAAGGGGTCAGGTTAAAATGATAGGGGGAGTACCAGGTTCAGAACAGGGCCAGGGGAAGGAGCACCACCCAGTCAGCACCAGTCTCCAAGGTCAATTTAGTTAAGATCGTTTTCAGGGTTCTGGGGACGTACTCACAATGGAGCTTCCAACTAGTCCTCAGTATCTCTGACAATCCCTGATTTACCTGAGAGACAAAAGCAGAACCATTGTCCTATCTAATTACCTGGGGGCACTCTGAACCTCAGGAAAATTTCCTCTAATATCTTCCTGGCTACCATGGTAACTGTTTCCTGCTTGGTGGGGAAAGCCTCAACCCATCCAGAGAAAGTATCTAAAAACACTAGCATGTATTTGTAACCCTATTTTCCTGTCTTAACTTCTGTAAAATCAACCTCCCAATAAATCCCAGGCAGGTCTAGCAGAATCTATCTGTCCGTGGGCTTTTTTTCAGTTGGGAGAGTTTTAATTACTAACTTTATTTCACTAGGAGTTACGGGTCCTATGTATCAAAAAATTACCCATTTCTTTAAGGTTTTCCAATATAGATTTTTAAAACATGTCCTTATGATTTTCTGAATTTCCTTTGTGTCTGTTGTAATATCTTTCTTTTCATTTCAATTAATTTTGATTTTATTTTATTTTATTCAGCAAAAATTTGTCTATTTTGTTGATTCTTTTAAATACTCAACTCTTTGTTCTAGTGATCCTTTGTATTTTTTGTTTGTTTGTTTGTTTCTATTTCATTAATTTAAGCTCTGAGTTTGATTATTTCTTCCCATCTACTCTTTTTGGGTGTTCTTTCTTCTTGTTTTTTAAACCTTTCAATTGTATCATTAAATTAGTAATATAAGATCTCTGGTTATTTTTAATATAGGCACATAGTGTTATCAATGTTCCTCTTAGAACCACCTTCATTGTGCCCATAGATTTTGGCATGTTGTAGTTACATTTTTCTTTAATTGTAAATGTTTTTCATTTTCTTCTTGATTCTATCTTGCTCCCATTTTTATTCAGTAGAGAGCTGTTTAATTCTCATGATTTTCTGTACTGCCCATAATTTCTATTGTTATTGATATCCAGCTTAAATCCATGCTTGTCCAATAGGATACTGACTATAATTTCAACTTTTCTATATTGGTTAAGATTTGCATTGTTGAGAATGTAAGCCGAAGACAAGACCATCCCCACCTGGTGCCAAGCAGCTAGGAGCCCAATATGACATCAGTATGGTGGCTGTGCAAGTGAGCAGACCACAGCTGAGATGACCCTCTCCCAGTGCCACACTGCAGGGGCATAGCACAGTACTCATGGGACCACTCCTGAGGTGTCCCCAGACACCTAGAGGCCCTGACCACCACTAAAATGAGCAAGTAAGTGGTGGAAGGTGGAAGAGAAAAGGAAGCAGGACGATATGTGCACAGTGAAACGAGGCAGAACTTGAGACTTGAGAGTAGTGAGAAACAGTCTGATGTATGTAGTTGGTGATGCCACCTAACGCCATGAAGAGGCCCTGGCCTGTGCTGCCACTGAGGGCCATGTCTGGGTCCCTAGCCCTGCAGCAACAGGTGTTTGTTACTACCAAAGGTCAAGTGGACATCCCTGGTCTGGGCTACCACCCAGGTCCATGTCAATGTCTGAAGGCTATTTAGAATGGGATCCTCCTCTCATTTGGGCATCATGGGACAGCTGGCCCTGAAAGTGACAGCAGGAGAGATGGCACCACCCCTCACCAACTGCACCACTTGGAAAAGTGGCCCCACACCTCCCAGGATGTACAGAAGAGCTAGCCCTGATTATTAGAGTTATGGGTGAGCCAGCCCTGAGGATGAGAGCATGGGAGAGCTGACACCACAACTTGTCTGCCCAGAGGCAGCATGAGCTAAGGAGAGATGGTCTCCCCAACCCTCTAGTCTCTCTCTCAACACCTATGGCAGGCAGCAGAGTTGACCCTGGGGTCATGAGAATAGGAGAGCTGGCCCTGTCCTTCACTATCTACAAAACTTGGGAAGCTTGCCCAGGCCTTTGCCTGCTGTAGCACTTGGGGGAGTGAACCCTGCACTTCACCTGGAGAGCAAAATAGAGCTGGCCATGCTAGTGTTGGCCCACTGCAAGGGCATGAGAGTGGGAGAGCTGGCTATGCCCCTTGCTGGCTGGGAACAGTGCTGGAGAGCTTGTCCTGATGGTGTAGGTACAGAAGAGCTGGCAGGTTGACCAACGAAGATACCTCCTAGACCCAGATCTAGGGCTTTGAGTTGGTCCACCTCAATATTTACTCCATCAATGAACTCCTAGAGTGCATGAAGGGGCCAGTCCTACAGATCCAAAGCTTCAGGATTTCCATGACAAAGGGCAACAACAGAATATCTGAAAGGAGTTCCAATGAGGTTCTTGGATTGATAGTGTGGCAGGTTCCAGTATTCAAGTATAGCAAAGGCCTTGAACCAGATCAATGACTCATTACAACAAACGTTTGTGAGCAAAGACATATGTACAAAAGGGTAAACTGTGAGACACACTGTGACACACTGCAACTTCTACAATTAAATTTTTCTTTATTTTTTGGGGGGAGGTTGTAAGGGTGGAGGGCAGTAGGTAAGAGGAGATGGAGAAATGAGTGGGATTGGAGTGCATGATGTGAAATTCATAATGAACCAATACAAAATTAAAAGGACTTGTCTCTCCCTTTTTAAAAAAAAAAAAAAGAATTATTTATTTATTTATTTATTTATTTATTTATTTATACGAGTACACTGTAGCTATCTTCAGACACACCAGAAGAGGGCATCAGATCCCATTACAGATGGTTGTGAGCCACTATGTGGTTGCTGAGAATTGAACTCAGGACCTCTGGAAGAGCAATCAGTGCTCTTAACCAATAAGCCATCTCTTAATGTGTGTTCAATTTTAAAGAGTATTTCATAGACTTCTGAGAAGTAGGTATATTGTTTAGTATTTAGGTGGAATTGTAGATATCTTTGTGCATGGAACTGAGGAATCTTATATCCCAGAGGGAAGTTAAAACACATGCTTATATATCTGATATAACCTGTAATATGGAAGTACAGTTTCTATATTTTTAAGGTTTTTCAAGACAGGGCTTCTCTGTGTAGCGTTGGCTGTACTGGAATTCACTCTGTAACCAGGCTGGACTCAGGGCCTAGAAGTCATAGAGATCCAACCTATTTCTGCTTATCAAATGCTCAGATTGAAGGCAAGTGCCATCACCACCCAGCTCAATTTCTACATTTTAAAAGCACAATACATGTAATTTGTTCTCTTTTCCAACACCACAGTTCTCCAGGTTTGAGGAGAGTCCAATGTGGCAGTCATTCTTGGTGCCCTTGTCATATTCCAGTTTTGTCTCCTCTGTATTTATGTGTTATCTTGGTTGTGTCTGTGGGTTTCTAGATGGTTCCTCTGCCCTCCAGAAGCTTGTTTTTCCACAGAGGTGTTTAGTAGTCACTACCCTCACACATGGAAAGAGAAAGTTGGAGAATAATTCTCTACCCTGGGTAGACGAGTTCTGAGATAAATATGCAATGTGCCTCACAAGATTTAGTTGGACTAAGTTATAATCAGTAATAATTTCCATAATTACATTTTTATCTTTTGATCCTCATATGTCAACACCTCACTATGTTTTCTCCCTACAAACACTTGTACTCTCTATCTCTTTTGAGAGACAAATCTGGAGACACACCCAGTATGTCAGACTTGTCTTCTTCAAAATCATAGTTCTTGGGCACTAAGGAGTGGAGATATCTTGATACCTCAATCTCTAAGTCACTGTTGGTCTTGTCTCTACTGCATGACACACAGTCTATGTCCAAGGAAGCCTTCTGTATTGAATGGTCCTTTCCTTCAATAATAACTTATAAAGTAGTAAAAATGAAGCTTTTCAAGCCAGTGGCATGCCTTTGTATCTCAGGTGTTGCAAGATCCTGGGCCTTAGAAGCCTGTGTCATTGAGAGCCCCTGAAAGCTTTGTTGCTTCTCTTCTTCAAAAGCTAGAAAACTGTGTTCTTGTGGCTCTGCTACTCTATTTATACTGTCTTTTGATCTTCTGTCTTCGCCCTCTGTGTTCTCTATTTCTGCATAAATGGAATGGACCATAAGTTGGCAAAACCTTGTTTACAGAAGACTTTATCAGCACATTTAATGCTGATGTGGCATGACAGAAATATGGATGAGTATGCTTTCATTCAATTTTTTGAGACATAAAATGTTTTAATTTTTTCTCAATCTCTCTCTCTCTTTCTCTCTCTCTCTCTCTCTCTCTCTCTCTCTCTCTCTCACACACACACACACACACACACACACACACACACAGGAAACAAAGAGTCTTAACTCTTAGGACAAAAGTAGATGAAAGGCTGGACTTAGCCTGTGGTCATTCTTTTTGGCTTTTTGGTTAGACTTTCAAAAGCAAAGGTTTGTTTCGACCTTATTGTCCTACTAAAGTCGTTTCTGAGGAGTGTTATTCAAGGCAAACCTAATTAGTGCTGGGATTGTATGGGCCATGTTTCAGTGTATCAGCTACAAATAAATTCTTCAAGAATAGGCATAATATCCTTTGCGTTTTCCTCATAGAGAGCTTTGCACAAATTAATTTGTGATAACATGAAAAGCAGGAAGAATACTTGTTTTCCTTTGTTGTGGCAAGTGCTATACTGTACAATTTTACTCAGTCATTTCCTCATCTAAAGAAGAAATGACAAAACCTATACTAATAAGTTTCCATGACAACCAAATGATACTATGTCTTTAGCAAATTTTCATTGTTAATTATAATTACAAAATGTCAGGTAGCATTGTGATCATGGTTTTAAAACAAATTTTAAATTGAGAGTTTCACACATGCATATAATATGCTTGGATCTAAGCCATTCTCCATTTGTTCCTCTTCCATTCCTCCCCTATTTCCCCAAACCAACTCTTTTCTCTGAACGTCATCTTCATGCTTCACTGAGTCCAGTAAGTACTGCCTGCATGTGCATAGGTAAGTAACTGTCTACTGCAGCAAGGAGAGCCATTCAGGGGCTACAGCCTTCAAAGTATTTATCTTTCTCTTTCCAGGAACTATCAGATGTTTATGGATGAGCCACCATGTATGTGTTCTGTCCTGTCCATGCTGGAATTTTGGCTGACTTGATCTAGTGAATACACTCATAGATTATATAAGTTCATGTGTGTTGTGGCCCTGTCATGTCCATCAAATAATGTTTTGTCACAGGTGTCCACTACTTCTGGCTCTCAGGATCTCTCTGTTCATCTCTTCTGAGATTATCTCTGGTCCTAGGGTAAGGGGTGTGATATAGATGTCTAGTTTAGTGTTGAACATTCCACAGTCTTATTCTCTGCATGCAAAATTCTTGTGTTAGTTACTGCTTTAATGAAGATTGAGCAATGCATTAATCTATGGAAATAAAGAGAAAAACTAAGGGGCAGTTTAATACTATGTCCACTTAGCAGAATAATAGTCATAGATTCTCCCCTAGGTCCTAAGACCTAGCCAGTCATAAGCTTTGGATCTAGTTAAAAATACCAGGCACGAGTTCTGTCTTGTAGAGTGGACTTTAAACCTAATTGCAAAGTGTTTTGCTACTAATTTAACAGTTGTGCTATGACCATCCAGGATAGTTACTATTGGAGTTTGCAGAGTTCATACCTGGGTGAGCTGGCTGAGCACTCTTTTTTGGTAGTGGGCATAGAGCTGCCTGGCACTATGGAAGATAGTAGGAATGCAGCTTCTAGATCTGTACTTATCAGTATGCTATGGCTCTAGTATGTGTTGTCCTCAGCAATAGAATCCTAACATCAAGTTCTGGAGGATAACCAAGAGAAATGGTAACAGCCTGTAATAATTAGGAGGGGGTCTGCCACTGGCTAAAAACAACAAAAGTGGTAATGCATTCCTGGCACTGGGCCTTTTATTGGATTGCCTGTGATAGCTGGAAGAAGCATTGTCCCATTGCTACAGGGAAATTCCTTCCAGTGAAATTTCAAATGTAGCATTCACACATAAAGAACATGGGACATTTATTTTTCTCACTCAGAATGAGTTCCACTCATTCTGAAAATTCATTTTTCTCAAAGCTGAACAGTATATTTGTGTTAATGTACATTTTCATTATCTGTTCATCAGTTGATGGGCATGTTGGCCCTTTTGCTTTCTGATTACTGTAAATAAAGCATCAATGAACACAGATGATCAAGTATCTCTGTAGTAGGATTCAGAGTCCTTTGAACATATTTCTGAGTGGTATGAGTAGGTATATGGGTATATGGTAGATTTATTCCTAGCTTTTTGAGAAACCTTCACACTAATTTCCACAGTGTCTGCACAAATTTGCAACCCTAACAACAGTAAATAAGGGTTTCCCTTTCCCACATCTATGCCACCATACAGATTCAGTGCAACCCCTATCAAACCTCAAATATAATTCTTCACAGAATTTGGAAAATTATCTTATAATTCATATGTAAACACAAAAGACCCAAGAAATCCGAAACAACCTTGAATGATGAAAACATTGCTGGAGGAAACACCATCCCTAAATGTAAGTTATATTCCAGAACTATAGTAATAAAAACAGTATTGTACTGGAATATAAACTGACACATAGAATCCACTAGTCTTATCACCAGATTTGTAGGAGACAATCTACTGTGACCTCTCCTTCCTCTATGCCCTCATTTTTAGGCATATGCAGATCCCGAGGCCACACCCAGCTTTCCTCCATCCTGTGGATCTCTCAGACTCTCACCTCCTAATCTATCCCCATTCTTTTGAATCAGCTCCTAATACTTAGTGGCCAAACCTTGTAGGATCCCAGAAGCATTTCCTACCATGTAACCTGCAACCACCACACTTTCCAGAGAGAGGGCAACAGAAAACAATCAATGGAAGGCCCACTTAACAAACACAAAATCAGATATCAGTACCAAACCCAGATACCTAGACAACAGCATAAAATAATAACCAAAACATCCAGGAAAACATGTCTCACTAGGACCTAACAATCCTTCTAATGTATCCTTTAGAAATGAAATATAGCTAAATAGCTAAAACATAACACAAAGCAATTATGAATTGGATCTTATAGAGATTATGAATAAAGCCATTAATGAAATCTATGAATGCACAAACAAGGGAAGGAAATAAATAAAATAGCTCGAAACTTGAAAGCAGAAATAAATCAATGAAGAAAACACAACTGAAGAAAATCTAGAAATGAAAAATTTAGGAACTTGAACAGGAACCTCAGAGGCAAGCTCCACCAACAGAATACAAGAGATGGAAGAAAGAATCTCAGGTATTGAAGGCAAGATAAAAGAAATAATTATCTTGGTCAAAGAAAGTATTAAATCTGAAAAATATCCAGGCACAAAACATCCAGGAAGTCTGGTTCACCAGGGCAAGATCAAAACTACAATAGGAATAGAGGAAAAAGAATCCCAGTAAAAGACCCAGAAAATTTTCACTAGTTTCCTTATTTATTCATTTTCCATCCCAACCACAGCTCCTCTCTCTCCTTTCCTCCCAGTCCCACCCTCAGAAACATCTCCCCTTATTACTTTATCCCCTTCTCTGAGGAGAAGGGGAAGCCCACTGTGAGTACCAACCAGCCTGAGTACATAAAGTTGAGCATGATTAAGCACATCCTCTCTCATTAAGGCCAGACAAGGCAGCCCAGCCAGGGAAGGGAATCCAAAGGCAGGCAACAGAGTCAGAGACAGCCTTCAGTCCAATTGTTAGGGGACTCACATGAAGTTCAGGTTGTGCATCTGCTACAACTGTGTAGAGGGACTAGAAGAAAATTTTCCCAACCTACAGAAGGGGTTGCTTATCAAGGCCCAAGAAGCACACAGGACACCAAATAGACTGTATCACAAAAGAAATTCCTACAAACTATAATAAAAGCATTAAACATACAGAACAAATAAAGAACATTAAATTCTACAAGGAAAAAGATTAAGTGGTATATAAAGGCAGACTTATTAGAATATCACCTGATTTTTTGATGGAGACTCTAAAAGCCATAGGGAATTGGATAGAAATTCTATAAACTCTAAGAGACCACAGATGCCAGCCCATACTATTATACACAACACAACTTTTGTTCAAAATAGGTGGAGAAAGAAAGACATTCCACAATAAAACCAAGCTAAGAGTATCTATCTATACACACAGCTCTACAGAAGACACTAGAAAGAAAACTTTAACGTGAAGAAGTTACCCACACCAAAAAAAAACAAAAACAAAAACAAAAACAAACAAAAATACACAAGGAATAATCAAGCAAGCAAATCAAAAGGTGAGGATAAAGGCCCACACCACCACAACAAAGTAATGGAAATCCAAAAATACTGTTAGTTGATAACTCTTAACATCAGTGGTATCAAGTCCCCAATAAAAAGTCACAAGACTCGAAGATTGGATTTGAAAACAAGATCCATTCGTCAGCTTCATTCAAGAAACACACCTTAACATCAAAGATAGACATCACCTCAGGGTAAAAGAATAGAAAAGGGGAGCCTAAGTGAATGGAACTATGAAGCAAGCCAGTATAGCCATTTTACCATCCAACAAAGTAGACTTCAAATCAAAACCAATTAGAAGAAATAGAGAAGGATACTACATATTCACAAAACATTGGTTAAGAGAGCACTGCAATTATTAACATCTATGCACCAAACATGGGGCACCCAACTTTATAAAAGAATCACTTTTATAGCTAAAATCATATAATGATATACACAATGATAGTGAGAGACTTCAATGCCCTAATCTTGCCAAATGAAAAATCATCCAGAACTAAACAAAAATAGAGAAATACAGAATTAAATAATGTCATAAACCAAATGGAGCTAATGTTATTTACAGAACATTTCACTCAAACACAAGAAAATATATCTTCTTCTCAGCAACCTACGGAACTTACTCAAAATTGACTAAATACTTGTGTAAAAAGCAAGTCTCCACAGATATAAGAAAGTTGAAATAATATCCTGTATCCTATCTGACCATCACAAATTAAAGTTAGATATCAACAAAAACAGAAACAGAAAGCTAACAAACTCCTGGGCACTGAACAAATCACTACTATATGAAAAGTGGGCCAAAACAGAAATTTAAAAAAAAATAAACTTTTTAGAATGGAATGAAAATGAAAGCATGGACATCTCCAAACTTATAGGACACAGTGAATGGGTTCCAAGAGGTAAGTTCATCACACTAAACACCTATGTCAAAAAACTGGAGATAGCTCATATTAGTAATTTAATGGCACACATGAAAACTCTAGAAGAAAAGGAATAAATAACCAAAAGGAATAGACAGCAAAATAATTAAGCTCAGAGATTAAATCAATAAGAAACAAACAAACAAATAAATAGTAATACAAAGAATCAATGAAACAAAGACTTGGTTCTTTGAGATTTATTGACAAACTCTTAGCTAAATTAACTAAAAGGCAGAGAAAGAAGAAAGGGCATGGGGGAATAGAGGGGGATATAATTGGGTATTGGGTGGGGGAAAAGGACTGAAATCCCTGAGGGCCAGTAGAAAGAATGGAGACATGCAACCTCAGGAAGTAGGAGGATGGGGGAACCCTCCAGAATGTACCAGAGACCTGGGAGGTGAGACACTCTCAGGACTCAAAGAGAGACCCCTTAGATGAAATGCCCTACATTGGGGAGAGGGAACTTGTAGAGCCCACCTCTAGCAGAAAAACAGGACATCACATGAGGGATGGGGTTGCCATCCCACAGTCAAAACTCTGACCCATAGTTGTTCCTGTCTGAAAGAACGGCAGAGATGGAAATGGAGAGGAGACTGAGGAAAAGAAGGTCCAGTGAAAGGTACAAAGTGGGATCTAGCTCAAGGGGAGGCCCCAAGACCTGACACTATTATGGAGGCTATGGAGTGCTCACAAAAAGGGACCTATCATGACTTCCCTCTGCAGCTGAAAGAGCCAGATGCAGATATTTGCACCATATCAATGGACAGAAGCTGCTGGCCCTTGTGGTTAAATTAGGGGGAAGTTGGAAAAGGCTGGGGAGGAGGGCGGCCCTGTGGGGCCTGCTGATATGAGGCCCCCAACACATATACTTCAGAGGACTTCTGGGTCTCGGTTAGTCAGAAAGGATGCACTTAACTCTCAAAAGACTAGAGGCCCCAGGGAGTTTAGAGGTCTGGTGGGGTGGGGGTGGGGACATCCTCGTGGAAACAGGGGGCAGGGAGGAGGTATGGAATGTGGAACAGTCAGAGGGTGGACCAAGATGGGAATAAAATCTGTAGTTTAAAATAAATCAATAAATAAAAAACCAAAAAACCTGTACTCCATCCACCAAATTGGAAAATATAAAAGAAATGGGTAATTGAACACATATGCAATTTAAACAGACCTATGGCCTATAACTTCTAGTGAAATAGAAGTGAAAATTAGTCTCAAAAAACAAACAAACAAACAAACAAAAAACAGGATGAGATAGTTTTTGGTCAAAATTAAAAATTCTACTAGACTTTCAAAAAAAAGGATTAATGTCAATGCTCATCAAATTAGTCCACAAATAGAAACTGCCCAATTCTTTCTTTGAGATAATCCTGACACCTAAACCACATAGACTCAACAAGGAAAAATAATTACAGACCAATTTCCCTTAAGAACATAGATTCAAAAAATCTCAATAAAATTATTGCAAACTGAATACCAGGACACATCACAAAGATCATCTATCACAACCAACTAGACTTTAGCCCAGAGATGCAAGGATGGATCAACATTCATAAATTGATAATGGTAATGCACAATATGAAGAGACTTAAAGCCAAAAATCATATGATCATCTCATTAGGTGCAGAAAAGGCATTTGACAAAATCCAATATCCCTTCATGATAAAAGTGCTGGAGAGACTAGGGATACAAGGAATATATTTCAAAATAACACAGTCAATTTACAGATAGTGCCTACCTAAATGGAGACAAGCTCAGAGCATATCTACTAAAATCAAGAGCAAGACAAGATTGCCCACTCTTTACATACCAGCTTAATATAATAATAGAATTCTAAGCTAGAGACACAATACAACTGAAGGAGATCAAAGGAATACAAATAGGAAAGAATGAAGTCAAAGTATCTTTATTTACAAATGATATGACTGCATACATAAATGATCCTAAAAACTCCACCAAGTAATTCCTATAGCTGATGGACACTTTCAGCACAGTAGCAGGATACAAAGTTAATAAATAAAAATCAGTAACCATCTTACTTACAAATGACAAATGGACTGATAAGCAAAAATGATTATGTGTTTTAGGTATAAGGTAGAATAGTCTCTGACACATGTAGTGGTGGTTCTGTAGAAGACATATATTTAGAGACTAGAAAATGGATATGATCTAGTCTTTTATCTCTATTATGCTACTGTGTGACCTTGGATTGGACTTATGTAGGATGAATGATAATCATGTTCTTAACTCAACTTTAACGTGGTAATTAAATGACTATGATATAAGCATGTTATATTTAACTACAATTTTTGATATCTAAGATAGTGTTGTGTGCATAAACAAAAAATTACTAAGAAGGTCCCTTGTGTATAATTTTAGTACACATAGTGTATAAAATCTGGTAAATGCATCTTGGAGTTTAAATAAGGAAATGTCTTTAAATAAATAATGTTAAGTTGACAAAACTGATATAATTAAATGTATTTATTATATAATTATTTGTATAATTATGCTATATTGTTATTATATAATTATATAATTAAAGCCCCAAGACAGTCAACTTTTAGTCAATAAAATTGGAAATAATCTTGAGTGATCCAAACCTAACTAAATGAGTCCTTAAAATGGACTGGACTTTTCACAGTGGAAGTGATACAAACAGGATTCAGGTTCTAGCTTTGAAAAAGCAAGATGTGGGGGCTTAAAGAAGTCCTATTGATCTTGTAAAATATTGTGACACAGAACCAAAGAAATTTAGGAACTAAAAATGACCCCTAACCAGTAGCCAACATGCAAGTGGAGTAGCTAGCTGTAAGTACAAAAACTGAATTCTTAAAAATCCTTGAGTTTTAGGATCATGAACCTTGGGGCATCATAATCTAGATAATTCACGTTTGAGTAGAGAATGATCCATGGTATGATGCCTCCACTTCTGAACTGTAAAATTGTAAATTTTGTAATAAATCTGTGGTTCTTTATTTTACAGCAATAGAAGACAGATACAGTACCAACATAGCCAAATGGGTGATGAAAGTAACTAAATAAAATAATACAATAAAATGTTAAAATTTATGATAGATGTAGCCTGTTCATATGTTCTGCATTTTATTCTGTGAAGTGTTGAATTAGTGATGGTACTGAGGGGTGGGGCTGTCTGGACTGTGGGTTTGAAGTCCACCATTTCTTATGAGCCGAAGAGTCTTTGGAAAAGGAATATCTGTGGGATTGGAACATAAAGTTTATTTTCTTATAATATTAACTTATAAAGCAAGTAGAGTTTCAAGAATAAAGCAATGACTAGGTGTGTGAAATACTAGCGAGAGGTTTAGATCAGCATGGGTAGTATGACACTATTCTTATGTCTACTCACCTCATATAGGGAACCAGTGACAGACCAAAGTAAGGATACCAGCAAAATCTAACACAGTAAGCCAATGACTTTTATTGGGGTTCCTTGCAGGAATGTGGAAGAGAAGTTACTTACAGGAGCAGAAATAGCTCAAAGAAAACTGTGTCACCAAAACTGCCCAAGCATGGATGACCGCTGATGAAACCTGGAAATCAGGTGTGCATTGAACAACATACAGGCAATTTTACAAAGTATAATGTCATTTCCAGGTAGCTCAGTAGATCTGAGACCCTTCCAAGCAGCTGATCTCTGCTTCTTTTAGTCAGCTCATTGGTCTCTGCTTCTTGCAGGAAGCTCAGCTGATCTGAACCTGTCTCTCAGCAGTCATTAATGTTATGTACTTATTTTTAGAATTGGATGGATCTGGCCAGTTTCATGGACTTCCTAAAGCTATGAATTGTTAAAAAGCTTTTCTGCAAGAGTATTCTGGTTAAGTTTCTGTGCCCATGTTAAGTACCATGACAAGAAGCAACTTGCAGAGGAAAGAGTTTCTTTCGCTTTAAGGTTGTAGTACATCGTGAGGGAAAGTAAGGACAAGATTTCGAACAGGAACCTGGAGGAAGGAACTGAAGCTTAAGCCATGTAGGAACACTGCTTACTGGCTTGCTCTTCATGCCATGTTTAGCCTGTTTTCTTATTGCATCTAGAACAACCTACCCTGGTGTGGCACCATCCAGAGTGACCTAGGCCCTTCTATTTCAATTATTAATTAAGAAAATACATCCACAGACTTGTCTACAGGCCAGTCTGGTGGAAATATTTTCTCAATTGAAGTTCCACTTTCTCAGATGATACAAGCTATTGTGTGGTCGTTTGAATGAAAATGACAAGACACTTAGAGGTTCATATGTTTGAATACTTGATCCCCAGTTAACATAACTGTTTAAGAAGGATTGGGTGTGGCCTAGTTGGAGGACATTTGTCACTGGGAACAAGTTTTGGTGTTTCAAAAGACTCACAAAATTCCCAGTATGCTTCTCTGCCTACTTATGGATCAAGATGTGAGCCACTTACTGTCACCATGCAGACTCTCCATATCATGGACTGTAAGCCCATTTAAATGCACTGTTTTTATAAGTTGTCTTGGTCATGGTGTTTTATTACAGCAGTAGACAAGTAATCAAGACAGAATGTTTCATCTTTCTTTCAACTCCCTGTGAAGTTGTTTGCTTCAGCAGCAAATATAGTAAGATTAGAACAATACAGAAAAGACTAGCATGGCCCCTGTGCAAAGATGACACATATTTATGAAGCATTCCATAGTTTTCTTTTCAGGGTTTTGGAGTTGTATCAAATTGTGAAATTACATCATGTATTATAAAGCTGTGGTTCTCAACCTTCCTAATGCTGAGATCTTTTGGGACAATTCCTCATGTTGTGGTGACCCCCACCATAAAATTATTTTCATTGCTACTTCATGTAATTTTGCGACTGTTATTTATCAGAATGTAAATATAAATATCTGTGTTTTCTGATGGTCTTAGGTGACCCCTGTGACTCCCCAAAGGGGCCAGTTGTTGAGAAGCACTAATTGTAAAGGCCAGATATATTAAGTTAGCTGTCAATAAATGTTAACAGTCACACACACACACACACACACACACACACACACACACACACACAAACTTGTGTCCTAAGGAGCTTCCTCCCAAGATGGAATGTTTTATCTTATAGGAAATTGCTACATAACAACATGTAAAAGAGACCCATAAGATTTGGCTGGGTGAAGGTCCTCCATATCTTGAGCAAGTGTCTATTACAAAGGATGGAGCCATATAAGTAATCATAAGGTCCACATGTACCATCCCCTGACATTTTACAAGAGGGCTAAAACTGTTCAGTTGGGAAATAGTCTTTCTAGGAACGATGGTGGGGCAATATTCCACATGCTAAGCAGTGGAACTAGATCTTTTTATCACATACAATTAGAATTAAGAATGGATCGATGGAACTGGGAAGATGGCCAAGTGGATAAAAACCCTTGCCTCTATATCTTGACAGTCCCAGTTCAATCCCAGGGACCCACATAATGGAAGGAGTAAATGGACTCTGCAAATTTTCCTCTAACCTATAGTTGGGTGCCTCAGAGCACATGCATATACACCCCTACACCATGTAAATAAATTAATACATAAATCTCTTAGAAGAAAAAGGACAATTTAGTACTGTGTGAATTAAGCAATGATTCTTTAAATATGATCAACCCCAGAGGCATGAAAATCAGCAAAAGAAACAGACTAAATGTCATTAAGAGAAACCACAGCATCTTTCTTCTTTTTGAGACTAGGTCTACATAGCCTTGGCTGGCTTGGAACTCATATGTAGACCAGGCTGGCCTCAAATTCACAAGAGATTTACAGGTCTCTGTCACCCAAGGTCTGGGAATAAAATGAGCCACCATGTTTAGCAAATCTTTTGTCCTTTAAAAGAGACAACATTTTAAAAATGAGTAGGACATAGGCAAGCCATAAAATGAGCAAAAATTTAAATCACACATCTAAAAAGGGACTCAGCCTGAAATGTATGAAGGACATCTGCAATTCACCTATAAATATCAGTCAATCAATTTTAAAAAGGCCAAGGCTCTGAACAGATATTTCTGGATTAAGAAAGACAAGAAAATGAAAGACAAAAAGCTATACAGGTAATCGATATGTACACTAAACATGCTTGATTCCAGTAGCCATCTCGGTAACATAACTCCTCCCCCAGACACACAGAGGCAGGGATGGTTAATAAAAAATGGTAATATTGCAACAGTGATCTCTGAAAAATTCCATCTGTCCCATCCATCCAACAGGCTTTCCCGTTTCCTCTCTACTGTTCCAGGTACTGCACAGTCCCCTCAGGACTGCTTATGTCCAATCTGTTCACTGCTCAGTTTCTCTTTAGATGACAGCTGTCATGTTTATCAAGTAACCGTGTCTGTTCTTTCCTGAGTGTAATTTTTTATACCCTGCCAGTCTCTCTTAGTTTTTCTTGGTTCAAATCATTTTCCATTGCTAACTTGGGGACTTGGCATGGGAAACATTGTAATGAAAGTATTCCAGTTTTCTTCTGTTTTGGAACACATGCTATGATCAAAAGCAAATCTTAGAGGACAAAATATTAAAACTCCAGTTTACAGGTTACCATTGTGGGAAGTCAAGGCTGGAAATTGAAGCAAAAGGCATGGAAGAACACTGCCTGCTAGTTTGCTCCATCATCCATGCTTAGCTAACATATTTTTCAATCAATCGATTGATTGATTAATTAATTAATTAGTTAACTTTACATTTGGACCACAGCTTCCCCTCCCTCCTCTCTTCCAGGTCCTTCCCTTTACCTCCCCCTCCCCTAGCCCACCCTTCCTCTGTTTCTTTTCAGAAAAAGGGAGCCCTCCCACAGATATCAAGTAACCCCATCATATCAAGTTGCAGTAAGACTATGCACATCCTTTCCTGTTGAGGTTAAATGGGGCAGCCCAGTAGGAGGAAATGGTCCCAAAGTCAGGCAACAGAGTCAGAGACAGCCCCTGCTCCTGCTGTTAGGTGTGGAACTTGAAGACTAAGCTGCACATCTGTTTCATATTTGCAGAGGGCCTAGGTCAGTTTCCTGAAGGCTCCCTAGGTGGCAATTCAGTCTCTGTGAGCCTCTATGGACCCAGTTTAATAGATTCTGTAGGTTTTCTTATGGTGTCCTTGACTCCTCTGGCTCCTACAATCTTTCCTCCCCCTCTCCTACAGGATTTCCCAAGCCCCACCTAATGTTTGGCTATGGATCTCTGTATCTATTTCCATCAGTTTCTGGGTGAAGCCTCTCTGATGACAAATTATGCTAGTCTCCTGTCTGCAAGTAGGACAGAATATCATTTGCAGTGCCAGGAGTGGACTCCCTTTCATGGCATGGGTCTCATTCAAGCTGGGCCAGTCATTAACTGGCAACTCCTTCAATTTCTGCTTCACCTTTACCCCTGCACATCTAATAGGCAGGACAAATCATAGGTTGAAGGTTTGTGGTTGGGTTGGTGTCCCAATCCCTCCCCTGGAAGTCTTGCTTGGTTTCAGAAGATGGCCAATTCAGGCTCCATATCTCCCATTGCTATGTAGATATAGCTTGACACAAGCTGGAGTTATCACAGAAGAAGGAGTTTCAGTTGAGAAAATGCCTTCATGAGATCCAGCAGTAAGGCATTTTCTCAATTAGTGATCAAGGGGGGAGGACCCCTTGTGAGTGGTACCATCTGTGGGCTGGCAGTCTTGGGCTCTATAAGAAAGCCAGCTGAACAAGCCAGGAGAAGCAAGCAAGCCAGTAAGCAGCATTCCTCCATGGCCTTTGCATCAGCCCCTGCTCCTTGACCTGCTCGAGTTCCAGTCCTGACTTCCTTTCATAATGAACAGCATTGTGGAAGAGTAAGCTGAATAAACCCTTTCCTCTCCAACTGGCTTCTTGGTCATGATGTTTGTGCAGGAATAGAAACCCTGACTAAGACAAATTGGTACCAGGAGTGTGGTATTCCTGTGAAAACCTGACCATGTTTTGGGGAGGAATGTGGAAGGACCTTGGAACTTTGAGCTAGAAGAACCACTGGGATGTTAAGAGCTCTGTGGGGTGTTCTGTAGGAGCTTGGGAGATAATGTTGAGCACAGTGCAGAAGATGGAGGCCTGGCTTGTGAAATTTCAGAGGGAAGATTAAAGACTCTTATCAGGGCCATTGCTATATTGACCCTGAAGATTCTGTGGTTTTGGTTAGCAGGGGCTGAAGGATCGCCTGTGATTAACAAGATACCAGAACTACTAAAGCAATACCATTAAATTACTGAGACTATTGATGCTGGTTAGCTGAAGTTGGGAAATTGGGGGTGATTGAGAAGAGACCAGCATCAATGAGGTGAAATCTTCTGAGAAGTGTTTTCTGAGAGCACAGAGGCTGTGTTCCAGAGATAGCCAAGGTTGTACCTTGTGCGGTGGCTGGACTTGGTAATGTGTAAGAGTCACCCAGGTAATGTGTAAGAGTAGCTGAGGCCTCGGCACCATGAGAGGCCATGGAAGGCCACTGGTGAAGATGCAGCCTCAGTTGCAGTTGACAGCCCAGGATTGAAGGGGTCATGCAAAGGAGGTGAGGCTTGGCACCATGGTAAAGCCTAGTTGCAGCAGAAGGAAGCAGTGTTTTAGAGATGCCAGTACCATGAGATGACCACCATGAACAGCAGCAGCAATTGAGTACAGGCATCTGGAGCCTAGAAGACAAGGTGTGTGCTACAAAGGGCAGAGCTGGAGAAGTGACTCAAGCCCTTGGAGTAATCCAGAAGATGGTGAGTGGATCCCAGACATTGGACAGTTGGAGTTTGTTTTTGCTTTTGATTGTGACTGTGCCCTGATATAATTTCCCTCCTGAAGAAAGAAGGTATTTTAGTGGAGCCCACAGTTAAGAGACTTTGAATTTTTAAAAGACTTTGAATTTTAAGAGATTGGATGTTTAAAAGGGACTGAAATATTAATATGTAAGAATTTGCAAAGACTATGGGCTTTTAAAGTTATTTAGATCTTGGGGATGAATAAGAAAGTAAGGGTCTAGACTTAATGGTGATGTGTTTGTGTGTCAAGTTGACAAAGGGTCGATTGTACTGGCTAGTTTTGTTTGTCAACTTGACACAAGCTGAAGTTATCACAGAGAAAGGAGTTTCAGTTGAGAAAATGCCTTCATGAGATCCAGCAGTAAGGCATTTTCTCAATTAGTGACCAAGGGGAAAGGGCCCCTTGTGAGTGGTACCATCTGTTGGCTAGTAGTCTTGGGCTCTATAAGAAATCCAGCTGAGCAAGCCAGGAGAAGCAAGCAAGCCAATAAGCAGCATTCCTCCATGGCCTTTGCATCAGCTCCTGCTCCTTGACCTGCTTGATTTCCAGTTCTCATTTCCTTTTGTGATGAACAGCAGCAAGGAAGTGTAAGCTCAATGATTCCTTTCCTCCCCAACTTGCTTCTTGGTCATGATGTTTGTGCAGGAATAGAAACCCTGACTAAGACACCATAGCCTCAGTAATAGCATCAGGCCTTGGGGTCTCCTCTTGAGCTGGATCCCAATTTGGGCCTGTTACTGGGCCTCCTTTTCCTCAGGCTCTCCTCCATTTTTGTCCCTGCAGTTCTTTCAGACAGGAACAACTATGGGTCAGAGTTTTTGACTGTGGGTTGGCAACTCCATCCCTCCTTTGATGGCCTCTCTTTCTACTGGAGGTGGGCTCTACAAGTTCCCTCTCCCCACTGTAGGGCATTTCATCTAAGGTTCCTCCCTTTAAGTACTGAGAATCTCTCACCTCCCAGGTCTCTGGTACATTCTAAAGGGTCCTCCCACCTCCTACCTCCTGAGGTTCCCTGTTTCCATTCTTTCTGCTGGCCCTCAGGACTTCAGTCATGTTTCCCCTACCCAATACCTGATCATGTTCCCCTCTTCCCTTCCCTGTCCTTTTCCCACCCTAGTTCCTCCCTCCCCCTCCATCCTGTGATTGATTTCTTCTCCCTTCCAAGTGGGATTGAGGCATCCTCAGTTGGGCTCTTCAGCTTGTTAACCCTTTTGAGTCTGTGGATTTTATCCTGGCTTTCTGTACTATTTTGGCTAATATCCACTTATTAATGAGTATATACCATGCATGTCCTTTTGGGTCTGAGTTACCTCACTTAGGATGATATTTTCTAGTTCCATCCTGTAAAACTCAAGATGTCCTCATTCTTAATAGCTGAGTAGTATTCCATTGTGTAAATGAACCACATTTTTCTGTATCCATTCTTCTGTCATGGGACATCCCAACTGGGTTGTTTCCAGTTTGTGGCTATCACAAACAAGACCATTATGAACATAGAAGAACATGTGCCCCTGTGGCATGGTGAGGCATCTTTTGGGTATACTCACAAGAGTGGTATAGCTGGATCTTCAGGTAGATCTATTTCCAATTTTCTGAGGAATCTCTAGATTGATTTCCAGAGTGGTTGTACCAGTTTGCGATCCCACCAGCAATGGAGGAGTGTGAGGAACATGAACCTTAATTGCACACCTGTGTTAGCTTTATGTTCACATAGCCTTTTCTCAAGCCAAATTATAGTTCAAGAACTCTTAAGATCTTTAGTCTTGGGACCCCTTCACCTACTTACAGAAATGTGAAGAAATTTGAGTTCTTGTTTGTGTGAATCTTGTCTGTAAATATTACTCTCAGAAAGTAAAACAGTAATTTTCAAATATTTGCCAGTCCAATCAAGTACAATCAACCTACCCCATACTAATATATAACTAATATAGTTAACTATTTTAAATTCAAAAATGACAGCACTATACTGGTAGGGTGGCACTGTTTATATCATCTCATATCTTTTAATGTCTAGCTTCATAGAATCATCCACATTCTGGTAATTTTTCTTTTAATATATTGTGATGTCATTTATACACACACACATACATACATACATACACATGCACATGCACACACACATATCGCCATCTACAAAGGTGAACTGAAAACTAGAGATGCTCCCCTGTTGTCATGCAGGCTCTTGGGAATACAGTATAGACCAAGGGTGTCTGGCCCACATTCTGAGAACCACTGCTCCACTCCATTCCCATCAGCCCAGGCCACCTGATGGAACTGGTTCTAAGCTACTCCATGATTTTCTGTGATTAGAATTATAAAGAGACTATATATGTTGATTCAGTCCCCTTTCGATGCAACTTGGTTTCTACATTTTTAATATTAATAATAAAGAACATGTGTTTTGGTGAACATGCAGATACCTTTCTTTTGGAAAGAAATTTCTTGGAACATAAGGTAAGCTGGTGTTTAACAAAACAGACTTTTGAGTCTTGAATATATTCTTGTTTGCTGAATTTTATTGTTATTGCATTGTGGAGTGCAAATACGTCTAAGATGAAGCAGCTCAGGAACAGAACTCCATCTCATATTTCTAAGAAAGGCAAAGATAGGAATGTAGAAGGAACCTTGCCTCTTTTACTGATACAGGCATGCAGTTTTCTTTTTGTGCAGAGATAATGATGTTGCTGTTTAAAACTATCTTTTGTCCCTTTCTCTTAATAGTTTTCACTATTCTGATGGAACAGAATGCTTTTTATGAAATATTAAGATGGGATCATAAATATTCATGTCAGATGCATCACCTCAGATTTATATTAAACATACAATTATTAAATTGTGCGTATGGGATTCTCCAAAACTCAGAGTATCACAGAAAAGTTCAAGGAAATGTGGTCCTCTGCCAGAGTTGCAGAAATGAGTACAAAGGAAAAGCTATTTCAGGTTTAAAATGGTATATCCTTAAACAACATCAACAATAAAATGAGCATCTCTTCTTCACTCTCTACATCCCCCTAATGTTGATAGACTCACGTGTTAAGTTCCTGGTGGCCTTTATGGCTATTTTATTTTTTGCATTGCTTAGGATCAGTGCACATTCTAGGTTTGTGATCCATCAATGAATTGCTTACCCAGCTGTGGACTTCTTTGAAATTCTTGGAATTAGAAACATATACTAAAACCAGCTTATTTTAAGATTTCCAGTCAGGTATTTGAAGATATCTCCTGCTCAGGAAGTTACACACCTAAATTTCACCTTACAGGAAATACTTCAAATCATCCTATAACTTGTTCTTTGAAAACCAAAGGCAACTTTGAGGAGGATTCCTCCTCTATATTTCAGGTTGACCTCGAAGTCAGAGATCCACCTCCCTGTGCTTCCCAAGTGTTGAGATCAAAGGTGTATGCCACCATTGCCTGGCTCAGATTGTTTCAGGACAAAATATTGTGTAGTGGGCTAGAAAAGATGTGTTACCTTTCTGTTAACAGTGATGCTAAGTTGAAACAGGTTACGTGAGTAGACAAGTTTAGACAAGAAATGGACTACTGTGTTCAGAAAATTGAATGCTATTCTTTAGCAGGTAGATGTGAATTCCTTGTATGCGAATGGCATGGACATATGATTAGGACCATCATTTGGCAAAAAGATTCTGTATATATGGAAGAGATCTGAAAGGAAAAGAAATTGAAAAGATGAAGTGGAAACTTCTAGTACTTTGGAAAGTTAGTTATGATAAATGATGGTCTGCTGGGGCACACAGGTGGAAGGATGTCTTGCTAAAGCAAACACGTGAAAGACTGTTTTCAGCAGACACAGGTGAACGGATGTTTGGATATAGCAGACACGTGGAAGGATGGTTGATGAAGGAGGATAATCATCAGACAGTGGGAGATGAGCACTGAACATTGGTTTGGTTTGCTCCACCTCATTATTCTTCGCTAACAACACACATGTATCGGTTCACTTTCATAGCATTGTTGAGCTCAACTTATGATAGCACGGCCATTGGGAGAAACTCACCCAAGTACTGCTCTTGAGGCTCCTGCTTGCCTCTTCTGCAGCCTCACCTCTGGCCGGTTGGCAAAGTCTGGCAGTTTCTTCAGGATTGAACTACAGTTGCTGGTTCATGCCTGATGTCTGTTTCCTGAAAGGACTGGACTGTAGCTGCCATTTTGTGCCTGGTGTTTCCCTGCTTAGAGGACTGGTCTGTAGCTTATGAGTCATATTTGGTGTTTGTTACAGGACTGAATTGCTGCCAAAGAAGATCAAGCTCGCCCCCAAAGAACTATTGCTGAACAGGTGCACTTCCCCCACATCTAATAACTTTTTCTCTTCCACTGCCTCTGCTGGGTGCTGGGCTAGAGGAGAGGTGGAACCCTCATTAAAAGTAGGTTGCAAAAAATTTGTGCTTACAAATAGAAAAGCTCAAACTCCTAGATGTCAAAGAAGCAGAGAAGTTTCAAAAGAGGAGAAAGACACTTCTCAGAAAGGGAGGTACAATTTGTAGATGTGTCAGCAGCTGGGAATGGGGACTGATGAGGCCAAGCAGAACAAGACTGACCCAAGGTTAAGCACTGGCTATGATTGCTGAAACAGGGAGATGGAGATGGAGATGGAGAACTGGGCTCCATTTTTTATTAATTACACACAAGGTGAATACTCTCTGTCTAAAGCTCAACATCTCTCAGGAGGAGACAATGCTGGGGAGGAAAGAACGAGGCTCTCCTCACAACAGTATGACATTTCAAAAGCATAATTGAGGGCATGTGATTGGATGAACAACTGAGGGAAAACAGATATCTCAACAAGTGATAAATTACAGATTTCTTTCCTGTTTTGCATTACTTTCTAAGAAGCTCCTTGCTGAATGTCAGACCCAGGTGCAGACAGTTCTGCAGGTTTTCTGAAGAATGCTCTTGTGCCCTATATTTAAAATTTCCTTCCTTCTTTAAGGTTTTGGGCTTGAAGATTGTGTATAAATCATTTGAAATACTATGTTTCACAAATTCTCACATGCACATATTCTTCATATTTTACCATCCCTTAAGTCAAGAAACGTGTTAATGACCATTGGGTGTCATGTCATTTGACAGGCAGAATACTTTTATTCTGTGAGATCCATAAATATGTTCTCTGGTAACCTGTGATCATTTCTTATGTTCTTGTCGCTAAGCAAACTTCTTTCCTATAATGCTGTTCTTCTTCTCTTCAAAAGGGAATATCAACTTACTCTGAGACAAAGCATAATACTGTCGATATCCAGTTTATCACGAATGTCCTCTGAGGAAGGATAAAGATAAGAAGTGGGGCTCTACTCCAAGGAAACTGAGCTGAGATACATTTTAGTGAAATAGCAAAATACAAACTCCACACACATCCATACTTTGTTATATACCAGTAGGAAATATGTTGAGAAAGAAACTAGGGGAAAAAGTCATTCATTATAGCCTAAAAGAATAACCTAGGAATAATCCCAGCCAACGAAGTGAAAGAATTCTGCAATGGAAACTTTAAGATGCTGAAGAAATTAAAGAAGGTAAATCTACTATTAATGGCTCAGCACAATAAATACTGAGAAATGGTTATCTTGACAAAATTCAATGCGGATTCAATGGAGTCTACATTAATATTTTGATGCTCTTAAAAGAAATAGAACAAACAATTCTAAAATGCACATGGAAACATCACACAGAGATAGAGAGAGAGAGAGAGAGAGAGAGAGAGAGAGAGAGAGACCAAGACAGAGACAGACAGAGACAGAGAGACAGAGTGAGTGTCAATGAAATCCTGAGCTAAAAAAATCAAAAAACAATCAAACAAACAAAAACAAAACAAAACAACCCAAAACAATTCAAGGGCTATCACAGTTTCGGATTTTAAATTATACTGCAGAGCCATAGTAATATGAAAAGTGTGTTACTTGGACAAAAACATGGATCAATGGAATGTAACAGAGGACATAGACACATTCATAGATCTACAACCACTGAATTTTTAACGAAAAGGCACCTCATCTAAAAAGAAATCAAGTGAAGTTTTCAGAGTCCTAAATAGAAAATAAAGTTCCTATATACAGAAGCAAGATAGCAGCAGAAACCCAGGTAAGGCTTGTGGGTTAGTAAACCAGGCTCACTTTGCATTTCTTAGGACTTAGCTCCTGAAGACATCGAGGACCCTGGATTTGTGAGGCTCCATGGTATTAGAACAACATGGTTCTATATGGACACCTAGACAAAGGTGGTGTCATGGTGGATGAATCCAAGGTGGCACAGCTAAGATCCGGCATATCTGTATATACCAGAAAAATGTGGAAATGAACAGCCATGATGAGAACAGCAACAGTGATCTTGAAAAACTAGGTAGAAAGGCTCACTTTCCAGAGCTTCAGAGGAGGGCATTTAGGATTGCCTGGACAATGGGAAGACCAGAAGCTCCTCCCACCTAGCAGAAGCCAAGAAGCTTTGTTGTAGCTAGATACTAACTAGAGAAGGAGGTCATAGGCGCTCCTAGAGGGAAGGGTGATCTGAATGGGGACTGGGTGTTAGAACGGCATGCCCCGAAACCCAGCAGTGTTCTTAATGCTAGAAGAGAATGGAACATTTTAATTGTCAAGGGGTTTTTCTTTAGTAATTATAGAATTTGGGCGCAATGTAAACTTAAAAAAATGTGTCTGTGTCTGTGTGTCTGCCATATGTATGTGGGTGTTTACAGATATAGGAGGGGGGTCAGATCCCCTGGGACTGAATTGACAGCTGATCATAGGCCACCTGGACATGGGTGCTGGGATTCAAACCCTGGTCACCTGTAAACACAGCAAGCAGTTTTAGATGCTGATCCACCTCTCCAGCTCACAGCAAAAGTCATAATTTTACTGTTATTTTAGATGTGTTGACTTTAATGTTGTTCCAATAGATCCTTTATGGGTAAATATGTCTCAAATACTTAAAAGTAACCTGGGATAAATTAAAACTGTTTCAGGATCTAAAACTGCAAATTATAAATATTTACCATGGTGTCAAAGGAGGGAGACCCAGAGATCCACATGACCAGGACAATGGGGAACTAGGAGCCTTCTGAAAAGCAGAAGCAAGTGGCAAGTGGTGGCTTCCTGGTAGATGACAGAATGATAGTAGCCTGGGGCTCTTGGAAGGAGCCTCTGGCTTTGAGGAAGAGAAGCTAAGAAAATTTTTTTGAAATTTGGCAATCCCAATGTGAGGACCTTTTATCAAATGGGATGTTGGTGCTGAAAATATACAGTCTGATTTCACTGTTTCACAAAGAAGAAAACCGGGAATTTGATAGAGTACAGAGCTATTCAACTTATAACTATAAGAAAGAAAAAAAGCTCATGACTTCTATATGGAGAATCTGTTTGTTCTGTGTCAGTTTGGGGGAACCATAATGGGTCTATGAAATAAAGTCCTATTTTGAAAATAATGAAGAGAACATACATGAAGAGGCAAAGGTTTTCTAGAAAGCACTGTGGAAGCAAATACTCTTGTAGATGTTATATGTGTTTTCATTTTTTTTTATTAGAGAAGGTGTACACTGAATTTCAGCCTTCATGGTATCATAATCTTCTCTGCCCTCTTCAGAGGAACACACAGAATCTATTTGTACAACCATATACAACAATTAAGCTGGCATTTTGTATCCTAAAATCAGGAATCTGACTCTTTCTAGGCTACCGGGTCTCTGCACGCTCCTCTGGGTTTGGGCAGCATGACCTGATCCCACCGGTCCACTTTATGGGCCACCTGCAAAGGCCACTACAGCAGGCGAGAAGACCATGCAGATTGACACGGTAGCAAATCGTTGGATATTTAACAGACATAAAAAGGTTATTTCCTGATATGAAAGTCTGAAAATCTGCATAAATATTTTTGTGTAAAATTAAATTAGTTATGTCTTTTTCAAACTAGAACTTGAAGTATCAAGAATGCCCACATAATTCATATACACATATATATATATAGACTTTTTCATTATGCTAAAAGTCTTAATAGTCAAATAATATTCTGTGCCATACATTTACTTAACCAGTATTTATTTGGTGTTAGGTTAACTGTGTCTGAATGGGTTAGTCATAATTGGTGCTTGTGCATCATGCAAAACATTACGTCTATGATTCCTGTTTACTAGTCTTGTCGTGTGGTAATGTTTAGATGATTTTTGCGCTATAACCGTGAGAATTAAGGAGTATAAATACTTTGTACATGGTCACATTTACAAACATTTGCCAATAACCACTTCACAATCCTTATAGTGTATAGCGAATTGCAATATGTGGAATCTGCAGAAGCAATTCCTACAAAGCAGTGTCAGCTGTAAACTTTCCAAAACGAGCCTGCCGAGTCCCCCTTGGCGCACTGATGAGCTTGGCACAGGTACACCATTTTGTGTCTCTACTGTCCTAACAATTTCTGCAACATTTACAGGAAGTTAGCATCTTATGGCATGGTAAAGACATGGCACTTACTGATGAGGTAACTTAGGTGTAGAAAATTCTGCAAAGTGATTTGTATAGCAGACCACCACTTCTGCTAATGAACTGTAGACAGAGTTGATTCTTCTAGTGCATGCGCTTACTATTAAGTTACTAATGCACTAAATTTTTTGCAGCAGCAGCTCAAACATGTCCTAATGCACCACAAAGCAGAGTTGTTATCACCAAGCCCACTGGCCTGTGATGCTGTCTCATAGCAAACATGTTTAAGTTGTGTATCATGGTTCAACTCTGCCTGTCAGGAATAGGGGATTTCTGTTTGTGTGTCTGTGTGTGTGTGTGTGTGTGTGTGTGTGTGTGTGTGTATGTGTATACATAGCTACTTTTGGTTGGCCAAAGAAATTCAATACTCAGATTGTTAAATAAAAGAACGTTTGGTCACCCCCAGTCTGTGTGGTTTCAGGTAACACCGTGTCTATACATAAAAGAAACACAAAAGAAAACAGCTTTTGTCTGTGGAGTCTGTGTTCAGAAGCTGGGCATGATCTCCGGGCGTTCCATGGTCTTCCAGCTTCAGTTTGCATTCTGGAGTTTCATACTACTGTTGCTGGTCTGCGGTCCATCTCGGCTTCCAATTTCACCATCTGCTGCATCTCCTTCGCCTACAACACCAGAAACACAGCCTTACACATGGAAATTCCCTTCTGAAGGTACCCACTAGCTCTAGCCTCTCTTCCTGCTAAACCTATCCTTTGTACATACATGGCAAGTGGACTGACAGCCTCAGAACTTCTAGGAGTTATTTTCAGAAATGCAGAATCTTGGAGTTTGCTTAAGATCCACAGAATCTGAATCTTTCTTTCACAGGATCTTCTAAGAAACTTTAATGGCACACAAACATCTAAGAAAATCTGGCCTACAAATTTCTGGGAAAACCACATGAAAAGAACTTGAGCCAGATACTTAGATTTAGTGTTTAATGACTTAGATGTTTGATATAGTGTCATGTGACTTTGACTGGATAATTCTATCACTTTCAGAATAGCATTGCTCATGTACAACTAATTTCTCAAGCAACCTGAAGTTTAATTAAAAGTAATTACTTCAGAGTCTATTGATAGGGATAGGCGAAGTAAGAGCATGTACGTTACACAGCTTTGGGTTGAGTCCTACAAACAAAACATTACAGGAGCAGGCAGGATGCCAGAAATGTATCCAAACCCTGGCCTCTTGCTTCTCTGAAGTAATTTACTTTTTATGGACTGGCAGGAGATAAGCCAGGATGAATTTAATATCATGAATTAAGACAGTCACTAAAGCAATGAGCTTATTCTAGAGGGGCTATAGAAGCAGGTTCTAGGGATGAACATGGAGAAATCAATCAAGTGGTTCATTTTAACTGACTTTCCAACCAAAGCCTAGATTTCCAACCCACATGCTTGCACCGTTTGGAAAGGTAAGAAACCTTCCCCCTTTTTTTCAGTGATATACTACAGAAACAAAGGACAGGTAAGAATGGAAACATGACAAATCTATAGAGATATATTTTGAAAGGAAGATTCTGAGGTGCCATGATATTACCGTTCATGTCTGCTTTGTTAGTGCAGCTAAATGGAAGGTCAGAGAAAAGAGCTGGCCAATTCTAGATCATACTAGAATACTTAAATCTCCCAAATGAAGTCCCAGAACAAATATCAATTTATATCACAGACAATGCAGTGCTGTTACCATTATTTCAACATTATGGCTCTTGGTTTCATTTTAATGAGGGTAGATATAACATCACTAAAGAACTTTAGATCCATGTAAATTTGGGGCTGAGTCCCTCTACCCATATAATTTTCAATGCCTGACATACAGTAATACTCACAGGAAAATGAAGAAATGGAGAAAATATATAAACATGAAATAATGACACAAACAGTATCCGTGAGGGATGACAGTGAGACATTTTCAGCGCTGGAAATTAAATGACTTGGTGTTCAGTAAACAGTAATAAAAGATTCCCTACATTTTGGCTCCTTTGCATTTAAGGATTCTATTGAACATAGTATAAAATGCATAATTAAATGTCATTAAAAGATTATCCTGAGAGCTAAATTCTACATGGGCAGAGTGACCATCCATTTATACAGCCTGGGATCACCTAGCAGATGTCTGGCTACTTTAACAGACATCCTTCTCAAAAACATTTTGTTTCTGTTTCCAATAGTCAATTATTTAGTCACCTTATAACCATGACTAGCCATAGGCAGACCAGACTTAACAGAGAACATGGCAAAAACCATTGTATTATAGCACTTCTGCACACAGACCACAACACTAGATCATTGAAAAGCACCAACAGACATTATATAAAAATAATGTTCTTAGTCTGGGTTGTCTTCATGGTAACAACCCAATTCTTGGATTTGTAATTGGAAATGCTGGCTAAAACTCTACCACAAGCAAATGGGACAGCATTTCAGATTAAGTAGTATGAGGAATTCAAGCATGAAATAGCCAGGGTTTTAAGTCTAAACCCTTAAGATATCAGTTAGCTCTGACCAGATGGGAGTCATAAATGGAAATCAAACCAAGAATACTGACATAGCCAGGAAGGAAAGCAAAGTCTTGCTTATCATCAGAATTTCAGTCCTACCTTGTGTTTGGGACACTGCATGACAGGATTTCAAAAGCTGTTTGTACAAAAATAGTAATGTCAAAATTGAGTCATATATAGAAAACAAAAAAATTAAATGAATACTGAAGTGAGTTTGAGAAATGAATGCAAAACCATATACAGAAAAGCAAAACAGCTAAGAGTAAAACATGTACACACCCGTCGGCAACAACTGTCCCCAAGCTGAGCTCAACAAAGGAGAAAGGAATAACAAAACAAACAACCAATGCCTATTAGCACAATGTGTGCCTCTCTCCTGTGAGTGGGTAGGGAGCCTTAGCTTCTGCTGAGCCCTTTCCCTCACTCTATTGAATGATAGGGTTGATGACAGATATTAATTTTTAAGACTTAAATGTGACAGTAATGGAATCATTAAATGTCTGAAATGGTACATGTCAAGACAGATGAAACACTAGGTGGGTGGAGGACTATGAGAAAACTTTGTCACAAGATTACAACATGTGTACATATGTGTCCTGGCCCTGGGGAGTCTAAGGGAAAAACTGGCTGATAAAAGAAGCCAGGCTAGAGAGTGTTTTACAAAGGGCAGGATCCAAAATCAAGACTGAACTGTGTGAGCCCTTTAGCTGCTTCTCTCAGAGCCTTTGACAGCGGTCCGATTAGTTACCCAGATCCACCAGGCTTTATTCGGGGGTAGACAGAGCATGGCTAGGAGAGCAATAGAAAAAAAGGAAGAAACTGTAAAAGGCAAGACTGTATGGATGTTTAAATTAGAGCATCTTTGGTTACACACAAGGAAGAACTCTGGGGCTTAACCAAGGGTTGGAAGATTGCTTTGGAACTCTGTGACTGTGAATATGGTGGCCTGTTTTGCTAAAGGAATGTGTACTTGGCCTTGAATGGAGTTTGGTTACATGGCTTCAGCTTTTGTGTTTATGAGGGAGCAAGAGCATTCCCTGCATCTCTGCACTGTGCATGGCGAGTGTTGTAGCAGGCAGAGGGACTGAGCATCCAGTGCTTCTTGACCTTCATGTTAAAAACACAGGGCAACAACCCGGTGTTTAATTTGTTATGCAACAAGAGATATTACATTTTCAAATTGAAGCTTAGTGTAGAAATTCAATTTCCAATTCTACATTTGATGGAAGTTTCTATTTGAATGTTGTTTCCTTGAATATCATGACGTTTTTACAGCTCAATATTTTTCATGTTCAGTGCTTTCTTAAGTTTCTGTGACCAAAATCTCACTTTGTGGGGGCGGGGGGAGAGGGTAGATGTTACTTAAGACATATTCCTGGGTATTGTATGCATTTTAAGAACAAAACACTCGCATCTTACCCACATGAGCCAATCAATACAGATACCAGTAACCCAGGATTTTAATGCTAGTAGTCTTATGGGGTTCGAATTACCCATGTATTAGTATAATGCTCATAGTGATTTTTTTATTACCCTTTAAAAGTAGCAGCACCTGAAAACTGTGTTCTCTAGCTATGTAGTGATGAGTAATTTTTAGCACATTTACATTCTTTAGTCAAACTTGTTGCTAAGCAACACAATAATTTCTAAATAGTTTCTTAATTTAGATCATTAAATCCTAAGAGTCCCTTGCCTCTCATCAGGCCCTTCTTTGACAGGAGATTCTAAAGCCTCTCAGCAATGTTCATCCTCTGCTTTCCTTGACTGCCCACCTCCCCAAGTGAGTTCCGAAGCTTTGGAGATCATGGTGGATTTTCCCTTTCTTACAGTCTCATGCCGCCTCAGGGCACATACTGAGAAGTGCTTTCAGGGCAGAAAACATAAGTTGCATAATGTGTACCAGAATGTAATGTATTTATGAGTTGGTCAAATGAACTGGACTGCTAGGACCAAACATGTGTACTGTCTCTCTTGAGGACCCGAGCAGTATTCATGACTAGAACTGACTAGCTGAACTTAATTCAGATCCATGAGCGGACTGGGTTCTGTCCAACAGAGAGTGAGGACTTGAAATAAGAAGCTAGGTTTGTTACCTGAGCTACAACACCAAAAATGACTGTGTGGTTTTGTGTTCCTCTCTTAAGGACCTTTTAAAATGTAATTTCTTCTGAAGTACTGTTCAGGATGAGCTATTTAACTCTGAAAAAAAAAAAAGCCTTAGATAGGATTGCTTTCTAGAGTAAAAGAAAAAAACGCAGTATGATTATTTCATCAAAAGCTCTATACAGTTTCTAAACTGTGTAAATGATCAACAAAGTCCAACATCCGAATCAAAATGGGACCAAGTGAGACAGAAAATGTGCAGCTTGCTGGGAGTTCCAGCCTGGTGAGCTAGAGGTCAAAAGGAAGGCTGCTGGGCTGTGGCTCAAGTGGACGGAGCCTGCTACACTATACTTCCCATGCTTCGTGGAAACAGACTTGTGCAGGTGCCTTAACTGACTAAGTGGAGGTTGGATAACTATTGCCATGCACAATTGTTTTTCTATTTAGTGTTTTTCTTTTTTGAGAAAAAAACAAACAGTGAGAAAATGCTGAGCACTCTTCGTTGGGTTGTTGAGTTATGGGGGCAAGAATTTAGATTTCCCTGAGAAGCCCCTGGAAGAATTTACAAGTTCACTTTCTAGATTGATGCTGAAAATAGACGGTTCTTCTCTTTTGCTTTTAATACACCAACACCTACAGGCTGTAAGCTGTAAAGCTGTGAACACAAATGAAGTGGCTTGTAACCTGTTTGCTCATATGTTCCCTCTTAGGACCTAAAACCCATCCTATCATAGGCCCAAAGGGCAACTTTTCACTCTTAAGCTCCCATGGCCACTTGCCACTCCCCCTCTACAAAAGGCATTTCTGCTCTTTTTGGATGAAGAGGAGGAAGTACAGTAAGCACCCAGCAAGTCTCTCTACCTTCCGCTATATTCCCTGGCCACAGGGATTCTGTGGGCCATGGCACTGCGCCCCCAAGGCTGACCGGCTGCCTATGTCTGTTATTTACACGGGGTGAAATACCTGCTCGTTCTGTTTCTCTAGGAATTCTAGGTGTTCCAGTTGGACTTTTTTCAACTGATCCATTTCTTTCGACTGCTTCATCGCCAGCTGGGAAGAAAAATGTGATCAACATCATGTTGTCTCAAAATTATAAGTGATGGATAGCTTACTGGGTTTATAATTTAACTGAGGGTGATCATACTTCTCAAAAAGGAATGAAAAAGACCCTGAAAACCGTTAAGGGGTTAAACTCATAGTGTATATTGGGCAGATCTTTTCATCCCAAGTCTTAGACAATGGCAGAGCACTTATGCATGACTGGAAGGTGGCATTGTCACCTCCACAAAGTGCTGTCGGATAATTTCCATAATGATTTTAGTAAGAGATCACTTTGGCTTTCCAGGAGGGGCAAAGCTGGAATAATTAATGTACAGGAAAGAATGAACTTAAGCAAATCAGCTTGCAAGGCTGGGATGCAAGCTTGCAGGCTGGGATGCAAGCACAAGTTATTTTTTTTTCCAAAGAGGAGTGCAGAGAAAAACATGGGATACTCACTCTCTTTCTTTCTTCTAGAAACTTCTTAGTGTTGCTGCTATTCAACTCCCTGACTCGCCTAAAAACAATGGAGACAAACAACAGTCAGTCCAACAGCATGTGGGATTGCTTCACTTAAAGCCATAAGAAACTGTCTTCCCTCACTTCCTGCTGCTTCCTTTCCCCTTAATTTTTATTGTGTCATTTTCCAAACACACAGAATATAAAAATATAAAACCACCAGTACACATCACTCAGATTAACCAATATTTATGTTTCTTTATAATTTCCCATTCCTGTGAATGTGTGTTTATCTTTGTGAGTTTATTTCTGCCATGCATGTGCAGGAGTCCTAAGAGGACAGAAGGTGTTGGAGCCTCTGGTACTAGAGTTCTATGTTGAAGTTTTGTAACGCTAAGTGCAGGCCTCCAAGTCCTGAAGCCTATATGTAGCCCCTGTGACCAGGTCATTTCTGATTGGTAAATAAAGATGCCAACAGCCAATAGCCAGGCAGAAGAGACATAGGTGGGGTTTAGGTTTCCCAGGGCTTGGGGTCTGAGGAGATCCAGGAGGAAAAGAAGAGGAGTGCAGGAGGAGGCAGGAAAAGCCACCATTGGCTAGGAGTCAAGAGAACCTGGCCCTGTGGGCTGGCCACTTGGAGGTAAGAGCAGCCCAGAGGAAACATAGTAAGTAGTACTGGGGATTATCGATAGGAAAGTAGATTCTAACAGCATGGAGGGTCGATGTCTGCCCAGCTCTTGTGCTGTTGCAGGCTTATCATAAATATAAAGCTCTGTGTGTGTGTTTCATCTGGGAACTTAAATAGCGAAGGCAGAGGCCAGGATTAAATACGTTCTACAACAGTTATGGGCAATAATTGTGAATTGCCAAGTGGGCGCTGGGAAGTGAACTGAGGTCCTCGGCAAGAACAGTCAGCACTCTTAACCACAGAGCCATCTGCCCAGTCCATGATCCCCTGTTTTTAAATAGAGAATGTTACATATAAAATTTAAACTTCCTCTCTACTCCTTCAGATTCTATTTTCCTTTCCTCCTCTCCTGGGAGGAAGTCCTGAGTTGGCAGAGGCTTACTTAGCCATATCTTAATATTTTTAACCAAAATGGATGAAACACATCTAAGAGTTCTCACACTTTCCTGTGTCAAAGACATACTGCTGTGCTCCAAACCTGAGAGTCTGACTCAGAGGGGCTGAGAGGGTCCAGGCATCAGCATTTCTAATGAGATCCCACAAAGCACAGATAGTGCTGGCATGCTGAGATCATTTTGTGTTTTCAGGTCTTAGGATATTTTGGGTATATGTCCTTCAGAAACCCAAGCTCCCAGACTTGCTTGGTGATAGGATACAGACAACTTCATCTTCACCCTATGGCTTCCGTCCCCTGGTTGGTGCATCATGCCATTTTAACTGTGTCTCTGATTCTAAGTGTGGGCCTTTTCATGATACACAAAGGGGTTGAACTCCTGCAGTAATGGTGGCCCCTTAGGCTTCTCTGTTTGGGCTCACGGCATGTGTAGTTTTCCTTTTCTCTTTTAGAATAGTATTTTTTTTTTCTTTCTTTGAAAATTTATTCATATATATACTGTAAATTTCCTACTGGCTTCCTCCAGGTTCCCCCAGAGCCTGCCCTCCAAGTCTCCTTTTGCCATATTATCATAATTAATAATCCCCAAATCCAATTAGTGCTGACTGTACTCACAGGGATGCAGGGTGGTCCACGGGGGCATGTGCATTTTTCAAAGAAATTCTCCCTTTCTTGCTTAGATTCAAATTTACCATTAGCATTATAGCAGCTTTGAAAACAATTTGCTTCTATTTATTTTCAGGTTTCATTCCAAATATCACTAATTCGTGTTTCTTTTCTCCTCTTAATCATTCTTGCTGATGGTCTACTGATTCATTAGGTTTTTGGTTTTTTGTTTTTTTTTTTTTCATTTTTAGATAAGCTATTACTTTTCTGAATGCTTTCTCTTGCTTTTTTTTTTTTTTTTTCCTACTTTAGTATTTTGTGCATTCTATTATTTATTTTGACCTGGGATCTTGATGTTCACTTTGGTTTCTACCTTCCTACCTCCTTTGAGTGTTCAGATCACTAATTTTCACATCTTTTAAGAAATACCCATGCTTTTCATGTAAAAGTTGCCATAGTTTCTGTCCATGATCAACAGTGTTTGCATTTTCATTTTGTTAGAAACACTGTACAATTTCTGTTTAAAAGAATAGAACAGTGTTTTACTTTCTATTGGTCTTGCTAAGTCCTATAGTAAGTCTTTAGGTTTGGTCCTCGGTTGTGTGATAAAGCCAAAGCCACAACTATATACATATGAAATGCTACTATAGGGGTAAGTGACTTTTGGGAGCAGAGGTTATCATTATTATTTTAGAAACAGCAATTTGTTGATGCTTTAGAACCATGTAATGATGGATACAAAACTTCAGTCAATACCTATAAATCAAAATAAAGATAATTATTTTTTGTGTGTAGCTCTGGCTGTCTTGGAACTCATTCTGTAGACCAGGTTGGTCTCGAACTCAGAGATCCTCCTGCCTCTGCCTCCTGAATGCTGGGATTAAAGGCATTCACCCCCAAATTCTAAGCCTAGCTAATGATATTTAGCAGCACTTTAAAGTTTAAGGTGATTTAAAAGCTGAGACTAGTGGTCTGTCCCCTCATCCCAGAGCTCAATATTCTGAGACAGGAGGACCTTGATGAGTTCCAGACTAGCCTCAAAAACGCAGTAAGACATTGCATAGAAAAAAAGAAAACTAAAGTTTGTACTCAAACCAGGTCCACTGTGTAACAAACTTGATAAAAGACAATAAAGGACCACTTAGCAGTCTAGTCTTCATGCTGAATTTTATATTTCACTTTGTACAGCCTAAAGGAGTTCAAATTTAACAACACAGTCTAAATAATCAAATGAAAAATAATTTGTATTTATTATGTTTTAAATATTTGAGCTTTTTGAGTGGAAGATATATTTCCATGTATGTAAGACTATTAAATGGAGTTTCTTTCCTGGGAAAATGTCCAGGAATTGGCACCTTTGAAAAGTGAACAAGAGCCAAAGAGATATTACAATACCACTCTACAAATAAGTGCTGGAACATGACTAATGTCCTCCCCTAAACTTTCTTACTGGGAGGCACAGATGGCACTCCACAATGATTGACAAATACTTTGCCCAAACAGTTTCTTAAAAAAGCAATTTACTCCAGGTCAAAATCACTATGGAGGGCTAGTGAGTTGGCTCAGGGGACAAAGGAACTTACAACCAAGCCTGACAACCTGAGTTTGATGCCTGGGTCCCACACGAGAGAACTGATTCCTGTAAGTTGTCACCTGACCTACACATAAGCACCCTGTGGGATTATGGGTGCTCCTGTGTGCTCGCCTCTCCCCCACCGCACAAACACAACACACTCACATAAAGTAAATAAATAAATATAATAAAAGATAAATTACTGTGGAATTCTACTACCCACTGAGGGGTGAGGCTATTATGTTTAAAGGGCATTTTATAAAACTTTATCACAAAAGATGTATTAACTAGTTGGATGCTTTATATCTTGATTTACTCTTACCTAGCATCACTTAAGAACTGAAAAGAATAAATACAACTGAGACAGTCCTGCCTAAAACATCAGCATCCATAGAGCATCCTAGAAGGCCAGACAGCCGAACTGAAGCACAGAGACCCCATCATCTTTGGGCTGCAAAGTCTTCAGGCAGCCCATGCTTCATGGAGTGACACATGAGTCTAAAATTCTAAACTCATCTTACTCTTTGGTCTCCAAGGGCAAATCTGGATTCTGTGTTTTGTAGAGCAGAAACCAGTCTTTCAGTGGACTTGACCTTTGGAGAGAAGGCCACAACTCACTAGACATCATCTCTTTGTGAGCAGGAACCCTGATGTCCATTGTTCCTTAGCTGTGCCTACTCTTCTATTTGTAGAAGGCTTCAGGGTCTTCAGAGATGGCTCATGAGTAGAGGGGTGACTGTTATCTGTGGTGACCAGCCACATCCCCTTATCAGCAGCATGGCTGCTACTCTGCCTCAGGTTCCCTTTACCAGCTGTGGTCAAGGCTTGCCTACAGCACCTAGATCCACAGCCTTGCTCACGTCTGGTCCTCCCCTGCCTTGTCTTCCCTGTCTCCTATGAGGAAGTGAGTAACAACCTCCTGGATTCCTGCCTCAGTTTCTTTTTCTAGAAAGCCCATTTAGCTGGAGGACAAACCAGAAAATCTATGTGGAAGTTTTACAAATAGTTCCTAGTGGCAAAGGAAGCAAATCAAGGTGGGAAGAAGCCTTCCGAATATTCAGAGCCATTTCACCCAGGATATGCTGACTCCTGAGCAGGAGAGAGGCTTGCTGAATGATGGTAGATGGAATGCTAAATAATTATATCAATTATTGTCAGGTTTTTACATATGTTGTGTGAATGTGAATACATTTTACCAGAGGTAGTTATCAAGAAAACATCGGAAACTCCTATTGCAGTAATAATCGACTTCCATAGAAATTGTATTGACCGGACTCTTAGAATACCACAGTGTTAATATTTCAGATCTATGCTGAATTCACAAAACCAAATGTTGCTGACACTGGTTCCCAGTAAACTAGACAGTCCTAGTGAGCGCCCTCACACACCTCTCCCTAGTGAGCACACTCACACACAGCTCTCCCTAGTGAGCACTGTCACACACACCTCTGCCTAGTGAGCACCCTCACACACAGCTCTCCCT